>CM054942.1:22980103-23078946 GCA_029168755.2 Tillandsia fasciculata
CGGCGCGTGGAGCGGGTTGGACGGCCGTGCGGTCCTACCGGATCAGGTGCGCGGAGTGGGCCGGGCTGGGCCGGGCCACTGTGTGCGCCCGGTTTCGGGGCCCGAAAGTTTCGGGCGCCCGAAACCGGGGACACAGAGGGGATTTTGAGATTTCTTTTGGTGGGCCTATAAATAGCTCCCTCCCCTCTCTCTTCTTCTCCTTTTCCCGAGTTTTAGAAAGAGAATGAGAGGGAGAGATGTATACAAAGTTTGTTCCCCTTGATGCTCTGGTTCTAATGGTGGATCCCCGGAATTTCTGGAGGCTCGGCAACGGCGATATCATTTTTACAGTTCGCCTCGATTTTCGCCCCATTTCGGCCCATTACCGTCGCAGATCAGTCAAAAATTCACTGTGAGCAAACCAGAAAGAGTTTTTGGACGATTTCTTCGACAGCGTGTTCCTAAGAGGTAAGGCTTCGGTTTTCGTGTTGATTGCTTTGCTCCTTTTCGCACTTTTGGCATGTTTCCCGAGGCATCTTTGACCCCCATTTTTCTGTGATGGATTTTGGACAGCACCGGCTTGCCGATTTTATATCTCAGCCTAGGAACATCGGATCAAGGCGTTTCAGGACTCGATTTTGATCTACTCGTCGCGAGGAACACAGTGGTGATTTTTTTGAGATTTTTGGAAATTGTTTCAAAGGTGATAATTAAGCTTTTCTTGGACTGATTGCTACAGGAATTTTGATTTGGGAAGTTTTGAGGTGCAGCGTTGTTTTATTTTTATCTTGGTCTACAGGTATCAGATCTGGGCGTTTAAACAGTCGTTTTGGGGCTACGTTTCGCGAGGAACGCGACCGTGAATTTTCTGGATTTTCTTGAGGGCTGGACAGAGGTGTTATTTAGCCTTTTTGGGGGCTGATTTTGGACTGCGGTTAATTGTACAGTTTTGAGTTTAATTGTGCGCATTGTTCTGTGCAGTGGGACACAGATTTTTGGTGGATCGCTGTGTTAGAGGACAGCGGGCAGCGAGAGGTCTCTTTTGGGTGTTGTGCACGCTTTTCGAGGTGGGTGGTTGTTGCTTGCCTCTATATCTGACTTACTCACTAAGTTTATTAGAAAACCCCACTATTGAGCATATGGGTTGAGTATCATGCATGATTGACTGATATACATGTGAGCCTATCATCTGAGATTAATTTTGTGAATATTGATATACATGTGAGCCTATCATCTGAGATTAATTTTGTGAATATAGCATGTTGGGGATATTATTGGGATAATATCCTGTTGGAACATGATCATTGGAATAATTTATTAGTGATAATTAACATGCTACATTAGCACCTAGATTTTATGAAAGTGGATTAAATTGATTAATTGTTGGGACATAATGACACATCAATGTGCGGGTTTCACTCTGGGGATTTATTATGGATCAGGGATTATTACATGTGTAGTTGACTGATGATTTTAGCATGATGGTTATATTTATGTGGATATTATTAATTATTACACATGCAAAACTGTTATTTGACATTCTCTCTCTTTCACATTGCATGAGGACTTTTGCATGCTTATTTGGACATCTAGATAGGCCACTATTTTATTGCTACACTATCATATTGGGATTTGACTTAGGAGAAACCATGATTGCTTTCTTTCTCCTTTTTATTTAGACTTTTGAGTCATGTTGCTCGGGTTCGAGCAGAGGTTTGGGATAGTGTAGCCGGGACCTGAGGGTCAGTGACAGGGTGTACTTGATGTTGGATTATGGGTTATTGCGGCAACCGCGGACAGTAGGCGGTTGACCGGATCTTGATTATTATACCCAATTGTGGGTTGTGGGTTATTGCGGTGACCGCGGACTGTGGGCGGTTGACCGGATGTTTACTATTGCATCAGATTGGGTATCAGATTTCTCTAGTGGATGGTATTTCCCACTTTTTGAGTACTATTGCATCAGATCGGGGTTTCATTAGTGGACGGAGTTTCCCACTTTGATCATAGTCATGATCCAGTCCTGCTATTATGAGACATTGGTTACAGAGATGCTTGATACAGAGATACTTTACTCGTGTGGGTCGCTCCCCTCGAGTGCCACTCCGGAGTAGGCTTTAGACCGTGTTGGGTTCCGGTCATTTGGACAGTGGAGATACTGAGTTCCTGAGATTTATGACAGAGCAGGCAGTACCAGTTTTACTGGTGGTACCAGATTGGGTCTATTTGGTCATATACTGTTCCCTGATGCATTCATACCGTCATTTCTTCGGTATTGCATTTAGAGGCATACTAGTTGTGGTTTCCCCTTCTATTCAGTAGGTCTGTTCACAGCTTTACCATTTGCCCTTTTCTTGCCTCTAGTAGACTTAGTGGGTACGCCAGAGCTTGAGGCTTTACCCACAGGGGGAGGCTACTGGTTTACTAGTGGTTCTCACCCCCATTGTTGTTTCCCTTCTTTTTCTTCCCCCTGTTTTGCAGAGTCCTCTTCGGGAGTTGCTGATCTTCGGTCGTTGTCCGAGGCGAGGGAGTCACGAGCTAGATCTTTACCACCCGAGGAGTGTAGCTGTATCCCCTGGTTGGAGATTTCTGGTAGCTGTTGGCTGGTTTTACTGTTTTATTTGGAGAGAGATCTTTTGTATTTGGAGAGACTGATGTACTATAGTTTTAGTTTATCTCCTTTTATAGTTGAGAGATGCTGTACTGAGGACATTGTATGATGATCATCTGTATTTGAGGAAATGGATATTGTACTTTATTTCATGTTGATTCAGTGATTGGATTTTATTTTACAGCATTTCATTTCAGCTCTGATATTTGTGTAGCTATAGTACTATCTTTTGCAGGTTAGACGCTTCGCCTATGCGGGTTTTAGCATAGGTGGCGGATCTGTTGGCGAGCCCGGGTCGCAGTTTCGACCCCAGGGCGTGACACTATCCGTTCTGAGAGAGAGCGTGGATTTTGACTATAGCCTGCATGAGTCACTATTCGATAGTGAGTTAGTCCGTTTGGACATCCTACGTAATTCCTGCCCAGCAGTGGGAGGTAGTTGTAGGTGGGCACAGGTTTGACTGGACCAGATATGGCAGTCAGCTCGATTGGGTCGATTGTGCACTTCATGTGCTAGTGGTTGCACACCATTCTTTGGTTCCCCCCTTTTGAGCATATAGATAGAGGCATGATAGCTGACGAGTGTCTTCAGCTCTCTTGTTCAGTGTTACTGCATTGTTTATTTTATGTCTCTTGAGGACTTAGTGGGCAGACCGTCGGGCCTGGCGGTGGTACCCACTGAGAACTCCCTTTTTGGTGTAGTTCTCACACCCTTTGGGGGTTTTCCCCCTCATTTTTCCTTCATCTCCTTTGTTTTGCAGAGTCTTAGCGGGTGTTGATGATTCTGCGGTTGTTGATCGAGGCGAGGGAGTCGCGAGCTAGATCTCTACCCGTCGTTGGAGAGTAGCGGTACCCCTTCAGAGGAGATCTTCAGTAGATTAGTCATTTTATTTCCTCTTTTGAGAGACTGATGTAGTGAGGATATGTTATGTATCGAGAGCCTGTACACTGATGTATTTATTGGAGATACCTCCCTGTTAAGTTCTGATTTTGTATATGAGGATATTGTATGATTATCATTTTGGGAGATGGACATTGTTGTATTATTTCCAGTTGTACAGTGATTGATTTTTGTTATACAGCAGATTTTCATTTATAGCTCTGATATCTGTTAGCTGTAGTACTTATCTTGCAGGTAGGACGCTTCGCCTATGCGGGGTTTGGCATATGTGGCGGATCTGTTGGCGAGCCCGGGTCGCAGTTTCGACCCCGGGGCGTGACAGCTTACCTGAGCAAAGCGATAGGGCCGAGGCATAGGAGTTTGTCGACATACGAGAAGGAGTTCTTAGCCATACTCGTAGCAGTGCAAAAGTGGAGACACTACCTCAGTTTGAAGACCTTCAACATCCGAACCGACCACGAGAGCCTCAAACACTTGTTGGAGCAAAAGATCACCACCCCCATACAACAGAAAGGGATGATGAAGCTCTTGGGGCTGGACTATAATATAGTGTACAAGAAGGGGAAAGAGAACACGGCAGCGGATGCACTATCCAGAAAAGGAGAGGAGGAAAGGACTGCTTTGGCTATAACCAGTGTGCTGCCAACTTGGGTCCTCGAGGTAACTGACAGTTACTTAGGGGATAATCACTGCGAGGGCCTTATCACGGCCTTAGCTTTGCAACCTCAATCCCAAGAGCACTATACTTATCACAACGGAATCCTGAGATACAAGGGTAAGGTGTATATTGGGAGCAGTGGCGAGGTGAGAAGGAAGTTATTACAACAAATGCACGACTCTGCAGTGGGAGGGCACTCCGGAATCCAGCACACTTACGAGAGGATTAAACAACACTTATATTGGCAGGGGTTAAAGAGGGATGTAGAGAAATGGGTCAAGGAGTGTACTGTATGCGCTCAAAACAAGATTGAGAACCTCCCATACCCTGGATTATTGCAGCCACTCCCGATACCCACGCAGATATAGAAAGATGTCAGCATGGACTTCATCGAACCCCTGCCAAAGTCGGAAGGGAAGGACACAATTTTGGTGGTGGTCGACCGGTTGACTAAATACAGTCATTTCATTCCCCTAGCACATCCCTTCACAGCAGAAGAGGTTGCAGAAGCATTTATGAATACCATCTATAGGTTACACGGGTGCCCTAAAAGGATCGTCTCCGATAGAGACAAGGTCTTTACTAGTTTGTTTTGGAAGGGGGTATTCAAGACCATGGGCACCAAATTGAACATGAGCACCTCTTACCACCCCCAGTCCGACAGGCAAACAGAAAGGGTGAATCGATGCTTGGAAACATATCTCCGATGTATGTGTTTCCAACACCCAAGAAAATGGCTTTCATGGTTCATGCACGCCGAGTGGTGGTATAATACCAACTTTCATACTTCCCTGGGAATGAGCCCATATGAAGCCTTATATGGGCAACCCCCACCCAACTATACTATGCCTGCTAGAGAGACCCCTGACCATGAAGGGGTAAGGAGTTGGTTCCGCAACAGGGAACAACTGACTAAGGAGTTGAGAGAGAGGCTGCAACTGGCTCAACACCGGATGAAACAGCAAGCGGACGGCCACAGAAGAGAGAAGGAGTTTGCGGTCAGGGAGTGGGAATACCTTAAGTTGCAACCATACAAACAAATCATAGTGGCGCTAAGAAGACACCTGAAGCTCGCGACAAGGTATTACGGCCCCTTTGAAGTAATAGAGAGGATTAGGAATGTGGCTTACATATTGGGGTTACCTGAGGGGGCCAAGATCCATCCGGTGTTCCATGTGTCCCTACTGAAGAGAAGCCCAATCCCCGCGGACAAAGTATCGCCAACCGTCCCCTTTACCGGAGAGGAGGGGCAACTCTTAGCCGAACTGGAGCGGGTTTGGAGCGTCGAATGGTCGGGAAAGGTAACAGGGCAGCAACCGAGGTGTTAGTCAAGTGGAGCAACCTCCGGGAGGATCGGGCCACATGGGAGGAGTATCGGGTCCTGACGAAACAGTTTCCCACCTTTGATCCTTGAGGACAAGGATCATCTCAAGGAAGGGGAGTTGTAACGACTGCGAATAACAAGTAAAAATAGGTGAAGTAGAGTATAGAGATGTCTAGTTACATAATAAGAAGAGACGGAGGACTTAGCCTTGTTCGGCGTCCGAGGGCACCGAGGGGGAGGGCGGCAACGACCAAGGAGATGAGGGACGCCATGGTGGGAGGAAGGGAAGGAGAGGGATAAAGCAGTTGGAGTCTTCGGGATAAGATGGAAGACTTTGCATCACGTGGGTTCCAGCTGGAAGCCAACTGCTGGAGGCGGAGTGTCCCAGATCAAGTGCACCCAACCACCGATGGATAGAAGCCCACTACCAGCCCAAGGGCAGTCTGCCGAGCCCAGGCCCAAGGCGCCCAGCAGGACATCCAGAACAGGCCGAGGCCACCACGACCTTTCACATGTTTAGCTTCGATCCAGCAGATAGTTGTAATTTTCCATTAGTAGCAAAGGATAGTTTACATATACATGCAATCTACTGTATGGGGATTATTATGAAATACAATTACCTTGATACTTCTTCCCCAATACTCCCTCTTCTCTCGTACCCCCTTCCAACCTCCTCTCTACTCCTCCTCTACCCCTGACTTCTATCTACTCCCCCTCCAATTCTCTCTATTTCACCTCAGAATTCACCAATTCCCTCTTCATCGAGGGTACCATCATCCCCGCCGCCCTATCGGTCTCAGAGCATAGTCATCATAGGCGATTGCGACAGGTCAGGGACATAACACGATCGCAAAAGAGACCGAAGAACCCACCTCTTTGCCGACGAGGATGACGATGCGATGCCCGGATCCGCCTCCCGATCTCCGATCTCCGACTGTAACGGTGCTTTCTCCTCCGGTCTCCGATGATAACGACGGTTTCATTCCCGATCTTCGACGCGCACAACGAGAAAGAAGTCAAGATTCTCTTTCTCTCTCTTAAGGTGGAAGAAACTAGGTTTTCTTGTTTCTAATCTCTAATAAGTAATGTTGAACCAATCACCGGTTCCCATAATATTTATAAGAGAGATAGTAACAATAATAACCATTTTTAACAAACCGAATTCTTTTGTAACAACCACCTTTTTTTATAACAAATTCTACTTTTTGTAACAAATTTTCTCAATTTGCGTGCCAAGATCTCCGAAAAATCCCTCCTACATCGGCACGGATTTCAAAGCACCAATAATATTTAGTGGGTGTTTAAAAATTCTTTTCCACCCATTAACTTTGAAAAATCATTATGAGAGATCCGTTCGTCGGATTTTCGAGCCGATCGCACCGCCGCTCTCCGTTTAACGAGCTCTACAACATGAAAACCAAAACTGATACAATCAATAAAAGCAAGAAATGCACAAAACCGCACATGCACCGAAAGCGACTCGAAGAAAAAACTGCGAGTATTACAGAACACCATGCTGGATAGAAGAGAACCGTGCGGGCATTTTTAAGTTGAACACAATAATCCAATAACTAAGTTTACCATGCTCTTTTTTTGTATTTTTTATTGTCTTTTTTGTAACTTTCATCATCTCTAAGTCAAAGAATTAATAGAGTAGAATATGCATATGAATAGAGTACTCCGATCACCATATTTAAATACAATGACTAAATCGCCATGTTCAACTTAATATGACTCTCTCCTATCATTTACTTAATGATCAAGCAGCCTCACAAGTCATTGAATTTCAATGTATTCAGTTTTAACTCTGAATCAGATTTGTACTCTTTTTTTTTTTTTTTTTTTTTTTTTTTAGTTTTGACTGGGATGAAATTGGGTTAAGTTTCATTTAATTTTGATGTTAAATCAAGTCAATTTAATTAAAGTTGGGTTTGTTTCAATTTTGATCCTCTTTGATTAAACGTACGCTCTTTATTTTCTTTAGTTTGATTATCTGAATCGAGTAAGAATGGCGTAACTTATGCCAAGTATTTACATTTTCGCACGCCTGAAATTATAGCTGAGATTGGTTGGTAGTATTAGGGAATTAAGTTATGTATTTTGTTAGGATAATCTAATGGTCCAGTAAGTGCAGACTGCAATACCCACATCCGTGCACCACACTTCCATCAGCTCTCAATCCCACCAATATATCTTTGAATTGAAGCTCTCGATCAAGAATTTAAGTATCCATCGACACAGATCGTATCCACCGTGCCAATAAGATACTGGCATGATACAACTCCCGTGCCGATGGTACAGTTCAAAATTCTTTTTTCTTAAATTTACTAAGTAATTTTCTTAATAAAGTTTAAAATATTTGATAAAAATACATAATAAGCCATTAAAAAATTTTGTTGCTAAAGAAAATAAATATTTCATGCCATTATGTGTCGGCACGCATGTATTTTTTGTGACCGATACTCATCGGCACTGCTCGGCACGCACCGTGCCGGCAAGTTTTCGGCACGATCCCATGTCACGGCACGATTCCGTGCCATGACACTTAAATCCTTGCTCTCGACTATCAAAATAACTCACCAATGAATCTGGCCAATCACTATATCAACTTGCTTCTATTGAATAGGAAGAACTTGAGAAGGATTGATTCAATCTGAGAAAAACTCCGCAATTATACTTCGATTCTGTCCTTCGAAGTATACTAAATTGAACTGCTGCTGCCATTACCAGCAGGTTTATGACCTCTCATTCAATTATTGAACTTCGTACACTTCCTTATCCTATTCTTCAGGTGTAAAGAAGAGTGGAACAACATACCTAATTGAGTTTAGGGTTTAGGGTTTAGGGTTTAGGCTCTGGGATGCGAGCGGCCTCAAGAAGGGTGCATTGGGAAAAAGGGTGCTAACCATCATCGTGGCCACCTGGTGGAACATCTGGTTGGAAAGAAACAGAAGGTCTTTCGACAACAAGAAACGTTGCCTCGAAGCTTTACTAGCGGAAATTAGGATTTGCCGATCGAGCTGGACCAGATTCTGTGCCTAGTTTTTTTTTTTTTTTTTTTTTGGCCCGGCTGCTCCACTGCAGAAACCGGTCGCCCAGTTGCTAAGTTCATTTTCGTCATGAATAAAGCGGCAGCATGCTGCCTTTTTCTCAAAAAAAAAAAAAAAAAAAAAAACATAACTAATTGAATCAGCAAACAGGGCAGCAGCCTCAACTCGATTTTTAATTTCTGCAACTACCAGGGGAGGTTTGTCTGCATTAACTACTGATATCTCAAATCATGGATGCCCATCTTTGTTATCATTTACTTAATGATCAAGTAGCCTCACAAGTCACAAATTTAACGTCCTATACATACTAAATGACTCAATTAGTAATTTTACCCAATTAGTAAATTTTAATAGATAGATGGATAGTAAGTAGCTTTGCTTATTGTATTGCACTCTTCTATGTACTTCAGAATTGATTTACATCCTTAATTATCAGACTTTCCTCACTTTCATGGTTACATTTTCACAAGCTTGAAACCATCTCAACATGCAGTAGTGTATGTTTTTTATCATAATTTCTGTTCTCTGAGGCTTTGAGTATCATTCATTACTATCTCTAATTATTTTCTCCATTATACATTATGCAGAAATTTCGGACACAGGGAAAAACCATCATCCAGTTGAACCAACATTCATAGTTTTTTATCTTCAGGGAAAGAGATCGGGACAAAGATGGCAAGCTTAATTTTCAACAATTTTTCAGTGGATTGTTCAGCTTAGTATTAGTTCCTGACGAAATCGAGGCCACTTCGCATGGAACTGATTGTTGGCTATTTATTTATGGATTAAATAGGTCCAATTTCCTACCTCGTGACAATAGGCTGTTAGGATTTGATTAGATTTGTAACTGAATCCTAGTTGGATTAAGATAATATTTAAATCTTAAAGAGATAAGTTTGTTAAGATTTAAATATTGATTAGAATAAAAATCTATTTAGACTAGGATTTGGATAGCTTTTATGTAAGCTATAAATATAGCACATGTGTTATTATTTTAATGTGGTGTTATGGAGACGGTGGTGGTGATACCCATGGAGGTGGTGGGGGCTAGGATTTAGCCACACCCATGTAGTGGTATCTACACCCACGGTGGTGGTAACACCCAAGGAGGTGGTGGGGGCTAGGATTTAGCCACACCCATAGTCTTCTAGGTTTTTAGAAGACGAGAGAAGTGAGTCTTCTAGGTTTATAGAAGACGAGAGAAGGGTGAGAGAGATTCAGGAGGTAGAAGAAAATATGAGTCGGTGTAATTCTTTTCTTAATTAATGAATCTTATTTCATCCGCATATTTTCTGTTTTGGTTTTCGTCTCTTTGTGGTTATGCTAATTCCAGTTATATTGAGAGAACGGGTTTTACGGTAAAAATCCGATTTGACGTTTCCGCTGCGGAATCCCAACTCTAGGCGGTACCGGTGTAGATTGCGGTATCGAAGCGGATTGCGGATTCAGAGAATCTGGTACCGAGGCAAGTACCGGATTTTTTCCAACAATTGGTATCAGAGCCAGGTTGGCGATCCTCAGGAGATATCGACATCAGAGTACTGGATTACCGATCATCACGGGAGGCGATCACAATTTGATCTCACTAGGCGTGTTGGACTCGAAGGTATGTGATTTTTCGGCTTCAGGTGGAGCTAGAGAGTCCAAAAGCGAGATCGGAGATGCAGTCGCTCAAGGTGGAGCGAAGGAGAGCTCGATGTAGCGATTGAAGACTACAAATCAAATCAAGGTGGAGATTTGTTAGGATTTGATTAGATTTGTAACTGAATCCTAGTTGGATTAAGATAATATTTAAATCTTAAAGAGATAAGTTTGTTAAGATTTAAATATTGATTAGAATAAAAATCTATTTAGACTAGGATTTGGATAGCTTTTATGTAAGCTATAAATATAGCACATGTGTTATTATTTTAATGTGGTGTTATGGAGACGGTGGTGGTGATACCCATGGAGGTGGTGGGGGCTAGGATTTAGCCACACCCATGTAGTGGTATCTACACCCACGGTGGTGGTAACACCCAAGGAGGTGGTGGGGGCTAGGATTTAGCCACACCCATAGTCTTCTAGGTTTTTAGAAGACGAGAGAAGTGAGTCTTCTAGGTTTATAGAAGACGAGAGAAGGGTGAGAGAGATTCAGGAGGTAGAAGAAAAGATGAGTCGGTGTAATTCTTTTCTTAATTAATGAATCTTATTTCATCCGCATATTTTCTGTTTTGGTTTTCGTCTCTTTGTGGTTATGCTAATTCCAGTTATATTGAGAGAACGGGTTTTACGGTAAAAATCCGATTTGACGTTTCCGCTGCGGAATCCCAACTCTAGGCGGTACCGGTGTAGATTGCGGTATCGAAGCGGATTGCGGATTCAGAGAATCTGGTACCGAGGCAAGTACCGGATTTTTTCCAACATAGGCCAAGAAAACTAATAAGTTGAGTTGGGTGAGCCTAATAAGTTGAGTGGGGCTGCGGTCCACAATAGACCTAACGGCAAGAGGCCCAACAATAGATCCAACGTCCAGGTGGGTTGAGTCCGGTCGAGACTCGTGGGCGCTGCGTCTGTACGCTTTAAGTGAATTGGTTGCGTATTTCTAACAGCTCGAACTTTTGGGATTAATGGTTAGCGCCAACGATCCAACACTGATAGCTCTAGAGAGGCTCCTGCTAAGAAGTTGTTTTCAGAGGTTGACAAGGACATGAATGGGTATGCATTGAGAGTTGTATTTCTCATTGTATTTCTCCCAACTCAAGTTTGGCGCATTCCTTTCCAGGCTGTTGTCGGCAGATGAACTGAAGCCTGTAATTGGCAATATTCACCCATCTAAACATTACTATGCAAAGCAGCAGGCTGATTATGTGCTTTTGATAAGATTAAGTATTATTATTATTATTATGATTCATGCACTTATTTTTTCCCTTTTTTGTCCAGCGAAATGCTGATTTTTTTTTTATGAGTATGTGTTGTTTACTCCTCCAGTTTTTACTCGCTGTATGTGCTATATGTATAGAAAAATATTTCCGTATTTTTATTCTCCCTAATTGCTCTTTTTTCCCTCCTTGGTTGCTTGAATCCTTTATGTCTCCATAATTATATTGTTAGTTTTGGTTTGTTTATAAGTGCATGTTCTTCATAATGAGGGAGAATTATTGTTCCAGCTTATTCTAGTTGTACTGGAACAAGTTATACCGATTGATTTTAGGTGCGTTTCGTAAAATAAGAAAGATATCATTTTTATTCCTAGTTCTAGCTCCGAAACAAACGGCCCTATGTGTTTTGTAATTCCATATTTGCTGAGGATGGTTATGGTTATCATGATGAATTTGGCTTGAGCTGAATTCCATATACTTGAACAATCAGCTCAAGCTAATAAATTAAAACACATGTTCCATTCACAATCCAACACTAATGGAGACACGACGGATTCTAACATGAACAAAATTAAGCAGAAACACAGTTTACAAGGATGGCAATTTAACATTGTCCGAATTGTCGCAAGCATTTGAAGACTTGGTGGCTGATTTTTGGTCCCCAAGTGTACCGTTAGTGAGCTCCTCATGTAAATCTTCAAGTTGTAAATAATTTTCTACATTAGTAAATTTTCAAGTTCTAAATAATTTTCTACAGTATTACATTCACTAACTAGAGTTACCTTAGAAAAAAAAAATCTGCCCCTTATTATTCTTTTCTTCGTCTTCTCTAACTACGGTACCCTCCTTACCACATTTCCAATTCTTTTATCTAATTTTAGCCTATTAAAGCAATGTCTATTATCTCCTGCAAGATAATCATTGGTTACTAAATCACTTAAAATCTGAATTTCTTTCTTTGGTTACTTTGGAAATAAGTGGTTAATATTTTAGATCTTCATTGTGTTCACCTGAGCTTCATCAAAAGTTTACTTACTTTAAACAAAATGTTTGGAGCTTCTTTTACTTTTTTTTTCTCTTATTCAGTAGATTATACAAACAATCCTCTTAGACTCTCTATTTTTATATCATTCTTCATATGAATTCATTATATAATAAAATTTGAAATCTAAAATTAAAATTTTCACTCTTTATTTTCTAAAATGTTAAATTGGAAGAAATTTTGTGAAATTTTACCGTATGCATTCAAATAGTTTAAAATTTGAAACTGTGAAATTTTTTAAAGCTACAAAATTTTCTATTTTATTTAGACCAAAACTACAGTTTATAAACTCCACGATAATTTTCCGTGCTTCTTCGCTAATTAATTTGATGTCTTCTTTATTTGTTCAATTATTTTTGGAGCTGTGATGATGCATAATGGTAACAGGTTCTTTGTGGGGTTTTCTTTAATTTTCCTATAAATTCATATCAAATTAAGCTTTCATATATTAGGTCTGAATTATTAGCAGAAGCATTAGTAGAGTTTACATAGTATATGTTCTACTATGTGTTTATATAACATGATTCATATGGGTGCCGAAGAGCCATTCTTTTATTTTGTTATTCTCTTATTCTTATTCCGTAGATTATACAAATAATGCTGTTATATTACGTATTTATCTCAGAAATAATTTAATAAGAAGATTACAAATAAGCATTACTTCTTTCCTACATTATTAAAGATAATTACAAAAACTATCCGCAGCGAAGCGCGGGTACTTCACTAATATTTGTATAAATAAATGCGAATACTAATATTTAAAATAAAAGCAATGTTAGTCCTACAACCACTTTTTTGTTCTAGTCCTACAGCGTTATCATCTAAGGCTACGTTTGGTTCGGGTATAAGAAAAATTTGGTTATACCGGAAATAGGTATAAGTTATGGTATTAGCAGGAACTAATGTTAATTTATGTTTGTATGGGTATAAGAGTTATACCAGGTATAAAGAAAATTATGTTTGGTAAATTAAAAAGGAATAAGAAGGTTCGAGAGGATATAAATTTTTATTGACTATTTTACCCTTTATGATTTAATTAAAATTTATAATTTTTTAAAATTCAAAATTTTGTATATAAAAATAGGTATAAATTTATAAATTTAAAAATTTTAAAAATTTGGTGAATTATTTATTAAAAATTAAAATTAAAAATTTAATAATTTGTATAAATTGTAAAAATAATAAAATTTAAATTTTTATAAATTGATAAATTTATTAAAAATTAAAGTTACAAATTTTAAAAGCTATAAAATTTAAAATTTATAAATATATAAATGTTAAAAATTTTAATTTTAATTATCTCAAAAAATTACAAAAGTAGAAGCAAAAATTTTAATTTTAAAATTAGTATACATTTAAAAAAATTATAAAAAAAATTGCATAAATTTAAAATTTTAAAAATTAATAAATTTTTAAAAATATATAAAAAATTATATTTTTAGATTTATTAAAAAGTAAGTTAAAAATTTAAAAAATAAATTTTAAATTTTATAAATTTAAATATCTTATTATTTAAAATTTTATATTTTTATTATTAAAAAAAAAAAAAAAAAAAAAAAAAAAAAAAAAAAAAAAAAAAAAAAACAGCAGGTGGAACAACCACCTGGGGGTGGGAACAAACTGTTCCCACCCCAAACGGGTTATCCTAGGATAACCCGTTCCCTCCCTCAAATTTTTGTTTAGGTATAAGTATATGGAACTAGGGGTTATCCCTCCTAGTTTCAGGTATATTTATTCACTAGTTTTATCACTCTTTTTTTCTATTATTAAAATTAAAAAATATTTTTTTGAACCCTAGGAGAGAATTACAATGCTTATAAATTTTTTTTGGTTCGTAAACCTATCATTCAATATATCAACTTAATCCCAAAAATTAACTTATATATTAAAATTTTAAAAATTTAACCAATAAGCCATACACCTGCCTTAGAAATTTTAAATTTTCACGTTATCATTTTAATTCTAATATTAATTCTTTTAAATTGAGTTATAAATAATTTCGATTTTAATTTACATTACTCATATCAAACCGAAACATGCCCACCAACGGTCGTGGATAAGGTATTATCCTGTGCCTGGCCAATAAATTGTCAACGTTATGGCACGTGGGATGTTTGATTCCTAAGAAATTTGTAAAAAGTTAATTTTTGAAAAAAGGTTTACTATAAAAATACTATTTTTATATATTTTATTTTTTAAAATAAAAAAAATTGTGAAGTGTTTTTTTTTATAAAATTCGTAGAATTTTTTTTAGAAAATTTATTTTTTGAAAACTTAAGTTTTTAAGTCGTAAAGCAATTTTCTAGAATTTTATTTTATTTTATATTATATTTTTTTTGCTTTTGTGAGAAGATAAACACCTGCTAGCCTGTATTATCCTATCCAAATTTGCTGTGACCAAAGATTTAAGTGCCGTGGTACGGGGTCGTGTCGAAAACTTGCTGGCACGGTGCGTGCCGAGCCATGCCGATAAGTGCCGGTTACAAAAATACATGTGTGCCGACACATAATGACATGAAATATTTATTTTCTTTAGCAACAAAATTTTTAAATTATTTATTATGTATCTTTATCAAATATTTTGAACTTTATTGAGAAAATTATTTAGTAAATTTAAAAAAAAAAGGGTTTTGAATTGTGCCATCGATACGGGAGCTGTATCGTGCCGGTATTTTATTGGCACGGTGGATACGACTCGTGCCGATAAATACTTAAATCCTTGGCTGTGACCCGTCTAACCCACAACATTTTGCCTTCTCGTCAGCCCACTCTCCCCGTGTCCTCTAGAAAGTCGCCGCCGCGTGGCCGATTCCAAACCCTAATCTCTCGCCGCCGTTCTGCAGCTCCTCCCTCTCCTCCATTCAGCAGGTGAGATCTGAGGCAGATCTGATGTACAATCTACGATCGACGTTCGACTTGCTCCCTACTCTGATCCTTCGATCTCTGCTTTTCTTGTTTAGTAATCTATAGATCTCTAATTACCTATTATTCATCTCTTGAGCCGGTGTGGTATTGATATCATTTTTGCTTTATTTTTGATTTGATCGGTCCGTAATCGATCTCCGAATTGACTATCTTATGTGATGTGCGCCAAACGATTAGATTGAGGAGGGTATCTGCTCGTCCGGGTTATTCTCAATCGAACTCTTAATAAAATTCAGTCTAGAGAAACCGAACTAGGACAAATAGGTATTGATCAACACGGCTGGATCAGCCGGTTCGCTTTGTATTGCTCGAAAGAAAGAGTTACAAGAGAACGATTACAAGTACGACTACTCCTAGAAAACCTTTAAAGGAAAGTTGTAAAGAAAAGCGGTAAATGCTGATATGAAAATCTATCTAGAAAAGCTGTAGATGCAGATATTGAAGGTATTGAAAAACAGGAGTGGTCGCTAGCTTACGAGGTTGCAGGACTCTTTTTTCTTCAATAACGCGAATATCTTTTCATTGGCTACTTCTTCTATCGGCTGATATCCTTGGCCGTTGTCTGTGCCACGTGTCGCATCCCAATTTGTGACAATAATTTTGATCTCGCCAGGTCCCTAACATTTTTTTTTCTTATTAATCTTTGTCCTTTTTATTTTATTTTAATTAGATTTTAATCAATCAAATTTAAATTAATTTTGATAAAATAAATCACATTAACTCTAATATAAATCTGGCTTACTCACAATAGGTCAAAAATAATGGCTTCATAGTTTTCTGTTAATCTCCACAACAATTTATTCAAATTTTAAAAAAATTTAATGACACCGTCAAATTTAATGTTAAGAACAAAAAATATTCGAAAAAAATAATGTATCTTATGTAAGGTTGAGAGAAAAAAAATACAGCATAGGGGCCGAAGTAAAAAATAAATAATATTTGGAACTAATGATGTAATTAATTTTAAAAATAAAAAATATAAATTGTAAAATAAAAAAAATTAGAGGCCAAAATGAAAAAAGGGTTGAAAATTTGGAGAACGATTTGGGCCAGATTTTTTGCTGACGTGGTGGACCGGGTCTAGGTTACTTGCGTGAGCCATTGACTAGGGCACATGTAACCTTATCCTCTATCGAATAGAAAGTATCGAAAATTCCTTGAGGCGGCGACGCGCTTCTCTCTCCCCCAACCTAGGGTTGCCTCGACGCGAAGAATCCATCGATCTCGATCTCTACTTTGATCTAATTCTAAGGTAGATCACATCGTCTCCGATCTCCTTTTCTTCGTTTTTTTTCTCTTTTTTCCTGATTTTTTCGCCGTCGATTATATCTGCTTCTTATCATCTACTTTTTGCTTGTTTTGTTAGGAATTTTTTGTTCTTTAAAATTTTTTATTAGTTTAATTTGGTTATTCATGTTATTTAATCTAATTAATCATGTTCTTCAAGTATGTGATGTGGAATCTTAGTTAGGGTTCTAGATCTGAGCATTTGGTTGCTTGGTATTGTGAATTTGTGGTATTTGGATTTAAAATGTTAGGGTTTTTCATCGCGATGTGAGTTTGAAGGTTGCACTGATCTGAGATCCTTGATTGCTTCACGTTGATCTGTATCAATTCTAATTTTCTAATTTTGAGTAGTAATTCCAAAACTGGAGATGGAAAAAAATTGGAAATGGTGCCCTATTGCTCTTATCGATTCAGTTAGTATTTCGTGCTGTTATAATAATTGTGTATTATTCTTATGCAATAGCTATTGTGATACAATTTTTACCATATCGATAGGGATAAATTATCACTGTTAGGAATTGAACCTTCTTGAAGAGATAGTTGTGGGAAAGGCAGAGGTAAAGAGAAGAAAGGAAGAGGAATGAGATTATGGAAAGAAATCGGTTTATTCCATTCATAATTGATCAAATGCTAAAAGACATATTAATAGGCCATACACTAAAATTTTGATTTATTGAAACAACGAAAATGCCCTCAATGTTTGATGTGACTTTTTTAAATAACGCCAATCTAAGGACCTGTAATCTATTGCAAGCTTTCTTTGGTGTGTTCACTTTGTGCTCATAAGTTTTACGAAGCTATAAGCAGTTTGTGACCGGAGTTAAAGTTTGATTGCCATGATTCTTGATAGACAGTAAAGGAGATCCGTTGAGTTGGTTGTTTGATCTTTTCTCAAGATAAGCATTTTATTCAACCTAGTCGAGCTGTAGTGCAGTCACTGTTACGTTAGTGATGCCTTATACTAGTAGGAAAACATTGTCTTTGATGAGTATTTTTTTTTGCCTGAACACTTGATACCACGGTGTACTGATAAATGCGAAGGCATGTCTTCTGAACATACTTCGTTAGTGTGAGAAAGAAAGTTGCCACTGGATCTTTTGATGTTATTCTCTGATTCTTCTTTTTGATTGTTATGTTAATTTTTTTGCGTACTGATGGTTGATATTGTAGCTTATTATTTGATTGCTTATTTTATATGTCTGTTTGTGCCATGTTGGGACCTTCTTTTCAGTTTATTACTGTAAAGGTTGAGAATTTAATGCGGCAATGGAAAATCCTTAAATAATGGGACCTCATTTTTGATTGTTATGTTAATTTTTTTGCGTACTGATGGTTGACATTTTAGGAAAAGATTCCTAAAATAATGGGATTTGATTAGGATTATGTTTTGAAGGTTATAAATATAGCCTATGCCTTGTAATTTGGAAGAGAGTTATGATGGAATAAAATTTGGGTTTTGTGTTTTGATTGCGGTCATGATATCTCTTTTTCCTTTCTCCATTCGCTGTCGTGTGTGCCGGCAAAATTCTTCTTTCTAAAAAAGTTCTATATTTTCTTTACATGTCTGTTCTATCTTCTTTATTCTCTCTCAACTTTCCTTCTGATTTTTTTTCTAATTCCTTCGAAAATTGATTTAAAATTCATTATTTTTTAAAAAAATTTTAAAAAAATCTGAAAACTAATATACAATTTCTCAAAAATTCTAAATTTGATTTTATACATATTTTAGGCTCGCCACTAGCAAGATAGATTATGATTTTTTAAATTTGTCTTGCATCAAGATTTCCTCATCATGTACGCCCTTTAGTGGAGATAAGCCTTCTCAGGTTCCACTATGTGAAGAGCATACAGCAGAAAATTTACCGATATGGTAAATGTGTTTGTTTTCTTATGGAGGATCCAACGTTCCTTTCTCGAAATCTCTAGTGGAAGGAAACTTTTACAGATATAATCTTGTTGAGTCTCCATACCCATGGATAAATTATCTCTATTAAGGGAAAAGTCTGTTGCCAACATTTTCACACATCCAACATTTGTTGTCTTAGAGGGCGTTTGGTTGGGGTACAAAGGGGGGAATAAGGGGGTATTCCCTCCTTTGTACCCAAACCGGATAGGATTAAGGGGGGGTAACGGGTTGTCTCGGGTAAACCCGGTATACTCTTTTTTAAAATTTGCCCTTTTCCTTTGCACGCATCCCGAGGCACCCCATGCACATTATTGCTCTCTTCTTTTACTTTTTTATTTTTATTTTTTAAATTAAAATTTTTAAATTTTAAAAGATTTAAATTTATAAAATTTAAAATTATAAAATTTAATATTTAAATTTTTTATTTTATAAATTTTAATTTTTTTAACTTTACTTTTTAATAAATCTAAAAATTTTATTTTATTTTTATTTTTTTTTAAAATTTATTAATTTTAAAATTTTAAAATTTATACAATTTTTTTTATAATTTTTAAAAATTTATATAAATTTAAAAATTAAAATTTTTGCTCCTAAAAATTTAAAAATTAACTTTTTTGCTCCCGCTTAAAATTTTTATAAAAATTAAAATGAATAAAAATTAAAATTTGAACAAAATTTTGAAACTTTAATTTTTAAGAAAAAAACCTAAAAGGGGAGGGGCATATTAGTCATTTTACACAAAATACACTCTCTATTCCTATTATTCTTAATTTTCTATCAAACACTATTTTCTTTATACCTAGTACTAACCTAATACCCAACTAAACACAAATTTACAATAGTTCCAGTTTTGTTTCAAAAGTTATACTTATTCCTGGTACTACTAGTTCTCTTTTATACCTCAACCAAGCGAAGCCTTAGTATATTTAACTAAATTTGCAAAATTTGGTATCTTATTCCTTCATATCATGTATTTTCCTTCCTTTCCAGCAAGATGAATTAACTATAAAAGTTATGTTATATGTAGCAGCTAGAAGATGGATCCCAACAGGCGTCAAGGTGGAATCCAGCAATTGCTAGCTGCTGAGCAAGAAGCTCAACAGATTGTGAATGCTGCAAGAAATGGTAATGTTCTTTGGGGCTTATTTCACCTTTGTGCATGTGTTGTTCTAAAAGCATAATGTGAAAAAAGAAGAAGAAAAGAAACATCGTCTTTCACTGGCAAGTTGCAAGCATGTAACTCCTTTTAGAAACATCATCTTTCAGTTCTTCCATTTAGATTTGAGTTATTTTAAACCTTGTCAGGTGCTGCAGAAGCAATCTTGCGGTCCAATCTGAGTGTCAACCTCTCTGCATAGAGTGTTAAGATATTCTAAGTGGTTTACATGTATATGCTTTAGTTAGGCAGTGTTTGGTTCCATGTAAAACTAATAAAAAGTCGGAAAAATATTTTTTCATGGACAAGGAAATTTATGGCTTATGAACATGTTTAGCTCATTTATGTGTGAAAATATATTTAACTAGGGATAATTTATCAAGATACACAAATATCATTTATATAAAAGAATGTTAATAAACTAATACTTTAAATAAATCTTTGGAATGTAAGAAGTCATTCAATAATAATATTAGGATATGATCTACATAATAAGCTTGTCTTTTAGTGACAAGAATCAAATGCTGCATTAGGATTAGGAAATGTGCCTAAAACTATCATCTTTCTTTTCTATTCTGGTAATGTTGATCATTTATTAGCCTTAACACAATTCTGGTTATAGGTATGCACATATGCTCCTTGTATAATGATGCTAAATCATGAGATTGTTTTAGTACATACTTTTGAGAGTTGTCAAATATTAATTGGACCAGTCAATTTAAACTTGTATGTTAAGTGCATTTTATGATATTTTGAGACTGAAAGATCAATCCATTGGTGATTCATATCTGATCAAATTGAAACTTGGAGAACATGAAACTCAAGACAACATGAAACTTGGCTTTTAGATACTTGAAATGCTCTACATCATACTTAATGGTATGGATCATAGATTCCGTAGTATTATTGTAAAAAATGACTTATAAGGAGGCCTTTATACTCATAAAATCATATAAATTTAGCTCTCAATCTAGACAATGATGATGTATACTCAAAATATAGAGACAGAGATATGATGTTCAATTTGAACATGAACACATGTATATGCATTTACGCTTAAAAGAAAGCGCTATATTTGCTCGCATCTGTTTATTTAATTGAAAAGTTGATAACCTATGGTAGTACAAGCATAGTCGAGCTTCTCCAATTTATTCAGAGTAGAAAACTAGGCATCAATAATGAATCCATTTTAGCGGGTGTTTGGCCTAGCTTTTGATACGTGGCCTAGCTTTTGAAAATTTATTTTGGGCCAAAAAGTGATTTTTGGCTCATTAGAGCGTTTGACAACCTTGTTTTCAAAATTTGATTTTAACTTTTTGAATAGTTTTATGATTTTCGAGGCCCAAAATTAGAAGCAGCTAAACATGCTTTTTCAAATATGATTCTGATTTTGAACTCAAATTTAAAATTTTATTTTTATTTTAAATTTAAATTCAAATTTAAATTTTATACTTTATATTTGAATTTTCAAATTTCAAATTTTAACTTTTAAATTTCAAAATTTTAAATTTTAAATTGAGATGTTACATTTGAAATCTCATATTTTAAATTTAAGATAAAATTTAAATTTTTAAAATTTCAAAATTTTAAAATTTAAAATTTAAAATTGTAAGTTTTAATTTTCAAATTACAAATTTCAAATTTTAAAAATTCAAATTTTAAATTCTAAATTTTAAGTTTTAAAATTTCAATATTCAAATTTTAAAATTTAAATTTTAAATGGTCAATTTGCATTAAAAATCCATCGGTTTTGCGTTTTTGCAAAAGTGGGCCTCCTTTTTCGTTTTTGCAGGATCGGTCAGGATTTTCAGGAAACTAACCAAAATACACTAATTTTTTTTTTTTCTCTCTCTCTCTCTCTTTTTCTCTCATTCTTTTTTTTTCTCTTCGACCTATCTTCGCCTCCACGGCCCTCGGCGATGGTAATGAGGGTCGCGCTGCCTTTTTTTCCTCCACCTCCGTCAGCGCAAGCATCGACGCTAACGCCGTAGGGGTCGAAGTTGGTGTGGGTGAGGGTAGAGCAGACGGAGGTGATGAGGTGGGGGTAGGACGAAGACGTGCCCGTGCTTCTCAAAGGAGTGCTTTCAGCGAGCGCGGTGGCTGCGGTAGAGGGCTAGGGAGACGGCGCGATAGCGAAAATAAATACAGAGAGTAGAAAAAAAAAATGATAAAGAATAAAAAGAAAAAAAATAAAGAAAAATATTTTTTTTCTATATGAAAGGCCAAGAACTAGAGAAGAAAGATGAAAATGAAGTTGCACTCTTTTAGATGAAAGTTGTACTCTTTGAGATAAAAATTACACTGTTTGAGCGAAAGTTACACTATTTGAGATGAAAATTTTACTTTTTGGGCGAAAATTGCACTGTTGGAGCGGAAATTGCTTCAATTTTTTTCGTTTTTCTTGTTTTCAAAGTTCTACTTTTTTTTTTTCCCCACCCGTTTTCTTGTTTTAGGAGTATGATGTGATGGAGTTCCAAATGGGTTTCTTTGTTAATGGATGATACTCTCGGAGATGCCACCTCTGTGCACGGCGGTGGCGCCGCCGAGGTGGTGGTGGAGCACGACGAGGTGTGGTGGACGACGAAAAATAAATCGGAGAAGGGGGCGGAGGAAGAGCCACCGCTGCCGTCGTGCCAGCGCTTGCTCCACTTCGCCTTCACTGGGGTGAAGGCCTTCGTGGTGAGCACGCACACAGCGGAGCTCGGCATCGCCCTTGTTCTCGCCGTCGCTACGGGGGGCCTCGGCGGCGCCGCCACGCACGGCGATGGCATCTCCAAGAGCATATCATCCATTAACAAAGAAATTCATTTGAACTCCCTCGCATAATGCTCCTAAAACAAGAAAAAGGGGTGGGAAAAAAATTAGTACTTTGAAAAAAAAAAAAAAGTTTAAAGCAATTTTCGCTCAAACAAATCTTCTTAGTTAAAAAAAAAAAAAAAAACTTCTTTCTTCTTTGGTTCTTGGCCTTTCATGTAGAAAAAAATATATTTTTTTATTTTTTTTCCTTTTTATTCTTTATTATTCTTTTTTTTTTCTATCTTCTGCATCTATTTTCGCTATCACCCTCTTCCTCGCTCGCTATTGCAGCCACCGCACTCGCCGGAAGCAATCCTTGAAAAAGCGCGGACATGTCTTCGTTCTCACCCTCATAGGCAACAGTAAGCACTGCCCCGACCACCACCTCGTTGTCTTCGTCCGCTCTATCCTCAGTCGTGCTTGCTCCGAGTCCTCCAACGCCGGCGTCGATGCTTGCGCCGACGGAGAATCTAGGCCAAATGAGCCCTCGATGTGGAATACTGTTGTACAGTTCTCATCATTGATGTTAATTACTTCTGTAAAAGGTCAAGTGTATCCATAAATTATTCAAACCTTTTCCACATTTTGAACCTTTTAAAAATGTTGGCTATGAAAAGCTTGCATTTAAGATTGCGTCAATATAGTATCCAATAAAGACACACCTAGATTATCAAATAGTTAGAGATGGAGGATATGAAGAGCGTAGAGTATCTAGACAATGTTGCCTGTCAGCAAATTCCTGCCCTTTTTGTATTGCTATTGTATAGAAAATTTGGTGATGGTTCTAGCTATAAGCGCTATCAAGAGAAAGTGAAGCAAAGCAGCATATAGAACTGCTAGTTGAGACACTAGCATTGTACTTGGAAAGCCTTGTCAACCGAACTCATCAAGTGAGCAGTGGTAAAAGGCCCAAGTCAGTAGCTTGTTCAAATTGACTTGTAAAAAGGAAAAGAACAACCCTACTAGTAGTAAAATAACAACCGATAAGAAAATGCACCGCCATGGAAATGTACATCATGCTAGTTGGTTGTTAAAGTACACAATCAACTTCCCCTTACTAAGCTATTGCCAAACCAATACGCAATTTTAAAATTTGTTTTAGTCAAGAAGTTTGAAGTGCTATAGTTGTGGCCTAAACCAATTTTATTTATAGCTCATGATCAAGGATCTTGCGAAGCTTTTGTTATTAGTTTTTCGGTGTACTTTGTTTGGATTGGTTACTAATTTAAATTTTGGTAGAAATTTATGTTGTAGGGTATTCATAACGAAGCCTTCTTGGGTTTTCGCAGTTTTAAATTATATGAGAGATTTCAGCAACTGCTTGTCCAAAATCTCCGATAACTAATCTTTTGGGGGGTTTCGATTCCTATTTAGGAATCTTTGGATCTTCCACCGCCAATGTAAATTTCAAGTTGGAGTTGTATTAGAGTTGTTTCTTAGCAAGTTGTGATGACCGCTTGATTGCAACTTTTTTTGGTTATAAACGAAATATAATGTTCACATGATTGATTCTTTCTTTTCCTTTTAATCATTGAATTAAGATGAATTTGTGTCCACAACTGTTGTTTGTAAATTAATAGAGTAACTAATTGGAACCGATTTTTTTTTTTTTTTTTTTTTTTTTTTTTTTTTTTGAGAGTGAAGCGAAACTGGCTAGGTTAAAGCAGGCTAAAGAAGAGGCTGATAAGGAGATTGCTGCATATCGTGCACACATGGAAGCTGAATTTCAGAGGAAGGTCGCAGAGGTAAATGGCAATTATGGATGACCTTTTTCCTCAATCTTATGAACTAACGGAGTTAAATTTGTCCATTATTTTTCCCTTTTCTACGATCAGAGTAGCGGCGATTCTGGTGCGAATGTCAAGCGCCTTGAACAAGAAACAGAAGCAAAGATCCAGCACCTCAAGTCACAAGCCCAAGGCATCTCCCATGATGTCGTTCAAATGCTTTTAAGGCATGTGACCACTGTCAAAAATTAAGCAATGCATGTGGCCACTGTCAAAAAATAAGCGATCTTATGGATAACCACCAAATAATAGTTGATGTTGATTGTTTCTATGCCGTTTGGATGGTTTTGTTGTTTTGATAACTCTTTATGGGTCGGAATTGAATTTCATACCTGCAGCCTACAATAAACTACACTACTGTGTTGTCCACAGACTTGGCCATTATTGTATAAGTTTGGTGCCTGTCTTTACATTGTTGCATCAGCATTCACATTAAGTGTTAACTTAATCTTTGTTATACATTGAGTTGTTTGTTCGCTCAAAAAATGATAAGCAGTGTCTTACGGTGCTTTAAGAAGAAAGGTTTCCATTAATCTTTTTATTCGAGTGCTGCAGTTTCTCCAGTTTTCAACGGCAGTGACAGAGTGAAATTACAAGTCCGGATTCTTCTTAGCTGGTATGTTTCTGCTAACAATTGCAAAGTTTTCGGCTTATGCAGATTTAACTTCTTTATGGGTATAGCTTGTATTGTTTGGAAAGAAGATAGTGTATTTTTCGTTTAATGGTTTTGAGCTTCTGCATATTAATGCTCCTATTTGTCACTGTTGTCTTCTATTCCCACTATTGTACACTATTGTACACTAAAAATGCCCATAAGTAGATGTAGAGAGAGAAGGAATTTAATATATAATAACTAGTTCAGACCCGCGCGATGTTGCAGATATAAAATATTTTAATAATAAAATTTATTTATTTTTATATATTTTTATAAAATTAATTATTTAAATTATTGTTTAAAATAATTTAAATAAATTTAATTTAATAATTTAATTAATTTAACTAAAAGTAGTTTAAAGTACTACATATTTGAAATAATCTTTCATAAGAGTAAGTAATTAAAAATTATATATAGAGAGTTAGGCTAGAATACTATCGATAGCGTCAATTTATTAGTATTACTAATTTTTTAGCCCTTGAATTAAGAGATGTGCGGTTAGGATGATAGTAGTATTACTAATTTTTTAGCCCTTGAATTAAGAGATGTGTGGTTAGGATGATAGTAGTTTCCTAGGATTTAGTGAGTGGTTAGTTGAATAGGAAATATTTTAGTACAAGAAATTTTGTATATAAAGAAGAAAAAATTAGTCATTATAGATTATTTTTTCGTCGTTAAAACACAATATCGACGGTCAGAAAAATCGTCGTCACCCGTTGTTATTGAAAAATCTTAACGGCGAAAAGATGACGGAAAGATTTCCATTGTTAATAAGTAATATTAATGACCACAATATTATACAGTAACTACCAATCTTACCGTCGCAATTGAGATTTAGAAATACAATTTTACCAATAACTAGCATTTCAATAATGACCAATTTTTTCGTCATTAAAAAATGTATCCATTTAATAATTCTAAAGCGATATTATAACGACCAACACTCCTATCGTTATAAATAAATTTATTTTAGGATTAATTAGCCAGCTATTTATTTGAATTTTATATAATCCTCTTCCACATTCAAAAATATATACAAAAACAAACTTTCAACAAATTAAATAGTCGTCTTCATATTATAAAACTAAAATAATATTTCATCAATAATATAATAATAGCAATAACAAATTAAATATAGTTTTGAATTATCCATATACTATATGTGTAAAGTTCACCAACATATGTAGCATATATTTACCCATCATATTTTCAAAAAAAAGCAAAAAATATAACATTACTTGTATATCTACTACAAAAAGTTATAATAAAATTAATAATTCATCATATTCTTAAAAAAAAACTAAAAAAGTATATGTAATAACAGCAATTTTGAATTTCAGAATTGTATGAATTTTTGAAAATTGGAATGAAATTATGTTTCTTTCGGAATTTAAAGAGGATGTCGTTGTTAGCTTTTTGAGGATGTATTCCTCGGAGTGGCTTTCATTGGATTATTGGTAAAAGGTAGCTCCAGGGATTGGTCAAATTCGTTTTTAAATTCGGGGTGCTTGTTGCACCGGAAAACGTAAAAAATGAAATTTTGACGTGTAGACGGGTTCTCTTCGTAAAATATTCGAGCTGTTTTTGGGTGAGATCCTTGGAAGGGAAGGTCGTCACTCTGTCGGCGTCGTCAAATGAAGAAAAAATGCGTTCGGATCTCAAATCCGACTTATGAATCTTTCGAAAATTCACTTTTACCGTAACGAATCCGAAAAACAGTTTCGAGTATTTTCGGTATCTGGTAAGGAGTATCAGTGCATTAGAATACATGGAATCTAATGAAAATTATTTTGGCTAGCTTTTCGAAGATTTTGGAGTTGAGCTTGCATTTTTTTTTTTTTTTTTTTTTTTTTTTTTTTTGGAAAAAGAGTGAATTATATTTTGAGGAAAATTTATTGGTTATTATAAGTTGCTTTAAGTGTGGGGTACACAAGGGTAATGAGGATTAAGGCTTGGGTAAATCTTAATTACCTTCTTCGTCCCTCACCTGATGCAGAAGAGAAAGGAAACTCTAGACTCCTCCTCCTCCTTCCTCTCCTCCGAATGCGCCTTCGACTATCTGGGCAAGCCCTCCTTGCAGCGCCGCGCAGCAGAGCACCCGCACGCGCGCGCCGCGCATGGGAACCGCGCCGCCGCCGTGAGCTACGGCGGGCTGCGCGGAATGCAACCCTGCGCGCCCTGCACTAGGGGCGGGCGCCCGCCGCTGCCTCCTGCCGCGCTAGGCTGCGCGGGCCCGAGCGCGCGGGCCGCACGCGCCGCGCGAGGGCCAGGCCGCGCGGAGCCCTGGCCGCACGGGCCTTCGCGCGGGGAGCCACGCCGCCGCGCCCTTTCCTCCCTCCCTGAGATCTCTGCGCCCAGATCTGGAGCCCTACCTTTCTCCCTCCCATGGCAGCAGCTCCACATCCCTCCTGCTCTCTTTTCTTGGACAGAGCAACTGTGATGTTGCCGTTTCCTCGTTGGCCGAGGTCGGGGCTGGGCTGGGCTATCCCGGACTTTGTAGCAGCGTTGTCAGCCCCGGGTTTGCTTTGGGTTGCGTGCTGGGCTGCGCCACCTCCGACGATCTTGGGGTTGGAGGTACAGATGATAATCATGGTTCGTCTCGGAAGTGTACGGTTTTCAAAAAAATATTATTTATTTAATTATTATATTTTTATGTAATTTTTTAGAACGATTCGAAATGGAAATCAGCCACATGAGTTGCCTCAGGCAACGTGCACGGGACCTTGGACTGTTTGTTCATGATCCGCGGCCTTTGTGGAAGTATAATAGGAGTTATGGGGTTGATTCCAGTAATTTTGAAAAAAAATTGTTCGAGTTAATTGCGTTTAGAAGTATTTGATAATTTTAGTATTAGTGTTTGCTGTCCGGACGGTGCATTTTGGGATAGTGGGTGATCTAGTAAATTATTAGGATTTTTTCGGATCAGTTTGGAGGTTCCGGAAGAGTTCCGGAGGATTTCCGGTGGGCTCCGGATGCCGGTTTAAGGAATCGATCTTTTTTTTAGTGTTGGAATAGAGAGATAGGGTTTTTTTAGTGTTGAATCTAGTTTTGACTCGGTGGATCTTTTGCAGGTTCGGTCTTTGATCGGGAGTATTGTGAGAGTCCAATGGTTCGCCGGTTTAGATGGGTACACCCTTGGAACTCTTTTATCGCATGTTTGATATATATGCATGATTCTTTACATGCAAAAATATTTTGGGTGTTATTCTATGGGTATTAACCTCCCGATGAACGAATGTCGCAGTAAAAATTTTGTGGGCGGTTTGTCCTTATCCGAACAACGGTAAAGTCGTTCGAGGCATATTTTGTCCGGTGCAATGGTCGGTGCGACTATTCGGAAATCGGGAGAGGGTTTCGGTAAACTGGAACAAAGGGGATTTTGGCACAGTGGTCGGGATCACTAAATTGCTGGTTAATGTAAAACTAGATATTTGCTTTTGGTGGACCTTGGATAGGTCCGGGTGATTCACAAATGTTCGTGAAGGAGTCATGGACTCAGGTTGACCATCAGGTAGAGATGGGTATCCCGATTCGAAATCGGGAACACTGGCAAATTGGTAACATCTAACCTTACACTTCTTTCTTATCGTTTTTCCTTATGACTATGGTATGTCAGTAGGTTGGACGTTAGTCACGGTTATTGTGACTCCATAGTATGTTATTGTTACATTTGACCTTTGGGTCGGTTTCTCCTATACATCACTTGGGCGACTGTTTGTCGCGGGACGAGGTTTTGAATAAGATATTGTGAGTTGTCATTGCTCATGGCGCTTGTTACGCACACCAACAGTTTGGCCACCGCACAGGTATATTTTTCCGGAGAGGTGGTCCGATGGACCCGTGATCCCTACGCGGTTTTCTTTTACGTGAGGGAACCCCCTGTGGTCATTGCAGTTTCGCGGCTATTGCGATTGGGGTTGTTTTGTATCGGCTTATGAGCGGGGTATGGCAGTTTGCCTGAGGTTGATTAACCGACATGGCGGTATGGCAGTATCGCGGCTATTGTGATTGGGGTGGTTTACATCCGTTTGCCTGAGGTCAGCAGACCAACATGGCGGTGATGTTGGATGACAGTGATGTGGTATACGACTCATTGGATAGTTTTGGTAGCGATATGGTATTCTAGCTTTTTGGTATACGATTAGGTGTTCTTTCGCTATTACAGTACCTCGTTTATAGACTACTTGCTTTATCTTATCATAGATTGTTACGGACTCTCACTGTGTGACAGGTTCAGTCGGGAGTGGGGTTCAGGACGGTGGTGAAGACGCTACTTAGTGAGATGTAGATTCTTCCTGAATCATGTTATGCCCTTCCTTTTTTAACTATTGGTTATTTCCATTCTGGTCGGTATCTATGCATGTGGATGAGGATATTGTGGATGATGTGGATATTGAGACAGCTTTGTGTTTTTGGCAGCTAGTTACTATTTGGAACTATGCTTTCAGTCCTTGGTTTTACGGATGCGTCGTGCGAACGCGGGGCTTAAAAAAAAAAAAAAAAAAAAAAAAAAAAAAAAAAAAAAAAAAAAAAATTGCGAAAATGTTTTGAAAACTGAGTGTCGTGAGGCCACTATTTTTAAACCCTATGGATTTATCCTTTCAAACTTATTATATGACGGGTGGGCGTTGGTTTTCAAATGAATGATTTTATTGAATATTGGTACTCTGTGTCTGTAATGTTTGTGGGTGATGTATATGTGATTGCGACGCCGTGCATATGCAGGGGAGACTCTGTCCGTGTGTACAGAGAGATCTTGTATATGTGGCGGGTCTGTGCACGTACCGGAGCGGGAGAAAAAAAAATTCTGATAGATTTCGCTTTAAAATTATTTCCGGGGCGTGACAGATTAAGATGATATCAGAGAAAAACGACATCAACCACAAACTTTATTGAAATATGTGTCCAACATCCACTAAGTATAATATCGCATGTAGTTGACCTATGGAATAACCTAAGTCTTAGATACGCGAGAGTGTGGGGTTGATGGGAATTTATTCTCGGTTTAGCTCGGGTATTGTGCTCGTGTAGTCATGTTGTTTTGCTGTACTTGTGTGTGCAAGTTTGCCTTCTGCTAGGTTTACGGAAGGCGAAAAGGAGGATGGGGTCGAGGCCGGCCACCACCGGGTCCCTGATGGTTGCTGGAAATCGTTTGACTAGGCAACCAGCTCAGGGCATGGTGGGTCAGTTGGCGGTGTTCATGCACATAGTGCGGTTAGTAGCGCAACGGGTAGTTACGCTTGGTTTTTGTATTTCAGACCCCTTCTCCTATGCCGGCCGTTTTTGTTGTCGATAGTTTCGGTGTCAGGTGGCGTTGATGTTGCTGCGACGCCTTTGAGGTCACTGCATCGGGATTTGTACAATGATAGGTGGCAGCGCCCTCGGATGTTCCTTCGGCAGTGGTTCCTGGACCTACGCCAGGGGCTACTGTCGAGGACCCTGGGTAACTGTGGTAGTAACCTCCCCCACCCTTTCCACCTTCTGGGTAAGAAGAGATGTTGCTTTTAATGCGGGGTAGGTTTCAGTGAGGGTAGGTTTGGCGGATTTAGTGGTACAATTCGCCAGTATTTATTAGGGATGCGACCGGTCCTTTGGTCGTAGGGAGTTGGGTAGATACCCTAGTGTGACGCCTTGGAGGTTCGTTGTTGGAGTGCTAGTGGATTGCTCTGGCAGTCTTTTTCTAGAGGAGACCGCCCGTACTTGGTGGAAGACAGTGCCCCAAGCTATTTCTTCGATAGTGGTTCCTAGACCTACGCCGGGGCTACTGGCATGGACTCTTAGGGTGTAACTGTGGTGATACCACCTCGCTCCCTTTTCTACTATTTTTACGGATGGAAAGAAATAACAACCTCCGGTAAGGTAAGCCTTTTGCTGCGGAGAGCCCGTGGCGGGTTTTGTAGTGGTAGTTTTTTTGTTGGGTTTTACGTAATAGGCCTATGACTGTTTTGGTCACAACGGTTCATCAACCGATTTTCACGACCTGGGTAAGATATAGGAGAATGAGAAAATTCCCCTATGGTTGTTGCCCATAGTCTTGGCTGTGGCTGTGGTTACTGCGGGGGCATTGGAAAATCTTTACAGTGGATCCCGAGGCCCCCGCCGGCGTCTCCGGAATTCGTAACATCGTCGTCGGCTGTCGCGTCCCGGCTCGAAAATTTTGACCCGATTCCCTTTCGGACCTCGCGCGCGGACGCGCTATCTGACGGGCCTCCCCCGTCCCTTAAGATCGGCTCACCCATGTGCAAGTGTCGTTCACATAGAACCTTTCTCCACTTCGGCCTTCAAAGTTTTCATTTGAATATTTGCTACTACCACCAAGATCCGCACCGACGGCCGCTCCGCCCGGGCTTGCGCCCCGGGTTTTGCGGCGGCCGCCGCGCCCACCTACTTATCGGGGCATGGCGCTCGCCCCGATGGCCGGGTGTGGGTCGCGCGCTTCAACGCCTTCCATTTTCGGGGCTAGTTGATTCGGCAGGTGAGTTGTTACACACTCCTTAGCGGATTTCGACTTCCATGACCACCGTCTTGCTGTCTTAATCGACCAACACCCTTTGTGGGTTCTAGGTTAGCGCGCAGTTTGGCACCGCGCGAGGGGTGAGTTAGTCCAATTGGACACCCTACGTTGATACACTAGGGGACCATTCGTTGATACACTAGGGAGGCGCAGGCTTGACTGGGCCAGATGTGGCAGTCAGCTCGATTGGGTCGATTGAGCACCTCGTGTGCGGGTGGTTGCATGTCTTTCATCGGTTTTTCCCATTAAGCATTTAGATAGAGGCATGGTAGCTGTAGAGTTTCTTCAGTTTTTCTTATCTAATTTTTACTGCATAGTTATCTTATGCCTCTAGTAGACTTAGTGGGCAGACCGTCGGGCTTGGTGGCGGTACCCACTGAGAACTACGTGTTGGTGTAGTTCTCACACCCGTTGGTGGTTCTCCCCCTCGTCTTTTCTTTCCCCTCCTTTGTTTTGCAGAGTCATCTACGGGAGTTGCTGGTTCTGCTGTTGCTGTTCGAGACGAGGGAGTCGCGAGCTAGATCCCTACCTGTCTTTGGAGAGTAATTATACCCCCTCTGGAGATCTATAGTATAGTCAGTAGATTAGTTATTTTTACTTTTGAAAGATTATTATATTGTGAGGATCTGACTTGTACTGAGAGCATGTACACTGATGTTTTATTTTAGTTTACCTCCCTGTTGAGTTCTGAGTTATTGTATCAGAGGATATTGCATGATGATCATTTTTGGAAGATGGATATTATATTATTTTTTACAGTTGTACAGTGTTGGATTTGAATTTTTCAGCAGTTTATTTTATAGCTCTGATATCTGTTTAGCTATAGATTTTTCTTGCAGGTTGGGCGCTTCGCCTATGCGGGGTATTTGTATAGGCAGCGGATCTATTGGCGAGCCCGGGTAGCAGTTTCGATCCCGGGACGTGACAAGGTGTACTAGGCCATAGTCCAAAAAAAAAAGGTGGTCCAACCCGTCACGGCCCAAATTCGAATTCGGGCTAAGCCGAGCCACCTTATGTCCCGAACTGGCCCAAAAATGTAGATCGTGTCAGCTCGGCGCACGACCCAGATTTCACCCCGTGGTCGAGGTAATAATTAACCCATCAAACGGTTTGATAATTAGGTGCGTAGTGCAAACCGCAAGGTCAGGGGTCGAGTCCTCATGTGACTTGAATTTTGAAGCTCCTTTATGCGGCTTTCGGTTACCGGGTTCCGCCTTGTCGGGTCGGAATTTTGGATACTTGGGCCGGGCTTCAAACTTTAGATCCGAAACCGTTTCGACTCGCTTTTGGGCCCAAGCCTAAAATGATGTGCGTGCATGTGCATACGTTATATTGGTACACGTTAATTTTACATTTTAAAAATAATTTTATTATATTTAAAAAAATTTATCATAAAATTTTAAATAGGTTTTTACGAACACAATTTTTAAAAAGCTATTTTATTTTAAAATTATATATATAAAAATTTTTTCTCGGCTTATAATTACGAGTAGAGCTTGAGCATAAATATATATATATATATATATATATATATATATATATATATATATATATATATATATATATATATATATATATATCAAAAATTAAGTTTAAGCCGAATTAAACTTGAAAAAGCTTGAAAATATATATGCATTAAAATATTTATAAAAATATCTAATTATATATAATATATATTTACTTATATATAATAATATATATTTTAATAATGATTAAATATTTCTGTAAATAAAAGTGGTCATTCCTTATAAGTTTAGATATATAACATAAATTATTATTTTTTTAATAGTATTTTATCGTATGTTGAACTATCAAATATATTTTTATAAAAATTAAATCATAAATTCTACAATGTTAAGACTTTTAAACAGTTCGTTTAGAGCTTGAGCTTACTAAACTCAAGTTAGGCTCGCAAGTTAGGCTCGCTCGAGCTCGATTCAAATTAATTTCAAAACTAAGTTACAGCCTAAATTTTTGCTCGAAATTGCTTTCCGTTGTAATTTTTTTTTTTTCAAATATTTGAGAACAGCAGAAAAATTCAAACTCAAACTCAAACTCGGACAGTAACAGCGTAGAAACTTTTCTCATTCATTTTGTTTTTTACTAGACCAAATAAATGTGATTTTTTTTTTATCAGCTAAACAAATATTAATAATTTTTTTTCTATAAGTAAAAAATATTATAAAGTATAAATAATTTTTTACAAAAAAAATATTTTTTACAATAAATACTCTAAACCCAAAACCCTGCTGCATTTGGTTTCGGGATAAGAAAAATTTAGTTATATCGGGAATAGGTATAAGTTATGGTATTAGTAGGAACTAGTGTAAATTTTTGTTTAGTTAGGTTTAAGAGTTATACCTGATATAAACAAAATTGTGTTTGCTAAGTTAAAGAGGAATAAGAAGAATAAAGAGACTAAAATTTTAATTTATAATTAAAATTTTACTGATATAATTTTAAATATTTAATTTAAAATATTTATTAAAAAAATATTAAAATTTATATTTTACTTATATATAAAAAAAATTATTAAAAAAATTTATCATATAATTTATTAAAATTATATGATAAATTTATTAAAAATTAAAGTTAAAAATTTTAAAAGCTATAAAATTTAAAATTTAAAATTTAAAAATTTATAAATGTTAAAATTTTTAATTTTAATTGTCTTAAAAATTACAAAAGTAGAAGCAAAAATTTTATTTTTAAAATTAGTATAAATTTTAAAAAAATTATTAAAAAATTTGCATAAATTTAAAAATTTTAAAATTAATAAATTGTTAAAAAAAAATTTAGAAAAAAATTATATTTTTAGATTTATTAAAAATTAAGTTAAAAATTTTAAAATTTATAAAATAAAAAATAAATTTTAAATTTTATAAATTTATTAAACATCTTATCATTAAAAATAAAAAATAATAAAAAACAAAAAAAAAGCTGGCAGGTGGGGGTGGAAATAGGCTATTCTCACCCCTAACGGGTTATCGTAGGATAACCCGTTAGGGGTGGGAATAGCTGTTCTCACCCCTATTAATTTTCGTTTGGAAATAAGATAGGGATAACCCCTTACCCCCTCTTATCTCTGTTGCCAACCCTATTAATTTTCGTTTGGAAATAAGATAGGGATAACCCCTTACCCCCTCTTATCTCTGTTGCCAAACAGGACTTATAAGTTTAGATATATTGACACATAAATTATTATTTTTTAATAGTATATTATTTTTTAGTAGTATTTTATCATATGTTGAACTATCAAATATATTTTTATAAAAATTAAATCATAATTTCAAACAGTTCATTTAGAGCTTGATGTTAGAAACTTAAAAAATTTTAGTCTAAGTTTCTAGTCCAAATCGAAGTAGGAGTTAGGCTTGCTTGAGCTGGATTCAAATTAATTTCAAAGCTAAGTTTCCAGTGCTCAAAATTGCTTTCGGTTGTAATTTTTTTTTTTGAATTTTTTTTTTCAAATATTTGAGAACAGCGGAAAAACTCGAACTCAGACAATACCAGCGTAAAAACTTTTCTCATTCATTTTTTTTTACTGGACCAAATAAATGTGATTTTTTTTATCAGCTAAACAAATATTAATAATTTTTTTTCTATAAGTAAAAAATATTATAAAGTATAAATAATTTTTTACAAAAAAATTATTTTTTACAACAAATACCCTAAACACAAAACCCTAAGCACAACTTACAAACCGAAAGAAAAGAGCCGAACCTTACATGAGGTTTAAAATGAAAAGAGCAAGGGCACTTTCGACATTTCAGTTAGCATCCGGTACCCCTCCGTGTGCGTATAAAAGCACGGCTAGGGTTTTTGGAGGAAACCGTTCTTCGCGGAGGCGGCGATCGCTGAGGTACGAATCGCCTCTTCGATCTCCCATGCTCGCTCTATCTCGTTAGGGTTTCTGTTTCTCAAACCCTAGTTTCTTAGCTCGATCGACGCTAGAGAAACATCTGTTTATAGTTCATATGGTGTTGATTCGTTTGCTTGCTTTGCGTCGTTCAAAATGCGCTCTTTTTTGTAGTTGTTCTTGGATCTTTTGTGTTCAAACGCATGTAAATCTCTTTTTTTTTTTGCAAGTTTCGTTGCTTTAATTAGTACTATGCTAAATGATGTAGCAAAAGCACAATTAGTTTTACTGGATCATGGATTAATGGTGTGTTTTAGGTGAAATTTATTTGCGTAAGCCTCATTGTTCGTAGAGTAAAAACAACATATTGTAATCTTTTGATTCATAGAGCTTTTAATGTTATGTAGTTTTTTGTGAAATTGCTTTGTTGTTGTGCAAAGGTATAACTTTTGTTTTGAATCTGTAAATTAATTTAATTTGTTTGTATTAGGTGAGTAGAGGGGAGGGAGATGTCGCATCGGAAGTTTGAGCACCCGAGGCACGGCTCCCTCGGGTTTCTTCCGAGGAAGAGAGCCGATCGCCACCGTGGGAAAGGTAACTTCGATTATTATGATTGCGTATAACATGTTAAAAGTTATCTTTTGTTGGAAATATCATCATGTTTTAGATCTCTAAAGTTTTTCTATCTGATATTGCAAAATTTATGGTCTCGGTTGCAGTTCGTTAGTGCTCTAAATATTGCTATCTTAATGAAAATAGATTGGATCCATAAATTGAGAACGTATAGTAAGCTGCAAAGGTTGTTTGTTTCATAACTTTGATCTTTCTGTGGGAAAATTAATTGGTAGGGTTTGTCGGCTTATCTTTCACAGTTCCTTTCATTTTTCCTATATAACTTGAATGCTTTCGGACCGTATTGTGTCTTAAAGGTTAAGAGGCCATTATGGTTGTGTTATGGCCATGAAACTACGCTCTGTTGCTCTTGTTTCATTTCATTTTATTGTAGCATACCCTTTTAAGTTGCTGAAATTATCATTGCATTCGTCTTTTTCTTGTGCTGATATGATTATGCTTGGCTTCCTCAATGCAGTGAAGGCGTTTCCGAGGGATGACCCGACAAAATCCTGCAAGCTCACCGCCTTCATTGGTTACAAGTCTGGAATGACTCACATTGTTCGTGAGGTCGACAAACCAGGATCAAGTAAGCCCATCAGCTTTGCTGCTAATATTTAATCTGAACCCTTATACATTTTTCACTTGGATGGTGTTTGCAGCTTATATGTTCTATGCATTTTATTTACACTTTTTTCTGCTGCTCTATTACATTCTTTCTCTCTTTTGGACCTTGTGTTGATGACTAGAAGGATAGTTGATGCATCAAGTATTAATGTTTTATATTTATCTTAAAACTTGCTTTTGCTGGTCTTGCATTTTTCTTTTTTTGGGGGTAATTAAGGTGAATTTTTTCACAAATGACTCATCCTCTTTAGCATTTACTTTCACAAGTAACTTGAATCAACTCTTCATTGTGCTTATATTGAAAAATTTAGTTTTATTGGTTTTTGTTTTTTGCTTTCGTGTAGCACCGATGATATATATATATCTCATGATTTATCTATTTCCATTTTGCTTCACCATCGACTTGTGCCATTGTACTTTTGTTTTCTTCATATGGGCCTTTTTTATTGCGCAATATTTTACTTGTAATTGAAACTCCTTTTGATCTAACTCTTCTCGGTGACGTGCAGAGCTTCACAAGAAGGAGACGTGCGAGGCTGTAACTATCATTGAAACTCCGCCCATGGTTGTTGTTGGTATTGTCGCATACATCAAGACCCCACGCGGCCTGCGATCCCTTAATACAGTGTGGGCCCAGCATCTGAGCGAGGAAGTGAGGAGGAGATTCTACAAGAACTGGTACAAAAGCAAGAAGAAGGCTTTCACGAAGTACTCTAAGAAATATGAAACGGAAGACGGAAAGAAGGAAATTCAAGTGCAGCTCGAGAAGATGAAAAAGTACGCTTCTGTTATCCGTGTGCTGGCTCATACTCAGGTACTGTCTAAAACGTGACTTTCCTTCTATAACAATTAGTTTACCTCTTATCCCTCCATTTCTTGCACTCCTCTTTTATGATAGAGTCGGATGTATTCTTTGGTTTGTATTCTTCTAATGGAAATTGTTTTCGTCCTGTTGCTTTTGCTTCAGATAAGAAAGATGAAGGGCCTCAAACAGAAGAAGGCTCATCTGATGGAAATCCAGGTGAACGGAGGAACCATAGCACAAAAGGTGGATTATGCTTATGGCTTCTTCGAGAAGCAGATCCCCGTCGACGCCGTCTTCCAAAAAGATGAGATGATTGACGCGATCGGTGTGACCAAAGGTAAGGGCTACGAAGGTGTGGTGACGAGGTGGGGAGTCACCCGCCTTCCTCGCAAAACACACAGGGGGCTTCGTAAGGTTGCCTGTATCGGCGCGTGGCACCCGGCTAGGGTTTCCTACACTGTTGCTCGGGCAGGTCAGAATGGCTACCACCACCGCACTGAATTGAACAAGAAGATTTACAAGCTCGGTAAAGCTGGCGACGAGTCGCATACTGCTATAACTGAGTTTGACAGGTTACTCCTCCTCATCTTCCTTTAATTAGTATCTGAAATATCATAATTATTATCAGCCTAGTTTTTAGTTTGGATCTAACCTTTCCATTCGGATGTCCGTTTTACTTCCATGCAAGTCTATTTTAAGAGAGAAATTTAGTCAACTAAGTTTGTGCTGATTAAATTTGTACTAAAGTAACAAAATAAAGAACTACAGTAGGACGAGTTGAATGATATCGACGACACCCTGTTCAACTCACTTATTTCTCGACATCGTTTCCATCTGACCCATGTTTTTGATGCGGCTCTGGTTTGCCGTGTTTTTTTTTTTTTTTCTTCCCCCTTCCTTTTTCAAAATAGGACTGAGAAGGATATCACGCCGATGGGCGGTTTCCCCCACTATGGTATCGTGAAGGACGATTACGTGATGATCAAGGGTTGCTGCATGGGCCCGAAGAAGAGGGTCATCACTCTCCGCCAATCCTTACTGAAGCAAACATCCCGCCTCGCTCTCGAGGAGATCAAGCTCAAGTTCATCGACACCTCCTCCAAGTTTGGCCACGGCCGCTTCCAGACGACTGAAGAGAAGCAGAAATTCTATGGCAAGCTTAAGGCCTAAGCCCCCCCGCCGCATCTCCTTCAGCTTTTCATGCAGTTCATCTATTTGATTTCGACGAGTTTCTTTTGTCGAAGCGCGTGGTCTTGCAATTAAGAAGATGTTATGTTATTGTTCTAATAGCAGATTTTGGTCTATTTGAGACTTTAGTTTTACTTTCCGGTACTTTTTATGTTTTCGGTATTTTGATGAGAAATTTGGACTATGAATATTTGGTCTGCTTCAGATAATTTTATATTGGATTTAGAGTTGATTGGGATTTTTTTTCCTTTTTGGGAAAAATTGTTAAACTTCTTTGTAAGGGTCTCTGTTTTTTTCAACTTACTAGTGATGAGAAATTTACATCCTAAATTCAAAATAATGAGATAGTAGTTGTTGGATTTTTTAAAAAAATTCTGCATACTGAGTTTTGTTATAAGGGTGAATAATACTTTTACTTTTGATAGATTTAAACGTTAGTATTGAATTTGTGCATAGTGATGTAAAAATAAATTTATTTGGTACTTTTGGATGGATTTTTTCTTTTTATTTATGTGGCAATATTTTTATTGTTTGTTTTGTTCACTATAATTGAGCAATGCTAGGGTATATAATGTAAATCTAATCCATTATAGAGTGGAGATTTGTTTACTAGTCCATTGTATAATGTAAAATATACATATGATTTCAGATGTACAAAAAATATTTTCTTAATTATTATTTCGTGCCCGAGCTAAATCATTATTTTTAGAAGTTATACACATTGCATAACTTGAAATCAATCTTATTAGAAATAAAAGTTTAAAATAATCCTTGCTTATATTCCAACTCCCTTCTGGAATAGAGTTTATATCTCAAGGACAGTGAATAAATTTTTTTTTTTTTTTTACATTAACTTATCTTTCCATATGAGACTATATGAACATGAGGCTATGTAATCTGCAGTTATGTAAAATTTATTTTGTTTACTAATTATTATTTACTAAACTATACTATAAAATATAAAAAAAATACTTTGTTTAGGTGAGATATAATTTATTATTTATAATTAAATTATCATTTTAATTAATTTATAATAATTAAAATTAATTTATATATATATAAGGTAAGGGTAAAATTAGTATTTTGATAAAAAATATATCATTTTTTTTCATTATACTCTATTATTTCATAATTTTAACAAACATAATTTTTTCTATTTCACAGAATAACAACTTTTGAATCAAACGTAATTTAACTTTTATACTTGATTATCCCGAAATAACAAGCTCAGATATAAAAAAATTTATATCTCTTAAATTTATATCCGAACCTAACGGAACCTTAGTGTATAATAATTAAAAATAGTTCCCAACATTTTTTAGGTTTTTTTTGAATTGCCATCTCACAATCACTTTGCGATTGTTACAACTAAGAAAAATTAGAATCAAATTGATGGCTTGGAAAATTTGAAGCAAACCAAATTTAAAATTTGAATTTGAGTTTGATTGATTTCTCGATTTGAACCAAACAATAAACCGGACCAAACTGAACCAAAATGGCTTGGAAGGTTTGGTTTCAAAAAATTTTGTTTTTATTTATTTTATTTTATTTTTTTGTTCGAATGCCCCCCCTTAATTTGCGGTCTACAGAAGAAACCGTGGACCGGGTTCAGGGATCAGTTACACGTGGTCCACTCACGGTAACGTACTCCGCAGATCTAACATTTAAAGGCAAAGGTAAGAGCCAATCAAATCGTAGAAAATGAACACGCAAATGGTAAAAGTGTACCGAGGCCCCTACCTATTGAAATTTTTGATACAGGCCCTTTCAAAATAATCCACCCTCTATCAAATACTATTTTATAGAGAAAACATATATATATATTTAAAAAAAAAACTAATTATACCAAACTTTTTATTTTTATTTTAGTTTGGGTTATACTTGTTAGCTAGCTTAAAAACTTTATTATATTTAATTATTTTACAAGATATTAGTTTTATTCATAATTTTTTTTTTATTTTAAAATTTTCTTGAATTAATTTTCGTTTTTTTCCTTTGTTTTTGTATTATGTTAACCTGGAATTCAGAAGAATATATATTAATTAATTTTTTAACTGTAGAGGGGTATATTGGTATTTAACCTTTTAAATTTAATAAAATTAAAAGTTGAATATAATAAGTTTTTTATTAGAGTTAATTGCATACAGCTCTCTGTAAACATATCGAATAGCAGATATATCCCTACAAAGTTCAACTTTTTATATTTATCTTTTTAAAAATCCTAAGTTATTCATATATATCCCTTCGGTTTATTATCGTTAGTTCACTGTTTATTTTTTAACAGATTATATGTAAAATGACAGTTTTGCCCTTTCAAAAATATAAATATGGATAAAAAAATAAATTTACCTCACTAATTAACCAAGATTAACTATTTAACCTATGGTTAACTAGATTTTTCTAACCGAGATAGACGGTAAAGATATATATGAATAACGTTGGATTTTTGAAGGGATAAATATGAAAAGTTGAACTTTGTAGGAATATATCTGCTATTTGATATGTTTACAGGAAGGTGTATGCACTTAACCCTTTTTATTAATTATTTAAAATTAATAATTAATTGAGAAAAAAAATATTATTTAAAGCCTCACTAAAATTATCTTTTTATATTTTTGTTTTTCTAACATAAGTGTAGATTTATGCAGTGAAAACCCTACTAATGTTGTATTCCACCCAGCTACACATAAACTTTCCTATCTCCGGTGCATCTCCGAGCTTTTCTCTCCTAGCCGGCAGTCTTCCTCTAACTCCTGTTCAGTCTGCGGAGATCTACTTTCATAGGACATGAGTATTAGCTCGCCGACCAACTTGTTCATATTCATGCTTCTTTTTGAAGTTTGGGTGTTTTGCTCGTGGACCTTAGGATAGAACCATGAGGTTGTGGAATTAAGGATTCGGTTGAGTGTGAGAATGGTAGACTCTATCTTAATAGTAGTCTAAGAAGGATTAGAGGCAAGTACTCTGGTATGTTGTGAGCTGGGTAGCTGGCCTTCAGGCTATTGTGTGGAGTGAGAACACTTGGCTGAGAAGAAGGTTGATACTTTCGACTCCTTGGAAAACGGGTGTATAGAGCTAACGTTGGGTGTAATTCGGCCTCCAATTCGATTAATTGTGGTGAAATTTCCACCGGAGGATGACGTGCCACCGGAGGATGATGTGGGTTTGGTCACGGTTCTCCAGGTGCCACGCATGCAGTATGTGGTGGAATACCCACTGAGGGTAATGTGGGCTGGGTCTCGGCTCTCCAGGCGGTAAGTTTGTTTAATCCAGTGGGCGCCCCAGTTGGCACCTAGTACCAATCTAGGGAGCGAACGGTCAACCGACTCTGCCAGATGAATGTACGAGTCGCCGATGGGAGTGCAGTTTGAGGATTCGACCTCCACTCGGGGCTCGTACAGGTCAACCGATCGGAAAGGTGAAACCCATTTCGGTTGTTGCGTAGGTGAGTGAGCTCGGCAGATCTGAGTCGAGGGGCTAGTATGGTTGGGTGTTGGCGAGTCATTTGTCATGTTCTTTTAATCTTTACTACTTTTCTTATCTACTTGTCCTACTTGTTTGTTTGGCTTTTGTAGATATCTCCTGTAAATCAAATAAGTATAAAATATTTGTTCTCGGTGGTTGAACCCATTGAAACTTTAATTAGTTCTTAACCCTTGTTGTTTACTCCTTTCAGGTTTCGGATCGGTTAGTGAGGCTCGTGATCGCGGCTGGAACATGATCAAACAACGGAGCTAAGAGTCTAGCTGGCCATCCTTTGTGCTGTGTCGTTCGATTGTTGTTTTATTGAGTCGAGGGCTCGGTTGTCTGTTTCTTTTTGTAACCAAACCGATAGATATAATAAAATCGTATTTTGATGTTTTATCCCTATACTCTAATATTGTGTATCATTTCCGTTTCTTTTAATTAAGCGTGATTGGAACTGACCGTTCCGTTCGGATGGAGCGTAGCTTACTTGTTCGGCGGAAAGTCTGTGCGTGCTTCCGAACCGATCAATTGGCGGTTCCGGAGCACGACATAAAGAGTTAATTTCATGCGTACCAGATAAATTTCATGCATACTCTTTTTCCAACCTTTATATATATATATATATATATATATATATATATATATATATATATATATATATATATATATATCCCTTTAATTTAGAAAGACAATAATAAATATCCAAATTGATAATAATATCATTAAAAAACTAAATAAAATTTTTATTTTGCCCATCATCTATTATCTATACCTTTTTAATTAATTAATTTAAACATTATTTTGTTTGAAAATATTATAAATACAATTGAATGTACACCAAATTAAACCTAATTAATTACAACAAATTACACCATAGTAAATAATTACAAAAAAGCAAGTATAATATATTTTTAGTTTCAGCTAATTATTTATTATGATTAACATGAGACCCACATTATATTGTTAAAAAAAAATTGAGTAAGCTAAAAAAAAAAAAAAAAAAAAAAAAAAAAAAAAAAAAAAAATCATAAATTGAATCATAAACAAAGACGGAGTTATTTTTTGATAAAAAATAAATTTATTAGCCATATATGATACTACACAATTATTTATAATCAGGTATAATTAGGAATAAATTAGTCCAAAATTCCTAATCAATGTGAGGAGGGGTATTTTTGATATAATTTGTTAATTTGTAGAGGTAAACATGATATTGATAATTTAAAAAGGGTATCCACCATATTTTATAATTTTTGGGGGGGAGGTTTGAAATTGATCCAAAAAAAAGGGTGAAAAAAATTCTTAATGTGAGACTTTTTCGTGCATTGTTCACACTGCTTTGAAATTTAGAAGGTGTTTGACTGTTTGGTCAAAATTTTTGAAATATAATTTTAGGTCCAAAAAATATATATAATTTTTAATAAAACGTTTGGTAATCTCTTTTCAAAATTTGATTATGATTTTTAAAATTAGTTTTTAAATTTTAAAAGCCTCCAATCATAAAATCTATTTCTTGAAAGCTGATTATGATTTTAGACTTAAAATTTAAATTTAAATTTAACATTCAAATTTAATTTAAGGGCCAAAAGTGAATTTAAAATTTTAAATTTAAATTAAAATATTCAAATTTAAATTTAGATTTTAAAATTTAAATTTTGAAAGTTTAAAATTTTAAAATATTAAATTTTATGTTTCAATATTCAAATTTAGGTTTAAAATTTACAATTTTCAAAATTTAAATTTTGATTTTTAAAAAAATTTTAAATTTAAAAATTAAATTTAGAATTAAAATTTAAAATTTCAACATTTAAATTTGAATTCTAAATATTAAATATTAAATATTAAATTTTACATTTTTAGCTTAGAATTTAAATTTAAATATCAAATTTTAAATTCTACTTTAAATTTTAATTTTAAAATTTTAAATTTTAAAATAAAATTAGTAGAAAAATTATTATTTGTGAATAGTATAAAAAATTTACCAAACAATTTTATAAAATTATTATAGAAAAATTATCTACCTACTAGAAATAGTCCAAACACTCTACAACTTAAGAAATATCCAAAACACTCTGCTCTGTTTAGAGTAAATTATATTATGTGCAGTGAAAAATTACGATTTTTCGAAACATAATATCCCATTCCAATTAGTTGATTGTGATATATTTTTTATGATTCCACTCAAAAATAAGAGAAGCATATTCATATATATATATATATATATATATATATATATATATATATATATATATATATATATATATATATATATATATATATATTTTATTTTAGCTCTATTTTATTTTATTTAATAGTTTTACATGGTCGTAATACACTTAAAGTTAATTAGAATTAATTTTATACAGTTTTTTTTAAACATATCGAATAGCAGATATATTCTACTATTAATGTTCGTTAGAAAAATATAATTAATTATAAGTTAAATTTTTAATCTTGATTAATTAGTGAGTCAAATTTGTCTTTTTACTCTTTTAAATATTTTTGTATTATTTTAACAGTAGTACTATATATATATATATATATATATATATATATATATATATATATATATATATATATATATATATAATTATTATTATTATTATTATTATTATTATTATTATTATTATTAAAAAATAAAAATAAATTAGAAAAATATATATGAACAGTTAAAATTTGTACAAATATATATTCTATTCCATATTTTTATATAAAATTTTATAAAATTAATCTAATTAATTATGTAAAAAATATAAAAATGATTAAGCGTAAAATCAATCATACTGAATAGACACTTAAAATATGCAAATTTAAAATTAAAATACTTTTGCTAGATGTACGTCAACTCTTTTAACGAAAATTAATTCTGTAAATTAAAATTAAATTTTGAAATTAAAATTAATTACGGAAAAAATTATTTTTTAAATACCAAACAAATCACTTAATAAATCATCTCCGCTAAAAACGGACATGTCCTTTTAGTGTTCCGCGGAGCATCGTAACACAATTATTATTATTATTATTATTATTATTATTATTATTATTATAAACAATAAACTCTCGACCTCGCGAGCTAAAAAAGAAGATAATAAAAACACACATAAACGAAAGAGGAGGAGATCCAACTCCAACCTAGGGCACGCGCGGCTGCTTCGTCCCCACCCCCAACAAACCCCAAATCGAAGCCCTAAATCGATCGAATTCGCCCTATGCACGAAGCTCCATTCTCGCAACCCTAGCGAGATCCCTCGAGCTTCCTCGTCGTCTCACGGTAGTGGTGGTGTTCTTCGTCTTCTTCCCCATTTTTTTGGATTTTTTCCGACTTTTGTGTGTGTGTGTGTGTGTGTGTGTGGTTGTTTACGTGATTTGTTTGATTCGTGATGTTGATGGGTTTTCTCCTTGGATTTGTTTGGGTTTAGAGTAACTCTCGATCTCAATGCGTTGCTCTCTTGGCCAAATTTGTTGAAATTTATGGTCGTTTTTATCGCGAAAGTATAAAAAAGATGGAGTTTTTGTAGGTGAATAATACTTCTTCGTTGTTGAAGAGGAACAAGCGAGGATGAGCGAGCCTTCCAAAGTGATTCATGTTCGGAACGTAGGGCACGAGATATCGGAGGTATTTTTATTTTTATTATTTTTTTCTCTCTCTTTTTGTTGATGATTTTGGAGTTGTGATTGGTATTTTTTATTTATTTTTTTTGGTTAGAGTGATCTTCTCCAGTTGTTTCAGCCATTCGGCACCGTCACGAAGCTTGTAATGTTACGAGCCAAAAATCAGGTATTGATTCGTCATTTCTTTTGTTTTTATCTATTTTTCTATGTTTTTTTACTACTTATTTGTAAACTTTTATAATAATTGTGAGAGAAATGGATGGAAAATGATAATGAATAGTACCCTTAAATGGCAAGAACTTAGCTTGATATCAATGTCACTTTCTTAGTTTGTTTTTTTTAGATATAAATTCAGTGCGACGGAGGCTCCGCCGCCGGATAGCGGAGCGCTTGCAGCCAATACATCTATGGGCTTTGTTTCGCCGCAAAAAACAGAAACTTGTCTGTATTTTTTTTTTTTTCCCACTCCATTCTGTATCTTGGCCAAGCAGCATTGAAAGCTTGACCGATAACGGCGCATACAATCATATGGTATTTACATTTACACAAATAAACAAGGTCTTTGTTTTTTCCCCCTCTCTTCAAAGTGAAGGGAGAGGGAGAGAAAGGAAATCGCTCTATCGAAAGCTCATTTTCTCGTTTCTTAACTTTTCCGTGCGTCTGAACATCATAGGAGAATGCTATTTTTTCTTTCATTTTTCTTCCTTTCTCTTCTGTCATATTGTGTCCCTCTTTGTGTTCGATTATATTATTTGTTGCAGTTTCCCATTGCTTGTTCAATATCTTCATTATCCTTTTCTGTATACTGTATTTATTGAATATCTTTCCGCGCGCAGGCTCTTCTCCAGATGCATGATGTGGCTTCTGCTGTAAATGTCTTGCAATACTACACTACAGTTCAGCCTAGTGTCAGGTAAAAGAGTGATTCACTTTATGATTTTTGTATCACTTCAAAGTTTTAGATTTTTCTTGCCCACTTTTTAATAGTACTCGTAGTTAATAATTTTTGTATCTTTAGCTCTTTGTGAATTTCATCTTGTACTCGAGTGTTAAAAGATTATATACTTGGCATCACATTCTTTCAATTTTCCTTTTTTTATAACTACTCCCGTATCCGTGTTATAAATTTTATTCTTATTCTCCTAACCGGTAACTCACGTAAGTTTCTCTGTTGCCATTTCAGAGGGAGGAATGTTTATCTTCAATTTTCTTCTCACCAGGAATTGACAACTGTTGACCAAAACTCTCAAGGACGAAAATCTGATCAGGTAGTTTTTAATTTTCTTATTTACTTTTTGTTGTCTCGAAGATCTGTCATTGTGTATGTTATGTGTTGAGTGACTGCTTTAGAAAGTCCAGAAAGTGATGTTAACTGATGTATTCCACTTTTCTGGATGCTGTACGAAAAATGAGGTTTTAACAAACTTGTTTTTTGTCACCTTCGTGAAGCTATATATATATACAAAAAGTTTGGCTATTGGATATAGATAATGGTATTGAATATTTGCGTGACAAAAGTGAAGGAAAAAGTACACTGTGGATAGGTTGAAAGGAACTAGCCGGTCGAAACTTAAGAGGAAAACTTTAATAAAACTCACGAATCGAAGTAATAAAAGAAGAAAGAAACATAGAAGACGACAAACGAAGTAACCTAAATTATGAGATAAATGGGAGGTGACTGATCAAACAGAGAATGCGACAACTAAGTAATGAGTGCTTTAGAATCTACTAGTATTATTATGAAATCAAGGAAGCTGCTTTAGCTTAGTTCTCCAGCCATTTCTCTCTCTAGAAAAATACACATAAAGAACCAAAATTCTCTAGTCAATTTGCCACTTCATATGCTAGAATATACGTGAATGATTTCATATACATAAAATTAAAATTATGCTACTTAAAATCCAAACCATAGTTGTAATCCACCGCCAGTCTTGGGTGGCATGAAGCCATGATGATGTCCTAAAGTGTAGAGGTAAATGGTAATGAATGTATAGGACAAAACCTAAAAAAGCAGCAAGAAAGGTGCTTTGTTGGAAGAAAATATCATCAGACCAGTAAGAAAAAAAAGAGTAAATTTGATAACCTGATTGCATAAGTATTTCTTTTTTCTTTTCTTTGTCACTATTAATATTTTTTGATTATTTATGACCATATAGTTAGCGCAGTTAAAGAACAAACTATGAATTCTTTCGCAACTGCTGTTATGGTAGGGATGCTCACTGCTGTTATGTTCTTGGACGAACTGCTTCTAGAGATCTCTGGTTAGGAGTAACTGGTGTTTTTGGACAGTCTCAACTTGTGTAATTTTTTACATGTTGTCCAAATTATTATTTGGAAGGCTGAGATGAGATATATAAAGTAATAATGTTATGCGTTAGTGAGAAAAAAAATGGCTGGCTGGTCTGAATAATAAAAAACATTTGCGATATGTTGCTGTGTGATAATGGTGTTCCGTAACTGAAGTTTCAATTGTTTTTTGTCACTACATTCTAAGAAATATGTTTCGACAAATTTGAGTTCATAAAAAACTTCCCATGAATGTGTCTATACTGCTGATATTTAAACTATATGTTTGGGCTATAGATTGTTCAAGTTTAATACCTACTCTCTTTATAGTACTCTTTGCCTATCTACTCATAACTTTCTTTAAGTAAATTTAGATTCATATCTTCTCTCTATTATTACTTCTCCTTTTTTTTTTTTTTCCCACTATATGCTTCTCTATTTATTCTTCTCTCTCTTTCTCTCGCTTCTCTCTCTGGGACGGTCTGCTGTTGGGACTTCAAGGATTCGCAACCCAATCGAATCCTCTTAGTAACAATTCACCACATGCTCTATCCCATAACAGTGGAAGTGCTGCATCAAGTCTTTTCTCCTCATGGGTTTGTGGAGAAGATCGTCACTTTTCAGAAGTCAGCTGGTCAGCACCCTCAAGTCACCTCTCTCTATATTTCACTCTGTCTTAATAATACACCAAAGTTTACCAACTGGTCTAGTGGATTTGTGGTTGTGTGTTTATTAAAAAATTTCTCTCTCTTGGTTGTTCACTTTGAGTTAGTTCATTTGGGCATTGCATTTAATGCAAGCATTAACAAAATCTTCTTTTTATTCGGCATTCGTCAAGGAAGATTATTAGTTAGCTTACCGGAGTTTTATTGCTTGATGTTGTGTAGGTTTTCAAGCCCTTATCCAGTATCAATCACGCCAGAGTGCTATACAAGCGAGAAGTGCTTTGCAAGTGTGTTACCTGGCATTCGACTGCGTATTTTTATGGCTTTGTCATATTTCCTTATTAAGAACCTGACCATTTCTTTCTATAGGGGCGGAATATTTATGATGGATGTTGTCAGCTAGATATACAGTTCTCAAAGTATGTTCTTTGTAGTTCTCTTTTACTTAAATATCGGCCTCTTTGCTCTTCTGAATATCTCACTGAATATCTTCTTTTCCAAACCAGTCTCAACGAATTGCAAGTCAATTACAACAATGACCGGTCTAGGTATGTTACTTATCATGCAACTTATTATGGTGATTATTGATTTTTTTTTTTTTTTTTTTAAATTGTAGCAGTTAATTTATTGCATATAAATACATGTTATTCTTTGTTGCGAAACTAAAATTTGGAATGGCGGAGATAAAAAAGAAACTCTAGATTTATAATGAGGGAACTTGAGTGGCAAATATAGTATGTTTCTCCCCCTCACGCGGTCTAGTTTTATGTTTATTTTCTCATTTGTGTGTATTTTCTCTGTTCAGAGATTTCACAAACCCGTCATTGCCCACTGAACAACGAGGTAGGCCCTCACAGGTAAGGTTGCTTTTCTTTGTCCTTGTCTGCTGTCGGTTCCTGATTTGCCGCAAAAGAAAGATCGTCTATTAGATGCTAATGATGTTCAATTATTTATTTCTGATATAGCCTGGTTATGGTGATGCTGGAAGTTTATATGGGCTCCAAGGACCCAGTGCTAGAGGTGCTTGCTTTGACATTCTATCTTTGTTGCTTTGCTTATCACTTATTATTGAATTGCTGACTCCTTTTCCCCACTTTATTCTGCATCAGTTGCATATGGCCAGGTTGGTATCTCTGAACTGCACAGATCGCGAAGGTTTTGTTGGTTTCGGATACTTTAAATTTGCACAAATTATTAAATAGGTGTTAGTCGCCTACTGATTACCATCTTTTTGGGAAATTTATGAAAGCATTTCCGTGGAATTTCATCGTCTTTATTGCTAGATGGGGAATGCCGCAGCAATTGCAGCTGCTTTTGGTGGAGGATTGCCTCCTGGAATAAGTGGTACCAATGACAGGTGCACAATCTTAGCCACTAATTTGAACACTGACGTAAGTCCTGACATCCTCGTGCTATAATTTTGTTGCGTCGCTTCACTCCCTCGAAAGTTGTTGATATTTTTCATTGCGCTTCTGCAGAAGATTGACGAGGACAAGCTTTTCAATTTGTTTTCTTTGTATGGCAACATTGTAAGAATTAAGATCCTTCGCAATAAACCGGATCATGCGCTTGTTCAGATGGCTGATGGGTTTCAGGCTGAACTTGCTGTACACTTCTTGAAGGTTCGCTCTCGTTCTGGCTCTTGTACTCTTCTGCTGTTATAGGGTACTGAGAATGCTGTCTGTTTTCAAGAAAAACATAGAAAAGTCGCCCTGGAGATATTGCTGAGTTACACATTTCGAGTAAAGTGCAAATCATGATATTTTCCAGAGGGGTTTCTGAGTTACAGGCTTTTTCTCTTCTTTTCCTTTTACTAAATTCAGCAAAAGCTTTCATCCCCGTAAATTTGAAATTTACCTGCCGCAGGGAGCAATGTTATTTGGGAAGAAAATAGAGGTGAATTTTTCCAAGTTTCCGAACATCACGCCTGCCCCCGACACCCGTGAATTTGCCAATTCTAACCTTAACCGATTCAGCAACAATAACGCAGCAAAGAACTACCGATATTGCTGCGCCCCGACGAAGATGATCCATGTTTCCGCCCTCCCGCAAGAAATTACGGAGGACGACGTCATTGCTCACCTAAGTGAGCACGGCAGCGTAGTCAACAGCAAGCTCTTCGAGGTGAATGGGAAGAAGCAAGCCCTAGTTTTGTTTGAGAACGAGGAGCAAGCGACCGAAACCCTAGTTTGCAAGCACGCGACCTCCCTCGACAGATCCGTCATTCGGATTTCCTTCTCCCAACTGCAGAGTATTTAGAGATCTTTCTCTCCGAAAGATAGATACCCATGTGAGATCAATGTTGAAGGCTCACCCTATCTTCTTTCCTTTCTTTCTCCACCTTGTACTCTATATTATCTCCGAGAACATTGGCCGATGCGGGATTAGAACAACAGCATAATTTGGTTTTTCTTTTTTCTTGCCTGTTTACTTAGATTTCTGCGATAATTGCAGGACTGTTGCATCTTTAAATATCTTACTTTTTTGTGTTCAAGGGGAATGTGGTAATGGTTATTTGTATTTGTGGGAGGCCTCTTTCAAAGCATGTTTGGTACAAAATGATCACCGTTTCCACCACACACCCGCTCTGCATGCGTCGACAATATGAAGTGAAAGCATTGTAAGAATGATGCTACATTGGGAGATCTTTATAATAAGGAATTGAGGGGTGGATTCATGTGAATTTGTTGGGAACTAATTTTGTTGTCCCAAATTTACCAGAGAGCAGTGGGGGCAGCAAAAGATGCCTGACAAATGAGAATCCGCCGTGCGAAACTGCAGTAAGGTTACTGCAGTCTGTAGTCTGTAAAGCCCACCTCTGACCCAGGTGCAAGTTTACAGTTGTTTCTCTTCTTTTTTTCTGGAAAAATCTATGAAATTACAGGCACTAATACCCTTCAAATCTTTAGTTCAAAATTTCTGTATAGTTTTATCTCTCCAACACTGAATCTTTAAACTAATAACTCCGAGTAATTCGAAGCAAGTAGATAACACAGAGAGAGAGAGAGAGAGCAATGATTAAGGAGCCATTATTTAGCTGTGTAACATAATCATCAGGAAAATGGCAAAATACAATGCAGCTTAATAATAACCAAGTTACATGAAAGGTCTTTCTATTTGATTGTACATACAAAATGCTTATTGAATTCATAGATAGAAACCATTAGGATGTAGATGTGTATATATATACATAAACCTATTTGATTTTACCATGCTGTGCTCCGATATATACGAACTTGAATAAATAAAAAATCTTTTTACTTCACCATGAAGCCCATAAAGATGTAATATCTACAATTTTAAAGCATAGAAGCTGCACACCAGTTAAATAACTCGGAGCATCGATGTTTTGGTCCTGTAACCCAGCTTAACCTACTTCACAAGAAAATAAATATAATAACAAAACAAATCGTCCTATAGCGAAAATCGCAGAGAGACCAACCTCTCTTAGGCATTGCAAATCATCCCTACAAAATCAGATTTGTTCATTTATGCCAAAAAAGAGCCTAATTTTATCATTTACTCTTTCAAAATAACCCTTGAAACCAACTTCCCCCCATCATTTCAGTGACTCGTAACGTAAGATAACGGTATTTTCGTACGAAACTGCTTTTGAAGGGGTGTATTATGTATGAAAATTCAGAATTTTTAGGGACATACATGTAAATTCATGAATTTGAATGGATAGGAAGTTCTGGTGGGACATACCGCTTTTGTAGATTGAGAAAGTGACTCAGCTTTATGCAATTCGGTTCAGGCGGATGCTCTGATTCTTATGAGCCCGCTCGAGCGGAGCAATCGCTTGCGGCATCGTCATCCCCCCGGACACGATAATCTCTAAAGAGCACAAAACATTAGGAAAAGAATTTCGTAAAAAAAAAGAAAAAAGAAAGATTATTAGACATAGTCAAGCAGATAAAAAAGAGTAGGTTTACAAATTTGCATTTATGGCATTAGAAGTTTCCAGATAAGATACAGTAAAACTGACGAAAAAGAAGTGCTTGAGGAAAATATTAATCTAGTAAACAACTAAGTTAATCTGCATAAGATTATATTTGACCCACCAACATATATAGGGCTACGAACTAAATAAATAGAGTATTAATGTTGCGATAGAACTCGAAAATTTTCTCAATGATTTGCTCAAATACCATTAAACTATAGTAAACATGGCCAACTGAAATGTACCGCATATAGAAATTCTAAGCTTTTGTGGATAAGAAAAACTGATCGAAACTGCCAAAAAGATAAAAAAAAAAGAAGAGAAAATGCAAACGACTAGTAATTCATAAAAGAGAAATTGAAGAAGGAAAGGGACGAGAGCCAAAAGTTGTATGGATTCACCACAAGTAGTTTATGATATATCCCAACACAATTTAAAGAGTGTTCATCATTGTCATAGGAAAAGATGAAATTTACAAGACATGGATCAAGTAAACTAACATATTCCCAAGAGATGAAAAGCATTCTAAAAGGACAATATGAAGCAAACTTGAACACCAACTCAAAATCAACATAATTGAATTCTAAAAATACAAAATAAAATGCAATAATCAATTCAGATAGGTTTCGATCTACTTATAAGAAAAGACAATAAAGAAACAATACAATGCAATATCAGAAGGTTCAAAGGGAATCAACCTATGCCTTCTCGAATGGAGAGATTCGGTCTAATGACCTCTTCAGAGTTGACCAAAAATATGTCACCAATATATAGATGGTTCGTTGGAACGTAAACACTACATAGCTCTTCTTCACCTTTATCACTCTGCAGTTAATAACAAATTTTTTTTTTTGAAAGACCTCATGATTTAAGCATCCTTTTAAAGTTTGACTAGATTAAAAAGCTGCTCTAGCAATAGAAGGACAACGTACATGCATAACAACAGAGAAAATAACATTTTAAGTACCTGAAGGACCACAGACGATGTGATGAAACCAAATGCATATTCACCAATACGTGGATGGCGTATGATGGCGACCTCCTTAAATGCTGTGGTATTTTGATCTGCACATAAAAAAAAAAACATGTAAAAGTGGAACTGCTATATTCAAAACCGAGGCCTGTTTTATATCTAAGTAAAAGACTTTTGGTAGTGATTTAGTCCTAAAATAAATTACCGTCCTGAGGATTAACAAACAGTCCCTAATTAGCAAATATATAAGGATAAATGCCTTACTTATTCATGCATGGATATCTTGTTAACCTCAAACAAGATAACGTTTTGATTAATTTCGTCAACAAGACGGATTTACATAATATAGGCATATAGATACAAAATGAGTTACCTGGCGAAATAGCTGTGCTGATTTGCTTTGATGCTGAGTAAATATGCTTCACAAAGGGCATTTTCTTTATGAACCATTCTCCGACCCAGAAAACAGTGGCGCCCAACCATGAAGAAGCAAATATCCCAACAAGAAATATGAATACCACGGATGTCAAAAATCCAAGGCCTGTAAAAGAGGGTATAATAATAGAAACTACGTGAGAACCTTTCTGAAAGACAAATATTTGCAGAAAATGTCAACCGTCCAAAGATCTACGGCATATTTAACTGTCTACTATTCAAATAACATGACATGCACATATAATGCAATTACAGCCGGCTTCACCACAAAGGGAAGAATGGTGAAGAAGGACATTGCTGCTAAATTTCATGCAGAAATTTTTCCGAATTCTTGCTTTGAACAGCAAATGAACCCAAAGCACTTACTTTTTATCAGAGTCAGATCACAATCCGGTATTCAATGTTTCCAAAACTTGAAGCAAGATCATTGTATAACTAGAAACGATAAAACTAATACGCCTTCTTTTGAATAAGAATTAGGAAGAAAGCTCATCTCAATAACACAGCAGAATCCATCTCTATGCGCCAGGGAAGCCCACCAAGTTTACTAATATACTTCAACATTGACAAACATAAGTACCATTTTTTTTTAACAATTCTCAAAAATTTCTGTCCAAACCTCTTCAGTTTTAATCAATAATGGCAACTACTAATCTCTTGAGAGTTCAATTTTCTCTGCATATCATAGTAATGCTCACCCAACAGCATGGAGCCCTTTTTGACGTTTCAACTAGAAAGCTACTGATTGACATAAGATATAAAATGACAAACACTTATCCTCCCGACGAGGCAGATTCTACCAACTCCAAGAAGCAAAGCAATTTAGCAGAACAAGAGGATGCGGTCGTATATTACTTTCATCTGACCAGAAAAAATAGAAAAGCTTTACAACAAGAATTACCAAATATGTCAACACCAAGCTTCGCATATAGAGGACTGAAGAAACCATCAACAAACTGAATAAACCACCATGTCAGGAAAAATGTGACAGCAACAGGGAAAAGAACAACACTGCAAAATGAACAGAGAAGAAGTTAGGTACACAAAACAATCACAAATATATTTTTGTTTTTGCAACAATAAGATGGCGTACCATCCGGTCATGAATTTCCTTGAGAACCAGCTCTGGAGAACCGCACAACATGCCTGGTTAAGACGGTTTTGTTTAGTAATACTGTACAAAAACAAGTCGGCCTATTATAAGGAAACTGCTCGCACATATATGTACAGGTACATGAATTGTTGGTACAAAAGAAAGAAAGGCATGCGCATGAAATGCGACCATTTCATCTAAGCTGACTCATTACAAGAAGTTGCAGGCAAATGACGTGGTTTACCATTAACACTGAAATATTCACACAAATCATTTCTCTTCATATGCAATCCTTTTTTCTAGACCTAAAACCAAGGATTTAAGTGCCGTGGCACAGGGGGTAGTGCCGAAAACTTGCCGGCATGGTACGGCACGGTGCGTGCCGAGCCGTCCTGATGAGTGCCGGTCACAAAAAATACATGCGTGCCAACACATAATAGCATAAAATATTTATTTTCTTTAGCAATAAATTTTCTAATTGCTTATTATATATTTTTATCAAATATTTTGAACTTTATTGAAAAAATTACTTAATAATTTTTAAAAAAAGGGTTTTGAGTTGTGCCATCGGCACAGAAAATGCATCGTGCAGGTATTTTGTTGGCACGATACTGCACGATGGATACTACCCATGCCGATGTATACTTAAATCCTTGCCTAAAACTTACATCTACACACGCAAATGCACAATATTTTAACGATAAGCAATAAGGTTTTAGTTGATTTCCAATATTCTAACTAACTTTGGAAGACCTTTGGATCCACCCCCCACGACTTTGCGACATTGAGCCCATTCCGTAGCGCCTTTAATGGCTAAAGATCTTAGTCAAATCTTCAAAGGCTTGAGGGATCCTTCCCCCCGATGATCTCACAGTCTCCAGTCATTCGGCGCTCGATTTAAGAGTTTGCTCTTTCGCAATCTTGCTATTCCAGCAAGTAGCTGGGCTTATAGCAGTTTTCTAAAGCGATCACTACGGTTGGGAGATTTTTTTTTCTTCCCCCAGAATTTTCGCAGTCTTATTTAACAAACATGGCTCCTTTAGGTTCATTTGCAATAAGTTTTTAGTCCCTCCGATATTTCCCTCTGAGTGTAACTATAATAGAAATGGTCGAATTCCCTGTACTTCTCCCAAGTAGTGTGTAATATTCTCTTATAATGCTGATTAAGCAATGCCGCAGTCATTATTAAGTTACATTCGGCAGTGTCGTGCTATTCAATGAACTGATGTTCGAGTAGAGTTATTAGAAAAAGCATTATACCAAAATCCTCGAAACAGCAAAGCAGAAGCACTAATTGGAGCTTTACTCTAATTCCTACATCCCAATGCTGCAAAAGTTTCAGATATTTCTTTTTTTAATTTTTTTTGGGTGAACTTCAATATGCCCCTTGTGGTAATTAGGGCATTTTCACTTTATCGTCCTGCGGTTCAAATCAAATAAAATCATAGTGTGTTACTCTATTTAACAATAGATCTCTACCACAGGGTAATTAACTGCATCGCATCGAACACTTCGTTTCTTCAAGATCTCTACCCAGTTGCATTGCATCAAAATTGTAAACCCCAGATTGCATTACACAGATCGTATCAAATTGGATCAAATTGCAGCTAACGTATCCCTGCTTCGAGCAACGCAAATCCAAATTTGCAAACCCTAGCTCGCTCGCTCGCTTGATCTTTGAATATATAGCTCAAATCGTCCAATATACGCGATCATTGCATGAAAATTGGTGATCGCTACCGCAATGGAAGAGATCGACGACACTCTCATACGCAAATTCCACATGCGAAATCAACAACAACCAAAGGAAAACGAAAAACAGGAAACGGATCTGGGTGGGTGAAGGGGATCGGATTAGGGGATTATAGGGCAAAAAAAAATGCGGCGAGATCGGAGGGAGGGGTCGGATCCGAACCTTGCGAGTGGAGGAGTTGGGGGAGCTCGGCGGGGACGGCGCCTCCAGATCCGCGCCCTGGCTCAGCGGGACCGACGTGGACGCCTCCTCCTCCTTCTCCGCCATTCTCTCTTTCTCTCTCTCTCTCTCTTCTTTGTTTGGATATTTATAGAGTTACAGAGTTACAGAGATATAAGTGTGAGTTTAAACAATCAATTTTACCTTTACATAAAAATTAAATTATTTTTAAAGATAAAAAAATAATATTTGAATAGTTGGATTGAAAGAATGGCAATAAAAGTAATTATAATTTTAAAATAACAATATTTTATCTAATTATTTAATATAAAAATATTAATTATATAATAATTTAATTTATTTAATTAATTATTACTAAATAATTTTAAATATTAATTGATAAAACAATTAATAATAATGAGAATTGGTAATAAATAATCTAATTAACTAAAATAAATTAATAAATTAATTAGTTAATTATCTAATAGTTAAATAATTAGGTAATAAAAGAATTAGATTAGTCAAAATATTAAATTAATTAAAGAGTTAACACAATAATTAAAACTATATTTTATTTAATTAAGCTTATTCTCAAATGGGAACAAGCTTGTTTTAGAAAAAAAAGACCGGAATATTTCAGAAAGACGAGTATCTGCGATCTTGAATGACTCATCTCGTGCGGTTTATCTTTTCCGAGTTTCCGTGGGATAGTATTCACGATTCAGATGAATATTTATATGTGGGTGGGTATATGGGTATCGCATTACGGATCCATGACTTTCAATAGACGCAAGCATCTATTGTTAATTATTCCCGTGAGATTGTTGCACCTTCGATTAAGAAACCTATGTAAGAATGATAGAATAAATCGTATCCTAATAATATACCAAATCCTAAGTATATGCATTAGGATTCAACTGGATTTGAAATTGACTAGATTCCGAGTATATATATGTTGAAAACTCATCGATATTAAATACTAAGTATATGTGTTAGAGTTTAATTGAGTTTAATTGGTAGAGTACAATTATATTTGATTCCATATTTGGCATATGTTTCAAAGTGAAAATATGACCAAACCCCAAGGACATGTATTGAGGTGAGTCGGATTTGATACTACTCGAGAGTAGAAGATGGTTAAGTCCTAAATGTATATATCAAGATTGGCCGAGTTTGATATATCTTTCACTCTAGTTATATGTGTTAGATTGAGAATTTGACTAAACCCTAAGTATATATATTAGAATTCGTCAAATTTGATTAAGCTTTCACTCTAGTTATGTGTGCTAGAGCAAAAGATTAACTAATTCTTAAGTATATGTATTAGGATTAGTCAGGTTGATTTGGTTTCCACTCTAAATATATATGTTAGAGCAAAAGGTTGACTAGACCCTAAGTATATGTATTAGGATTAGTCGAGTTGATTTGAATGAACTCTAAGACTGCGTTTGGTTCGGGGATAAAAAAAATTTAGTTATACCGGGGATAGGTATAAGTTATGGTTTTAGCAGGAACTAGTGTAAATTTGCGTTTGGTTCGGTTTAAGAGTTATACCGGGTTTAAAGAAAATTGTGTTTGGTAAATTATATAGGAATAAGAATAATAAGAAGAATAAGAAAAAATTGTGTTTGGTTGGGTATAGAGGAATAAGAAGAATTGAGACGGGATAATTATGTGTTTTGACTATTTTACCCTTTAAATTAAAGTTTAAATGGGAGTAAAAATTTTAATTTTTAAATTTATATAAATTTTAAAAAATACATAATAAAAATTAAAGTTTAAGTGGGAGTAAAAATTTTAAGTGAGAGTAAATAAAAATTAATTTTTAAATTTTAAGTGAGAGTAAAAATTTTAATTTTTAAATTTATATAAATTTTAAAAAATTTATAAAATAATTGTATAAATTTTAAAAATTTAAAATTAATAATTTTTTTTTCAAAAATGAAATAAAATAAAATTTTTAGATTTATTAAAAAATAAGTTAAAAAAATTAATAATTTTAAAATAAAAAATTTTAAAATTTAAAATTTATAAATTTAAATATCTTTTAAAATTTAAAAATTCTAATTTAAAAAAATAAAAAAACTAATTTTTATTAGTATGCAAAAGAAAGGAAAAAAAAGAAAAAAAAAAAGAATGGAACCCACGTAAGAGAAAGAGAGAGAGAGAGAGGGGAAAGAGAGAGAGAGCCCTGTACCCATAGGTTTTCTCGATTCCCGTGCAAAGTGCAATTCCGCCTTATTTCGCCTCAGGTTGGGAATTGGTATTCCCAACTTATACCGGAATAAAGGTAATGATAAGGTTTTGCAATTCCCATTGCCCTTATTTCCGTTTGGGTATTAAACTGGGGATAAGGGGGCCCCTTATCCCCGTTACCAAACGGTACCTAAGTATATGTATTAGAGCTCGGTTGAATTTGATTTGACTAAATTCTAAGTGTATAATTTAGAATCTAGTCGATTTGGATATAGTTTTGTTTTAATCATATATGTTAAGGCGATAGGTCTTGGGCTTTATTTATGAATTAAATGGGTTTTGGGTTTTATTTGTGGGTTGGAATGGGTTATGGATTTTATTTGTGAGTTAGAATGGGTTATGGGTTTTATTTGTGGGTTGGATAGGTTTCAGGCCCCGTATATGGACTGGGCTTGTATTGTATGTGGACTGGATTTAGGGCCTGTATGTGGACTGACCTATATTATATGTAGACTGGACTCAGTGCCCTGTATATGGACTGGGCCTATATAATATATGAACTGAATCTAGGGTCCGGTCCGTATGTGGACTGGGCCTATAATATATGCAGACCGGATTCAGGGTCCGTATGTGAACTGAGCTTATATTATATGTGGACTATATTCAGGGCTTGTATATGGACCGATCCTGTATTATATTTAGGGCCGTATGTGAACTGGGCCTATATTATATGCGAACCAGATTCAGGGCTCGTATATGGACTGGGTTTATATTATATGTGGACTGGATTCAGGACTTGTATATGGACTGGGCCTGTATTATAAGCGGACTGGATTCAGGGCTCGTATATGGACTAGGCCTTAACTTTTAGGCTGCGTTTGGTTCGGGTATAAGAAAAATTTGGTTATATCGGAGATAGGTATAATAAGTTATGGTATTAGCAGGAACTAATGTTAATTTATGTTTGGGTGGGTATAAGAGTTATATCGGGTATAAAGAAAATTGTGTTTGGTAAGTTAAAGAGGAATAAGAAGAATAAAGAGGACTAAAATTTTAATTTATGATTAAAATTTTACTGATATGATTTTAAATATTTAATTTAAAAGATTTATTAAAAAAATTATTAAAATTTATATTTTACTTATATATAAAAAAAATTATTAAAAAAATTTATCATATAATTTATTAAAATTATATGATAAATTTATTAAAAATTAAAGTTAAAAATTTTAAAAGCTATAAAATTTAAAATTTAAAAATTTATAAATGTTAAAAATTTTAATTTTAATTGTCTTAAAAAATTACAAAAGTAGAAGCAAAAATTTTATTTTTAAAATTAGTATAAATTTTAAAAAATTTATTAAAAATTTTGCATAAATTTAAAAATTTTAAAATTAATAAATTTTTTAAAAAATTTAGAAAAAATTATATTTTTAGATTTATTAAAAAGTAAGTTAAAAATTTCAAAATTTATAAAATAAAAAACTAAATTTTAAATTTTATAAATTTATTAAACATCTTATCATTATAAAAAAAAAAAAAACTGGCAGATGGAACAACTCATCTTTGAGCTGGGGGTGGGAATAGGCTATTCCCACCCCTAACGGATTATCCTAAGAAAACCCGTTATCCGTTAGGGATGGGAACAGCTGTTCTCACCCCTATTAATATTCGTTTGGGGATAAGATGGGGGATAACCCCTTATTTCGTTTGGGGATAAGGTGGGGGATAACCCTTATCCCCTTATCTCCGTTGCCAAACGGAGCCTTAAAGAACTGAATTTGGAGCCTATATATTGACTGGGCCTTATTTTCTAAAGGACTGAATTCATTTATTAGGCTCTTTTTGAATTTGTCTTGTTTGGACTTGGGTTCCAAGTTGATTAGGCCCATTTTGAATTTTATTTTGAATTGATTCCGAATGCAAAGAAATTCTTTTATTTTGATTTGGGGACCTAACACTACCATAAAATATGATATTTAATGACATTTTTTTTAACACTTAAGGACGCTTTTAAATGTCTCTACAAAATTTACTTCCATATTACAAAACATCCGTAAAAGCGTCGGTAAAAGCATCCGTAAATGAAGAGTCGTTAGGTATTTATCGACGCTTTAAGCTTGCGTCAATAAAATATTTCTTGATGCTTGTAAGTGTCAGAAAATATAATATTTTGACGTCGTGAAGCGTCGAAATTTTTTGATGCTTTAAAGCGTAAAAAAAATAAGTAATATATTTTAATTTCCTGACGCTTTGAAGCGTCGAAATTTTCTAATGTTTTGAAGCGTCGAAATTTTCTGACGCTTTAAAGCGTCAAAAAAATAAATAATATTCTTTAATTTTTTGATGCTTTGAAGCGTCGAAATTTTCTGACGCTTTGAAACGTCAAAAAAATAAATAATAATTTTTAATTTTCTGACGCCATGAAACGTCTGATTTTTTTATTAAAATTTCAAAATAAATTTTATTTGTTTCAAATATTTTAACAAATTAATAAAAAAAAATTACTAAATAATATCTTTATGTATTTATGGCTCCCATCTCAAGCCACTTAACAAAAAAAAAAAAAAAAAAAACAGAAAATAAGACAAGGACACAAGATCTAACAAAAAATTTGAAAAGTGCAAGCCAAATTATTTATTTTGAAATAGCACATGTTTAGTAGTACCAATGAAAAGAAAAGTACTTAATAAAGCCAAAAATTTATTACAATTCATACAATAATAGTCTCAATCTCTCCCAACAGATCATCTTGGGAATGGAAAGCAAGTGCCTTCGATCATCTGATCCAATAATTTTGACAATTTGAAGAAGCAAAATAAGATTGCAAAATCAATCCGCAACGAACAAGTCATGTAATTAAAAAACAAATTAAGCTGAATCTTTGTTACACAAGGTAATAGAAAACTGAGACACAGAATAAAAATTAACAGGGAGTGAACAATACAAATGATTCATGAGAAGGAACAACAGTTATACAGAAAACAGTGAGTTGATATCAATAAAATAACACCAATCAAACTGGATGGTGTTAGAGAAAAATATTTAAAGAGTTTGATTATGATTAATATCTGACTAATCTAGTTATAAAATAAAATTTGACTTACAGATAACCGCAAATAATTCAAAATCATTAATTGATCCAGAAGCGTGCATAGCACTGCCCTAAGGTGTATTTTCGTCCTTACGTGCGGGATTAACCGAGAACACCACCCCAAAGTACAACCGGAATTCCTCCTCCTGCGAGCAGGATCGTGGCGGAAGTTGACGGAAATTCTTTCAACACCAGAAAGAGATGAAAAGATGAAAGTAATATGGTTAATGTGTTTCTCTGTTTCTTCCTCTGTTTCTTATCCGGTAAGAAAAGAGGAGAAACAAACATATAATATACGAAGAAAATCGTTGGGAATCAAACGTTGAGCAACGTTCGACACACGTAACTATCAGTTAGGCGCAAGAAACGAAAACCACGTTCCGTTAGGCGCAAAAAACGGAAGCCACGTTCCGTTAGGCGGAAGAAACGGAAGCCACGTTCCGTTGGATTTCTTTCGTACCAAAAAAAAAAAAAAAATAAATAAATAATAATAATAATAATAATAATAATAAATAAATAATAAAAAAATAAATAAATAAATAAATAAAATTAATAAATAATAGAGATTTTAAATTTTACCCCAACAGAAGGAACGTGCTAGTTAATTTTAAACTTAACAGAGATAAACGTGCGATTTACTTAGGAAGAAAGTTCAACATTCACCCACACATTGATAGTGCACTTCAGCAATCATCTTCTCAATTCACTATCCAAACCCGCAAACCTCTGAACTTGCAATTCTAAATTCCGGAGTATGCTAGAAACTTCGTCAGAGTTTCAGCTAAAGTAGAGAGAGGTGAAGTAGGTTTCTGCCATAAATGTTCACCTCCATTTTTTGGTTCGCCATAACTTCAACTACGGTCGAAATTCAAACCCTCCAAAATATTAACGACGAAGAATTTCAGCTTTTATACCAATTTACATCATACCAAACTGTTAGGATTTGGTTAGTTTTGTAATTAAATCTTAATTGAAATAGGATTAATATTTAAATCTGTTAGAAATAAATTAATTTAGATTTAAATATTAATTAGAATATAATCCTAATTTAAGTAGATTTGGGTTTATCTTGGGTGGAGTTTATATATATCTCTAATGTATTGAGTATATATATATATATATAAGTACGTATGATCTTGTCTAGATTTATAGTAGACGAGAGAAGTATGACAGAGATTCAGGAGGATTGAAGCTACTCTATTGCAGAAAGTCTGTGTAATCGGTGTAATTCTTTTCTTAGTTAATGAATCTTATTTCACCCGCATATTTCCTTATATTGATTTTTTTTCTCTTTGTATTTCTCTTTGTAGTTGTATTGGTTTCAGTTTTGTTAAGAGGACGGGTTTATGGTAAAAACCCGATTTGACGTTTCCGCTGCGGAATCCTAACTCTAGGCGGTACCAGAGCGGATTGCGGTATTGAAGCGGGTTGCGGATTCAGAGAATCTGGTACCGGAGCGAGTACTGGATTTTTCCAACACAAACAAACAGCAAAAACTGGAGAAACTTCAATTCCACAGCTCTAAAGACAAACAGCGGAAGAGATTCACCTAAACTCCAAATTCATCTGAAAGTCTATTTCAACCTGAACTTCACCTTCGGTGAAACAAACATGCCCTATATTGTAAAAACTACTTTTAACATGGTAATATATGTTACAGTTCAAAGGGCACCCTTCCAATAAGTGCTTCAATCACACAACAACATAACAATGAAAAGAATAACCTGATACTGATGTTTGATCATCTTCAATACTTTTAGCTTATTTGCGCTAAGAAATTACAAACTAGTAGAGGTGTCCTACACTTTGTATGAAATATAGACTCACGAGAGGATGAACTCACAAGACCATCACGTACCGCATTCCAAATATACTAGAAACTGGAAGAACAATTGAGAATGTGATAAATCTAACCTTCGCATCGCTATAAGAATTGGCGGCTGTAAATTTAATAGAGATGGGGAAAACTGCCGATGCATCCACTGGAGGCACAACAAACTCCATCGATCCACTACGAAGGAAAAGACAGAAAAAAAGATAATAATTAGCCATTTTGAAGTGCTCTTATACGTCGGATCGTTGGCGCTAACCATTAATCCCAAAAGCTCGAGCTGTTAGAAATACGCAACCAATTCACTTAAAGTGTACAGATACAGCGCCCACGGGTCTCGACCGGACTCAACCCACCTGGGCGTTGGGTCTATTGTTGGACCTCTTGCCGTTAGGTCTATTGTGGACCGCAGCCCCACTCAACTTATTGGGCTCACCCAACTCAACTTATTAGTCTGCTGGGCCTATTGTCACGAGGCAGGAAGTTGGACCTATTTAACCCATAAATAAATAGCCAACACTTATATATTAAAAAAAATTGAAGAAAGTAATCATAACTAATGAAGAATAAATAAAATCTTACCTGAAAATGGAGACATACAAAGAAAAACAAAAAGTTTAATGAGAAAAACATATGAATTATCAGAAAGAGTCATTTGACACCACCTGAGCTGTACATGAAAGATGGGACCAACAGAGACAATTAGCAGGAAATAAATTTTTACAAATCAGATTGAAGTTTCAAAATAGAAAAACAATAACTTCAAGAAGCAGCTCACTGTTCTCAATTCACATTGCCAGCAAAACATTACAACAAAATTAGGTTATAGAGACACATGTTTGTGACACTTTTGTATAAGTGTCCTATCTATGTTCCATCTATATCCAAAATTAGGTTATAGGGATATATTTTTAGGACACATTACAAAAATATGTCGCTATACACCCTAGCGACGGCATATATAGCAACACTTACAATAAGTATCGGTATTTTTGTCAGCGACACTTTTTTTAGATTTTAAAAACACTTAAAAGTGTCGCTATAGCGTAATTTTGTTGTAGTGGAAAGAAGAACCCAACTAAGCAATACTAGATTGAAAATTTGTGATTTTTTCTGCTATCCAAACATCTAAACAACTATACAATCAGCTTATAGTAGTTATTCATTCTAATTCTCAACGATCACCGAGTAGCGCAAGAAATTAGCTAGATAAATTGTCACAAGAAAATTTCAATCTAATGTTACTCACTACATACAGATACTCAACAATGTGGTTCACCAAACTGAGATCTAATGAAGCACGGAGCTAATAAAAAAATAGCAAAGAATGTATTGGAATTACATTCAGATTTACCTCAATCTTATCAACTGTCTTTAGTACAAGTGGCAAAAGACTTGGTGGTTGATACTCGAGACCCGAGTTCGAAGCCTTTGCTTCACATTTTCATCTAAATTTATTTCAAAAATAAACGAAGCTGGTAGCATGCTGCTACCTTTCTCTCAAAAAAAGATTTACATCAATCTTATGGGGTCGTCTGCGAATAAGCAAAATAAACAATTTTGATCACCCACCAAGAGAGCCATGGTTAAGCATCACATCACAAGGCAAAAACCCAATCACAGGATCTTATAACATATCCTATAAAAAGAAAAACAAATTAAACAAAACAAACCAAAAATTTCTAAGCAAAAGGACTCGAACTATAGTGTATTAAATGCCTACGTAAACATAATTGCAAAAAAGACTCATCATGTGTAATGTCTTAAAACTACTACATTTCAATGCATTACCCTTTCATCATTGCTTGATGAAGGATTAACTTGATGGATATTCGATCCAAAATGAGCCAGTCCAGCAATCGGATTATTGAATGATCCGGAAAATCTTAACAACATAAATGTCACTTAGTCCAGTTGACTCTGAATTCCGGCTAGTTTTGCTTCACAGCTACTGTTCATCGCTTCCATTTGCTCTTCATGATTCTTCTGCATGGTTTGAATTTGAGATTCATAATTTATTTGCATGGTTTGCATTTGTTCTTCGTGACCTTTTAGTATAGATTGCATCTCCATTGAGTCAACTCCCCCACAACCCATTTTTCTTATATAAGCTTCCACTCCAAATAATTGTGTGGGTGTAACTCCAATACCATAACCTCTCACACGCCCATACCGATCTTTCCCCCCAAAAAATATTCGTATACGCTTCATCTTGCAAATGGCTAGTAGCTTCAGATGATTCAGATGTGCCTCTTTTTTCAACAATCTTTTTTGCCACATTATCCTACAAAAATTCAAATAATCCAATTAAACATTTAAATGATATAATTCCAAATAACTAAATTACAAAAAGATAATTTTTAAAAAAAATCAAAATGTATTAGATGCTATTTGAAAAAGGCCTCTACAGATGAAGGGTTCTGCATACAATTCTACCTTGTAATTCTTATAACTTATTATTATTATTAGACCACAAAGAAGTGTCATTGCCCTAGTGTTGGTGCTGGCCTCAAAAGCCAAAGCCAAAATCCCAATGGAGAAGCTGAAGCAGAACCAAAAGCAGCAGCAGCAGAGTGTCTGCGATCTTGAATGACTCATCTCATGCGGTTCATTTTTTTCAGATTCTCGTGGGATGATATTCAAGATTTAGATGAATATTTATATATGGGTGGGTGTATGTGGGTATCAGGTATTGCGGATCCATGACTTCCAATAGATGCAAGCATATATTCTTAATTACCCTCGTGAGATTGGAGCACCTTCAATTAATAAACCTTTGTGAGGAGAATAGAATAAATCGTATCCTAATAACATACCAAATCCTTAATATATATATATTAGGATTCAAATGGATTTGAAGTTGACTAGATCCCGAGTATATGGGTTGAGAACTAGTCGACATTAAACTCTAATTATATGTGCTAGAGTTTAATAGGATTCGATTGACTTTAAGTATATGTTTTAGAGTCCAATTATATTTGATTCCACATTTGGCGTATATTCCAAAGTAAAGATATGATCAAATCCCAAGGATATGTATTGAGGTGGGTCAGATTTGATGCTACTCGAAAGTAGGAGGTGGTTAAGTCCTGTATGTATCAGGATTGGCCGAGTTTGATATGTTCTTCACTCTAGTTATATGTGCTAGAGTGAGAATTTGACTAAACCCTAAATATATGTATTATGATTCGTCAAATTTGATTGATCTTTCACTCTAAATATGTGTGATAAAGTAAAAGATCGATTAACCCTACGTATATGTATTAGGATCAGTTGAGTTGATATGGTTTCCACTCTAGATATATGTGCTAGAGTAAAAGGTTGACTAGACCCTGAGTATATGTATTAGGATTAGTCGGGTTGATTTGAATGAACTCTAAGTATATGTGTTAGAGCTCGATCGAATTGGATTTGGCTAAATTTTAAGTATATGATTTAGAATCTAGTCGGATTGGATATAGTTTTGCCTTAATTATATGTGTTAAGGCGATGGGATTGAATAAGTCTTGGGCTTTATTTATGGATTGGATTGGGTTTTGGGTTTTATTTATGGGTTGAAATGGGTTATGAATTTTATTTATCGGTTGGAATGGGTTTTGGGTTTTATTTATGGATAAAAATAGGTTATGGATTTTATTTATGGGTTGGAATGGATTTTGGGTTTTATTTATGCGTTGAAATGAGTTTTGGATTTTATTTATGTGTGGACTGAATTTAGGCCTGTATGTGAACTGGGCCTATATCATATGTGGACTGGATTCGGAGCCCGTATGTAGATTGGGTGTGAGAACCCGAATCCCCGCAAGAGGATTACTGTTGGACTAGCGGCTTCTGGAGGCCTAGGCTGTGTGTTGAAGGTGTTTGTGCGCGAAGCGGACTCAAGAAAAGGACTCCGCACGAAATTTAGATTAAGATTACTTATTTGGATGCCTTCGACAAATTTTAGAAGTGGAATTGGGCAAAACGGAGATCAGATTTGGACTCAGCGCGCGAAAACGATGGAAATTGACTATTTACTTATATTTTTCGGAGCCCGGATGCCCAAATACGGATTTCGATGCATGGGTTACTGTTTCGGTGGCCGGGGTAGCGCCGGCGGCGAAGGGCAGGCGGCGGAGCGTGGCGGTGGGCAGCGGCACGGGCAGAGGCGTGGGCCGGCCGGTCCACGGGGCGTGGCGTGCACCGGGGGATGGACACGTGGCGGCTTTCGGTTGGCCGGCTTGCGAGGCGCGGTCTACGGGAGCACGCGGGGAGCCGTGGACCAAGGCGGGGCCATGTGGAGGCTCCGGGTTGGCCGATTCACGTGCGCTCGGTCCACGCGCGGTGCGGGGCAGGTGGCCATACCGCGCGGGGCAGGTGGCAGTACCGCCCGGGCAGGCGGGCGCGCGTGGGCGCGCCACGTGTCGGCGCGTGGTTGGTTGGCGCCAACCACCGCGCGGTGGGCGCGGGCCACGCGGCGCAGCGCGATGGGCTGGATCGGCTGTTTGCTGTGCGGGGCCACGTGGCGCAAAGGGAAGGTTTCGGGCGCTGCAGTTTTGGGGGCTTTTTGGGGGTACCCCAAACCATGTTTTTCCTCTTGGATTTCAGCCTATAAATAGACAATAGATGCCTTTTGTGCGGGGTTTTTGGATTACTGGAGCCCCCTTTTTAGCAGAGCACTTCACCACTATGTCCTCTACTCTCCGATGGATCTTGGGTATTTTTGGAGGCTGTGGCATCGGCATTTTCTGCGACGCGGCGCACTTCGACGCTCCTTCGATTTTGGCTTCTACCGTCGTATTTCAGTCCGCGAGGTCCCCTGGACTATCCCGATGGAGTTTTGAGCCGATTTTTGTGGCAGCGCGTTCACGAGAGGTACGCCTTCGATTTCTATGTTGATCACTTCGCTTCGTTTCGAGTTTTTGGTAGGGTTTTTGAGGCATCTTTGGACCCCCTTTTTCTGCGATAATGTTTTGGACAGCGGAGCTTGTTGGATTTTTATCTTGGTGCCCGGTTGTCAGATTTCAGCCTGTGAGGACTCGATCGATATCTACGCTTCGAGAAAATGCAACCGTATTTTTATCGGAATTTTTGGAGGTCATTTCAAAGGTGATGTTTAAGCTTCTTTGGGACTGATTTCCGCAGACTTGTGTTTGTGAGGGAATTTGGCTTACCGTGATGTTTTGGGCGTATCTTGGCCTACAGGTGTCGGAATGAGGAGTATAAATACTCGTTTTGCATCTACTCGTCGCGAGAATTGCAACCGTGATTTTTCTGGATTTTTTTTGGAGGACTGCACGCAGGTGAAAACCCCTTGGTTTGCAAAACAGCAAGTGCTATTTGGGGTGTTGTTGGTGGTATTGATTGTGTTGTTGGCTGTGATGTTGGTTTGAGCAGAGGCTTGTGCGACCGAGTACCGAGGGTACGGTTTCGGTGGATTTGGGTAGCGAGTGGCTACGCACTTCACCGACTTCGGCTTTGCCTACGGAAAGCGATTCAGGTGGGTTGCTTCGTCTTCAGAACCGGTGGACGGTTCTCTAATTCTACCTGATAGAATGCATGCATGTTAGTGTACCAACATATGGTTGAGATGTAAGCTTGGTAAGTGGTATTTGTTGAGAAATTGCAAGATATGATATTCATGTTATGCCTAATGAAAACTTGTGAGATTTAGATATCCATGATTATGATCAATGAAAGCTTACCTAAGGGAGTGTTACCCGCTGTGATTGATAGCATGCATGATTAAATGTACAATCTCTAGGATTGAGATGTAAATTTGAGGAATGGTCTAGATCATATGGATTGATGCTTACTCAACTTTATTGTACATGTTTTGGTAGATTTGATACTTCGCATGATGTTAAATGGATATATTTATTTTATACTTGTTAAATTACATGCTATTGTTGGAACTTGACCTAGCACCCCGTCATATGATGCATGTTTAACCAGACTGGTAGAGAACCTTCACCTGGGCTAAGTTCTTTTATGCTTTAGACATCCCACACCTTGCATATTTCCTGGACTTAGTTTTTCCTCGTCCGGGTAGTGGGCCGAGTAGTCAGGTTATTGTGGGACATTGTTGCACTCGTGCCTGGGGGCTGAGTGGAGTCTGGTAGCTGAGATTAGACCTGTGCTAGTGTTGTTGGGAGCCGTTTGGGTAGACGATGGTCCCGGGCCGTCGAGTATCTTCCGGTCAGTGTTGTTGGGAACCGTTTGGGTTGACGGTAGTCTCGGGTCGTTGAGTGTCGTCCGACCAGTTTTGTTAGCCTTGAGCTGTGAGTCGATCCCGGCTGTGGAGTATCTCCAGCCTGTGTGTTTAGCGTGGCGAGTTGGGTGTTTCATTTTGGGAGCCGTTTGGGTCGATGGTGGTCCCGGCTATGGAGTATCTCCAGCCAGTGTGTTTTGTGCCACGAGTTGGTTGAGTTCGTTAGTGTCTCGAGATTTGTAAGAGCTGGTTAGCTGAGTCGTTGAGAGTACTTCGACCGTTGTGCGAGATGTTTGAGGATCTTGAGTCCTTCCGTTCTGAGAGTGAGCGTAGATTTTGACTATAGCCTGCATGAGCCACTTTGAGCTCGACAGAGATGCGCGGATACCTTTTTCCTCGGTGTGGTCGAGCCCTTCGAGTGCCCCGTCTGGAGTGGGCCTATTACTTTCGTATCGCGACTTGTCGATGCTGTCTCTCTGGCTGGGCCTTTTTTAGGCAGTCACAGACGCAGTCCTTCTGGATGGGCCAGTTTTGGCAGTCACGGACGCCCTACGTAAGTCCAGTCCTCCGTGGATGTAATGGCAGTAGGTAGGCACAGGCTTGACTGGACCCTATGAGGCAGTCAGTTCGATTGGGTCGATTGAGCACCTTGGGTGCGAGTGGTTGCATATCTTTTCATTTGTATCACCCATTGAGCATTTAGATAGAGGCATGGTAGCTGTAGAGTATCTCCAGCTTTTCTTGTTCAGTTTTTATTGTATTGTTATCTTATGCCTCTAATAGACTTAGTGGGCAGACCGTCGGGCTTGGTGGCAGTACTCACTGAGAACTACATGTTGATGTAGTTCTCACACCCGTTGGGGGTTCTCCCCCTTCTTTTTCTTTCCTCTTCTTTGTTTTGCAGAGTCATCTGCGAGTGATGCTGATTCTGCTGTTGCTGTTCGAGGCGAGGGAGTCACGAGCTAGATCCCTACCTGTCCTTGGAGAGTAGCTATACCTCCACATTGGAGATTTGTAGTACAGTCAGTAGACTAGTTTTATTTCCACTTTTGAGAGACTATTGTATTATAAGGATCTGACTTGTACTGAGAGCATGTACACTGTTGTATTATTTCAGTTTACCTCCCTGTTGAGTTCTGGGTTAGTGTATTGGAGGATTTTGTATATGATTCTATTTGGGAGATGGCTATTGTATCATTATTTTCAGTTGTACAAATGGTTGGATTTTAGTTTTATAGCAGTTTATTTGATAGCTTTGATATTTGTTTAGCTATAGTCCTTTTTTCTTGCAGGTTGTACGCTTCGCCTATGCGAGGTTTTGTATAGGTGGCGGATCTGTTGGCGAGCCCGAGTCGTAGTTTCGACTCCGGGGCGTGACAGATTAGAGTGGTATCAGAGCCTACTATATGGGTCATTGTGGACTAAGAAACCTTAGGCTTGTGATTGGACCCTAGGATGACTTCGTGGGAGTCGTGATTTTTAGCGAGAGTTCTGATTGAGTTTTATATCTCTCCCAAGGGACGGGATGAATGATCAGTATGTTTATTCTCATAACTGATTATGTTGGCTGCAAACAATATGATGCTGTGAAATGGGTGACATGCTGTAGAACATATATAAAAGTAAATTGAGTTCGTTGTAAATTAAATCCTCTGGTGGATAATATCTAATGAACATATCTAATATATTTTGGGCTTTGCTACCCATACACCCCAAAAGGGGGTGTATGATGCACACCCCACCCATCCAAGGGTGGGGCTTCCTCCACTGGTCACTTCGATGTGACCAGTGGAATTCACCCCACCCTAGGATGGGTGGGGTGTAAGATGTACACCCCGTCAGGGGTGTACACTTATATTTACCCATATATTTTTGGCTAGTAAAAATATCTTCATTGATTTTTCAAAATTCATTCAAATATCTCCGAATCTCTAGGATGTACTAATGAAAATTTGGTGTTTAAAGGATGTTTTAGTAATTTTAAAATAAAATTAAAAATTTTGAACACTAGTCTAGAGTAAATAAGCAAAAGTTGTTTTTTTTAATACAGTAATTGATTTTGTTTTGAGTCACGGTTTAGTTTCTCCTAATTATAAATATCTATAATCTATCTATCTATAATCTATCCATGAATAACTATGAATCTCCATGACCTTATGTGGCCATACCTCCTTAATGGAGATGTGAGTCCAATCTATTTTTAAAAATTATTTTTTAATCATGTTTCCGTATTTTTCTCTGTTCTCGAGATTGATGAATAAAATATTTAATTACTTAATAATTGACGTATTTTTAATTTTTTAATAAGTCTTTTTATTTTTTCAAAAAATGTTAGTTTACAATAATGTGTATTTTAGTTTTTTTATAAGTATTTTTTAGTATTTTTAGAAATATCATTTAATTTTTTATAAAAAACTATAAACTATATATTAATCCCCAATATACTATAGTTGACATGGCGAAGTCATATTTTTTGAATTTTCTTTTTTTAATCGTGAAAATTCCGTCTATTCTCTCACTCTCTCTCTTCCTCCATCCCATCTCGTACCCTTATATTCCCTCTCTCTTTCTCGAGCCTCCGGTCCCTTCATCCACCCCAATCCCATCCCGTCCCTTTATATTCCTTCTCTCTTTCTCTAGCCTCCGGTCCGTTCATCCACCCCGTCTCTCTATCTCTCTTATTAATTCTAATTAAAATTCGAAACGACGATTTAGAAAAATTAAAATGTGTAAGTTATGAGTTCGGAAAAACGAAGTGACACAGAGATATTATTTTTTGTTTAACGTCGCTCTTTTCTTCACATCTTTCTCTCCATCTATTATCTTCTTCTTTTTCCCCCTCCAATCACTTTATTATTATGTTAAATGTTGAATCTAATCCTAGCAGTGGTGGAGGAGGCGAAGCTCTTTTTGGTGCTTACCTTCGACGCTTCCAACTTCGCCGATATCATCTCCAATCACCCCTTTGTCGATATTGAGTTCTACGCCCTCTGGTAATTTTCCTTTCGATTCCCTCGATCTCGTCCTATATTTCAATTTCTATATTTTTATGTATAAATTCTTTATTTGATAGGATTTTTGATATTATTGTGGTGTTTGCTGAGGAGAAGTTGTGATTTTTATTATGTATTTAGGTGATTTAGAAGGAATTTGTTATTTTGTGATATTTTTGATCCATAGTTGGATTCTTATCTTATTAATTTTTGATTATTTTTATTAATTTTGATTAATTTAATAATATCTATTCGTGGAAATGCGTGAGTTCCTTCGCTATGAATTCTCATGACCTTAATACGATGTGGCCACATCTCCTTAATTCGGAGATTTGGGTCCCACATAATTTTTAAAATTATTCTTTAAAAAGTAATTATTTTTTAAATTAATTAGCTTTTTTTTTTCTCCCTCCAACCTTCTCCCATGTCTCACGTCTTTCTATCTGTTCTCTCGAGATTAATAAATAAAATATTTAATTATCTAATAATTGGTATGTATTTTAGTTTTTTAATAAATCTTTTCATTTTTTCAAAAAATAAATTATAGTGGTTTAGAATAATATATGTATTCTAATATTTCAATAAGTATCCTTTTGTATTTCTAGAAATATTTTTTATTTTTTTTATAAAAATCTATCTATCTTCTATAACCCTATATTAATCCTTCTATTTTTTTGTTCATGTGTCAATACGTGGTTAATCTCTTTATCAATTTTCAACCGGGTTCTCCTCTAAATAAAAAATCTATAACCCTATATTAATCCTCCTTTTTTTTTTTTGTCTTTGACACGTGGTTAATCTCTTTATCAATTTTGAATCGGGTTCTCCTTTAAATTAAAAATATAAAAATGGATATGATTCATTTCGGCCGCTTCCTGGCTGAAAAATAGATCTGATTCATTTCTCTCGTTCCCATAAAGATCACTTTTTCGTTTCCAACGCTGATTTCTCTCTTACTTTTCTCTCCTACCTTTCCTAATTGAAATATATATGGGTCTAATTCATTGTTGCCTCTTTGTTCTTGTCCATCATCGTCGCTTTGTTTACAACGGTGATCCCCCTCCTGCAGATATATTTTTTTGCCGCCAATTCATCTCCTGATTGAAATATAGATCTGATTCATGGTTTCCTTTTCATGTCGTGTCTTCGTTCTTATCGCTGATCCTCTTCTGGCTGAAAAAATGGATCTAATTTATTTCTATCGTTTCATTCTCAAACATCTTCGCTTCGTTTCCAACACTTTTTCCTCTTTCTGTCCACCATTGCCGTTTCGTTTACAACGGTGATCTGCCTCTTACAAGTATATTTTTTAACCTATATAACACTCCTATTGAAATTTGTTAGATATAAGTATGTAAGAAATGAACTAATCGCAAAACACAAATCTATTATAGTTTCTATTATTAGAAACTTGAAATCGAAGATAATTTTTTCTATTAACTTAATTTTTTATGTCCTATTTTATATTTTGCACATATCATCGCCCTCTTTTTAACAAACTAGTTTAGTGCAGCGATAACATTGCCCATTATTGAAGACATCAATTTTTGTCGTTTGTTACATAGTATTTACTTGAAATGTTCCGTACCTTCACCGAGATATGAAATTACTATAGCTACTGATGACAAGTTTTGTTGTTATGTTGACGTAGAGATTCCAAGATGTAGTCGATTTATGTAAATTATCACGTGTCGGATGACAAGTTTTGTTGTTATGTCGACGTAGAGATTCCAAAATGTAGTCGGTTTATGAAAATTATCACGTGCCGGGATTTGTCGTCTTTTGATGCGAATCAATCTGAGGAGGATACGACTCAAGTTGCTGTTGGAAAGTTGCGTGATGAGCTTGATTTTGAGATTAGAAATGCTAATTTTGACAAAAGAAAATATTTTTAAAAAATGTATGATTATTTATCTAAATAATTATAGCATTACTTTCTCTCTATATTTGATGAGTTGCATATTTAATACTTATTTCTCATTATTATTATATATGATAAAAAAAAATATAAAAAAATTATTTTAATAAAATCTACTCGCTGCATCGCGCTACACTATAAATTCCCAAGACCTTAATCTGAGGGGCCACAATTCGAAGGTGTGGATCCCACCTATCTTTTTAAATTTTTTTAGAAAAATAAATTAATTTTTTAATTTAACTTTTTTTTTTTTTTTCTAACTTTCTTCTTCTTTTCCCTCTCTATGATTACTAAAATATTTAATTACTCAGGATTGATGTCTTTTCCCTCTCTAACACCATTCTCAGGATTGATTACTAAAATATTTAATTACTCAGGATTGATGACTAAAATATTTAATTACTTAATAAATATTAGTGTGTCTTTTAGTTTTTATAGAAATATTTTTTAAGTTTTTTTATGAAAATTATGAGTGAGTTAATATATAAGAAAATTTAAAAATCTTTTGATAGTATATATATATATATATATATATATATATATATATATATATATATATATATATATATATATATAAAATATATATTTAATATATTTTTTATAATATTAATTATATGAATCTTCAATACTTTTTGACAGGTTATAAAAAATTTTTCACCCTCACCAACCCTCATTTCGTCATTCTACACGTAGGTTACAATTTGGAAAATCGAAGGTGTTGGGAATCTGGTACTTACCCTAGTACCAGATTCTTTAAATTCAGATTCTATGCAATCTTCTCCGGTACCGCAATCCACGGCAGTCCCGCTTAGTATTAGGATTCCGCAACGGAAGCACTAAATTAGGTTTTTACTAAAAACCTGTCCCTTAACAGAAACTGAAACGGACACAGTCACAAAAGAAAAGAAAAACAAAATTAGAAATTACGGGTGAAATAAACGGGTGAAATAAAAACCCGTCCCCTTAACAGAAACTGAAACGGACACAGCCACGAAAGAAAAAACAAAAACAAAATCAGAAATTACGGATGAAATAAGATTCATTAGCCAAGAGAAGAATTATATGACTCCTCTTCTACAATAAAATAGCTTCAACCCGAGCCCTCCTCCTGAATCTCTCTCACTCTGCTCTCGTTTTTTCTAAACCTAGAAGACTTATCTCTTTGAACGCACCCGTACGTGCATCCAAAATTATGGACATCTTGGTCATATCATATGGGCATGGCTAAATTCTAACCCCCACCATGTCATATGGGTGTGGCTAAACCCTTCCACAACCACCAAATAACAGCACATATGCTATATTTATAGCGTACATGAAAAACAATCCAAATCTTAGTCTAAATAGATTTATATTCTAATTAATATTTAAATCTTAATAAACTTATCTCCAACATATTTAAATATTAATATTAATCTAACTAGAATTCAACTACAAATCTAACCAAATCCTAACAATCTCTGCCTTGATTTGATTTGTAGTTTTCAATCGCTACATCTGGAGCGGCTGCATTTCTGTACGGTCCGATCTCGCTTTTGCTTTTGGACCCTCTTAGCTCCACCTGAAACAGAAAAATCACATACCTTCAAGTCCAATACGCCTAGCAAGATCAAATTGTGATCGCCCGCAGTGATGATCGGTAATCCAGTACTTTGATGTTGATCTCTTCTGAGAATCGGTAACCTTTAGCTCTGATACCAATTATTGGGAATCTGGTATTCACCCCGGTACCATATTCTGTGACTCCGCAACCCGCTCCGATACCGCAATCTATGCCGGTACCGCCTAGTATTGGGATTCCGCAACGGAAGTGCCAAATTAGGTTTTTACTAAAAACCCGTCCCCTCAACAGAAATTGAAATCGACACAGCCACAAAAGAGAAGGAAAATCAAACCAGAAAATACGGATGAAATAAGATTCATTGACCAAGAAAAGAATTATACCGACTTCTCTTTTACAATAGAGTAGCTTCAACTCGAGCCCTCCTCCTGAATCTCTCTCAACCTGTTCTCGTCTTCTATAAACCTAGAAAACTTTTCTCTTTGAACGCACGTGCATCGAAAATCATGAACACCTTGGCCATGCCATATGTGTGGCTAAATTCTAGCCCCCCATCGTGCCATATGGATGTGGCTAAACCCTACCACCGCCACCACCAAATAATAGCATCTATACTATATTTATATATTACATCAAAAGCTATCCAAATCCTAATCTAAATAGATTTCTATTCTAATTAATATTTAAATCTTACTAGACTTATCTCCAACAGATTTAAATATTAATATTAATCTAACTAAAATTCAACTACAAATCTAACCAAATCCTAACCGAAAGGATGCAGAATATTTCTTCATCACGTAAGTTATAAATTTGGGAAATCAAAGGGATGTAACTCCTTTCTTCATCCTACACATAGGTTACAAATTTGAAAAATTAAAGAGACGCATAATATTTCTTCATCCTGCGTAGGTTGCAAATTTGGGAAATCGAAAGGATGTGTGATATTATGATTTATCTATGTCTAATTGAATTCCAAGGAGAAATATAAAATAAATTTCAACTGTTGTGATTGCGAAGAGGTAGAAAAAATGAACGGGCAAGATTCAGTTTCAAAATTTATATATATATATATATATATTTTTTTTTTAAGAGTATAAAAAATTCTTAGATGACGTGCAAGAGGAGACTCTTAAATCAAATGATTCTCTTCCTTTGAAACTCAAAATTAGATATTAGGATTTATTTTTTGTCGAAGCTCTCTTCGAGAACTCAATCATTGCGTGGTCGACAAGTGCCGAACTCGATCATTGCGTGGTCGACAATTTGGTACTGATCTATTCTCACTCTTATAGTTTTTTACTTTTTTTTCTTTTTGATCTTAATTGATTTCGAGTCGTCTATTTTTTCTTTTTTTTTAAATAAATTCAATTTTGTATCATGTGCAGACATTTTTTATATTTTTTATTTTATTAATAAAATAATTTCTATCACTGCATCGTGCGAGTCCCTATACTAGTTAATTATTAATTAAAGAGCACTATTCGAAATTTTTATTTTAATAATATCTACGTACCGTATCGTGCAGGTCACTACAATAGTTTTATTTGATTGCATGTTAAGAAGTTTATTTATGAATTTCTATCATTTTATATATCTGGTGAAAAAAAAAAAAAATATTTGAAAGGTTACTAGAAGGTAAACTTATCTTTATTTGAAATTATTTTTTTAAAATGCTAAAGTAAGAACTGTGACTAATTTGGGTGTAATTCTAACTGCGCCTGTAGTTGAGATTTCTCATACAGTAACAACTACAACAGTTAAATTCAATTATAACAAAATATATATCGAATTTGGATATGCATACAGTTATAATTGCAGCACAGCTGCTACTACATGCAAACTAAAAACTCCCGAGGTGGCAAAAATTAATTACGAAAAAGAAAAGGTTCAAAAAATATATAATTAACTATTTTAACTTTTTTTCGTTCTTCCAAGTGTGTTGGTTTCACCAAAGAGAGGAATAAAGGGGTTTTTGCTGAGCTCATCACGCAAGCTTCACCTCAACTTTTTCTCCTCCGCTTGATATCGTCCATCCGTCGCTCCACCACGAGCGACTGCACCTCTACGAACTTTTGAAACCCAAATTATTTTCGTTTCCATACTCCTGTTCAAAACGTCCAAGTTCTCGTGCTTATTTGCTTCGTACACAATCCGATCTCATTTTTGGACCCTTATAACTCTACCTAAATACGAAAAATCACAAACCTTCGAATCCAACACGCTTAGTGAGATCAAATTGTACTTTAATATCGATCGCTTCCGGCGATGATTGGTAACCCTATGCTTTGATGCCGATCTCTCCCGAGAATCGGTAATCTTTAGCTCTGATACCAATTGTTGGGAATATAGTACTCACTTTGGTATCAGATTTTGTGAAACCACAACCCACTCTGGTACCAACTGTTATTGATTCGGTACTTGCTCCAATACCGGCGGTTGGGATTCCGCAATAAAAACGTTTAATCGAGTTTTTACCATAAACTTATTTTCTCAACAAAAATTAAAACTGACACAACCACAAAAGAGAAAAAAAATCAAATAGAAAATATGTAAGTAAAATAAGATTCACTAACCAATAGAAAAATTACACCTAACTCTTCTTTTACAATAGAGTAGCTTCAATTCAAATCCTCTTTTTGAATCTCTCTCTTCTCTTGTCTTTTATAAACTCAGAAGACTACTCTTTTTTCTCTCTTACATGCACTCATGCACTAAACTTTCTCTCAAGTACAGTCCATACCAACACTTCAATGGTACTCTATAAAGCTACCTCAATAATAGAACTATATATAAAACTCCGTCCAAAATATACCCAAATATTAATATAATTAGGAATCCTACTTTAATTAATATTAAAATCTTAATTGATTTGTCTTAACAGATTTAAATATTTATCTTAATCCAACTATGATTCAACTACAAATCTAACTAAATCCTAACACTTTTAGCATCTAGTAAACCCATCCTATTTGGTTCGGGTTCAGATTCGAGCTCAGATACTGATAAAATTTTAAATAACCTCACCTATTGACGACATTCCTAACTCAGTTATCCAATCTTTCAAAATTTTATTTTATTTTTTAATATTTCAATTTATCTGATTTAAGTCAGTCAACAACACTTTCATTTTAAAATTTGATTGTAGCATTTATCTTTATATGTCTAATTAATGTTTCATGCAATTCTCTAAACTATAAATTAATTGAAGTAAATAATTAGCTTAAATCTTAAAGTTAAAGTAATCGTTGATCAATATAAATCAAAAAAATAAAATATTAGATAGTAAAATCTGAAATAATGATAAGGACCCCAATAAATACTGTCCATATTTTAAATAAACTCAGTACGTTTTTACCTTCTTTTTTTTTTTTTTTTTTTTTTTTTTTTTGTGCTGTTGAAATCTTCAACTATATTCGATTTGGGCATGATTTGAGATGCAATAGTTTGGGCAACCGACAGCAAGTCGAACAACAATATGTAGATGTAATTATAATAAATCAAATAAAATTTTTAAATTTGTTTGCAAATATAATTGTAGTGTAATTTAAAATGCAAATAACCAAACAGCGCCTAAAAGAAACGAGAGAGGAAAACATAAATGATTAGAAGATGATGGTTTTAAAAGGGGAAGATAATTACCTTTGTAAGTTTTTTAGACACGTTTGGCATTGAGACCTATCTAACACCGCTAGATAAAATAGTTAAATATATATATATATATATATATATATATATATATATATATATATATATATATATATATATATATATATATTTGTATTTTTTGGTAAGATTGTAAAAAATATATCATTATCGGCTCGTTACGATATGCGGAACACAATTACTTGTAATGTTCCAATAGTCCAAGATTAGATGGAAAAGGAGTTCCAATTAGGAACATATGAAGCTACACGTGCTAGTAATAATAATTAGACTTAAGCATTTTGGATAAGTGGTTTGGGTCTGACGAATTATTATAGCTAGCGGGTCGGGTCATTATACTTGGTATCAGAGCCAACTACCAGTCAGAAGTGTGAGAGCTAAGTGTTATTCGGGACAATGCTAACACAGGAGTCATCTCACGTTATCTGATAATTCTGATCTATATCTATAATATGGTTTGGACCTGACGAGGACGTCAGATCTAAATAGGTAGAGTCAGTAACACTCTAATAATCCCACATATAATATGGTTTGGATCTGACGAGAACGTCAGATTTAAATAAGGAGAGTCAGTAACACTCTAATAATCCCACATCGAAGAAATAATTCCATATCGAAAGGGGAGTCAGTAACACTCCAATAATAATGACTTCAAGTATTCTGGGCTAGTAGTTTGGACATGATAAATTATTATTGCTAGCGAATCGGATCATTATAATTTACGAAAACAAACACCGCATGCATATAACGTAATCTCTCCACAGTTCCAAACTAAACCTCTTTCAATAAAAATGAAACTCAATCCATTCTTACCAATCGTATATAACACAATCTCATCTCCTCAATGAGAGTGACACTCATTCTTTCCAATAGATCCAAATTATTAAAGTAAAATTAGCTATAAATTTTATAATCAGTTTTGTTAAAAACATTATTTTCATTGATGGTGCATGGTGAGATTAAAAAGAGTGAATTTTACTACACACAAATCACACTATCTGAGGGTGGATCTTTCTTATAAGTGAATGTTTAGGAAAGTTCTAGTAACAATCTTTATGATTGGTTAACATTAAGAGAGTTTTTGTCTAATTCATAGCCCATAAAATTATTGAACATAAATAATAAAAATATCATTCTTCGACAGCTTAAGTATTTAAAAAATAACGATAATTCTGAGTTCGAATCTCACCGAATATCTAGTATAATTAATTTTTTTTTTTTTTAATTCAAGTATGTGCCTTAGTCCCATTTTGCATGTTTATCTTATGATCATGAATGGCATTACAATAGAAATTCATCATATCTTCAATAATGCAACATTAAATCTCTCCATTTTGTTTATCTAACACTTACAAAAAATATCATAATAAAAGGTCCATATGTTTCCATTGTATCCTCCATCAAGACACCACTACTCCAACTAAAAAATGTGTAAGTTTCTAAAATTAGATTGGAAAATGGCAAATGCATCTCAACCTGATCTTAAATTGGTTTACATTATATTTTGTTCAACTTACAATTTCAACCATGAACTAGGCCCAAACTATCCAATACTCAGTGGTAACAAAAAAATAAAGGAATAAATCCATTTTGAATCTCAATTTGCTATTTTTATGAATTATTAATGTGTTAACAAATCAAATGTATTCATAATATAACTAAAACCCTTCTAAACAAAAAACTACCCTCCTTCTTTTCTTTGCTTATAAAAGAATAACAAATACCAGCCATGGGTACCCAATTTTTTTTTATTTATTTTTTATAAAAAGAATACGATAAACATAAACTACTCAAAACCAGAACTTTTACGAAGTGTCTGTTTAGTCTCATTTTTTCTGCCGCTGCTTTTACCAATAATGGCCAAATATTTTAGAAATAAAATTCTGAGAAGCAAAAAAAGGGAAACTCTAATTTGACGCTTAGAAGATTTTGATATAATACTTTATCAAACAGCACTACACCCTACAGAAGAAGAAGAAGGAAGAGGAGGGGGAAGGGACGAAAACAAACCCTAGGATGAAGAAGAAGATGGTGGATACTGAGTTGAATCACTCCAAGGTGACATGGTGTAATCATAGGCTGTAGACCCACCACTATCCCAACTCAAATTCCCCTCCGCGGCGCCTGCGTAGTTCGCCTGCTGCGGATCCCCCGCATCCAGGTTATAGAACTGGGGATAGTAAGAAGAAGAAGAAGAAGAAGCGGAAACAGAGGAGGATGCAGAAACAGAGAACTGGGGATAGTAAGCAGAACAAGCAGAGGCAGCAGCAGAAGCAGAAACAGAGGATGGAGGGTTCATAAGTCCAGCCATAGTGGTTGTTGTTGCATAATTCGAAGTAATCATCTGATCCAATTGCAGAATCCTGGCGTAATCCGCGTAGTCTGCGGTCGAAGTTTGTGCGGCGGCGGCGGCGGCAGGGGAATTGGCTGTGATAGTTGTATGCGGTGGCGGTGGCGGTGGCGGTGCGGGGAGGATTCGGGCGTCCTCGGGGAAGTTGAGCTTGGCGCGGCTGCCGCGGAAGCGGAGGGCGGCGGCGTCGTAGGCCCTGGCGGCGGCCTCGGCGGTGTCGAACGTGCCGAGCCACACGCGGGCCGCCTTATGCGGGTCACGAATCTCCGCCGCCCACTTCCCCCACGGCCGCTGCCGCACGCCACGGTAGTGCCGCAGCGGCGGCGAGGAGGAGGAGGAGGAGGAGGGAGGGGAAGCCTCTTCCATTGCTCTGTTTGAAAACAGGGGAGGTGTCTCTGCTTTGGTTTTTCAATAGAAACATACAACAATAATAAGTTTACAAAACACATGTATAATATGTCTCCACCCTCTTTATATATATATAGAGAGAGAGAGAGAGAGAGAGAGAGAGAGAGAGAGAGAGAGAGAAAGAGAGTCAAAAAAGAGAGAGATAAGCATGCAGATGCATGTAGTAGGCCCAAGTTGGACACATCACATCCTTATCAGATAATTATATATAAATGCAACCCATAGTATTTGACAAGGATAAATATAAGTGTACATCCAATAAAGAGTGTACATCTTACACTTTATCTTATTCTGGAATGGAATAAATTTTACTGATCACATCGAAGTGATCAGTGAAAAAAACTCTATTCTAAAATAAAATGGGGTGTAGGATGTACATCCTTTATATGGTGTACACCTAGCATCACCCATTTGACAAAGGGTTGAGATCACCTCCCCAATAATAATAATAATTATTATTATTATTATTATTATTATTATTGAGAGTGAGAACAGAATAAAAAGTTTAGGAGGATAATTTTTTTAAACCAAGACGGTCTCATCCACCGTCCATTATGTTTTGAAGTTCGTACTAATTTTTATGATGAACAATGAGAGAGAACATATTAAGCTGTTATGCAAACTAGCAAGTTAAGAGTCATCGTTGACATCATCCTACCAACATAATACTTTTTTAAAAAAAAATATTTATGGCTCCGGAGTTCATGCTGATATTTATTTTTTTTTAGTATTATTACGGTCGTATCCAAGGCACAAATAAGACTCAATCGTATTCATAAAATATCAATCGATATATTTAATATATCTGTTCTGTTAATAATAATTTTTAATATATTAAAATTAATATTTATTTGTATAAATATTTTGTAGAGAAAAATGGCAAAAGACTAAAACTCTAAAACACACAAAACACACAAATTAAATAAAAAACACATGCATAAGCATAAGCGTGTACTATATGTACACATTTCAACATGTATATATGCACGCAAACAAAGTTAGTTTTGGGAATCTAGTACTTGCCATAATATGGAATTTTGAAAATTTGTAATTTGCTCTGATATCAATTATATTGATTCGGTACCACTTGTTAGGATTCTAATTCTCCTTTTAGCTTTTATATAGAGTTATTTCAATTTGAGTTTATTTTTTAAATCTCTTTTTACTTTTTTCTCGTTTTTAATAAATTCAAAAGACCTTTCTCTCGTTCTGTACACCCATGCACAAAATATACCAATAACTAACAGCTACAAAAGCTGCACACCCACGTCCTCTTGTACCCATGCACTAGATGTCTCCAAAATTATAAATATTTTGATCATATTATATGAATATATGGCTAAACAGTACCATCATAAAAAGATAGTAACACTTATGTTATATTTATCAATCGTTACTAGTGCAAGTGGCAAAGGGCTTGGTGGTTGATATCCATGACCCGAGTTTGAAACCTAGTTGCTTCACATTTCTAGCTAAGTTTATTTCAAAAATAATCGAAGCAGACATGCTACTTTTCTCTAAAAAAAATATATTTATGTTATATTTATAACTTATATTAAAAACTACCTAAATTCTAATCCAATTGAGTTTATACTTTAATTAATATATAAATTTAATTAATTTATCTTAAATAAAATTAAAAATTAATTTTAAGCCGATTAGAATTTAACTATACGGATTTAATCAAATCCTAACAATTTTCACCATATTTTGATATGTATTTTTTAACCGCTATGTCGAGTTCATCGTGCAAACTCTATCTTGATCTTGTTTTCTCTGCTCTATGTCGTCGCATCAGTCGCTCCATATTGATTGATGTCACCTCCGCAAACTTACTTTTGTAATCCAAATTGATTGTGCTCTCATTCAGAATGTATAAGTTTTCTTGTTTGTTTCACACACAACTTGATCTCGCTTTCGGACCATCATAGTTTTATCTGAAAGATTACAACCTTTCAAATGCAATGTGCATAATGAGATCAAACTATGCTTTTACATTTTAGTGACCGGTAACGTCGTGCTCTAACATTGATCTTTTGTAAGGACCGACAATCCAATACTTTGATGTCGATCTCTTCCGAGATCTGTAACCTATGCTCTTATGCTGATCTCTCCCACAAATCGACAAAGCTTGAGCTCTGATATCAATTATTAAAAATCTAGTACTCAACTTGATACCAGCTTTTGAGAATTTAGAACTCGCTCAAATACTGACTACTATTGATCCGATATCACTTTGTTACCGGTTAATGGGATTCTAACTCTTCTTCTACATAGAAATGTAGCTTTAACCTGAGATCTCTTTCTAAATCTCTCACCCTTTTCTCAAATTCTATGAACCGAAAAAAAAAAAAAAAAATCTCTCATTTTATGCATTTATGCACATATATACTCATGATTCATGGCTATAAAAGCCGCACACGTTCTCTTCTACCCATGCACTAAAATCCACTCAAATTCTAGTCCAACTATAAATCTTAATTAATTTGTCGCTAACAGATTTAAATATTAATTCTGATTAAATTAAAATTCAACTACAAATCTATTCAAATTCTAACAACTACTTATATTTTCACTACCAAAAACATATATGGGACTCAGAGATAAATAGATATATTTTAAATTTTTGAAAGCTATAATTAATTACTCTTTAAATGCATCTCTTTAATTAAAATTCCTAGTTCATGACAAATAAAGAGTAAAACCTTAATAAATGAAGCTATTTGTAGTAGAACAACTACAACAAAACTATATGAAAGAAGCGCAAATCCAAAACTACATCACGACTAAACATACTTAAAAATCGATTAAGATCAATAATTTATATAAGTCGATATTTTATGTAATATGATATTAAGGTCGATTATAAATTAATTAAGTAATGTATTTATTTTATTTATTGTTATGTTGTCTCCTTATTTTTCAACTAATTAATTAAAATATCATATAATATATTTAATTAATTACCTTCCATATTGTATAATGCCTCCCCAGGAGGGTAACTCCCCAACGCATGTACGTAATCCTGATATCGTTCCATCTCTACTTTCTGAATCCTGTCGTCATTGTTATTATCGACCCACGAATTCGTCGTCGTTGCTGACGCCGACGACGAGACGTCCGCCACTCTGCGTCCCTCCGCCACGACGTGGGCCAGCGCCGACACCATCTCCGACATCTCCCGCGATGCGTCGATGCCGCCATGCAGCCGCCCCGAACCCGCCCACGACTCCGCCTCCGCCTCCGCCTCCGCCTCCGCCGACGCCATCTCGTCCGGGGAGTGGTAGTGCTCACGGTGTGGTTCGTTCGCCAGTTTGACACCTAATTACCTAAAAACCGCAGCACGAATTTTAAAGACTACAGCAATATTGTTCAAGAGCACTTCATTAGTATATATATATATATATATATATATATATAGAGAGAGAGAGAGAGAGAGAGAGAGAGAGTGTGTGTTCGGCTAGTATTTGATACTATCGAGTTTTCTACCGTTAGATCAAGTCCTTTAATTATTTTTATCCGTTAAATTTTACTATTTTTTCAATCACTTATTAAACTCAAGGAGCTTACTATTATCTCAACCAATATATATATATATATATATATATATATATATATATATATATATATATATATATATATATATATATATATATATATATATATATGAGAAATAAGGACGTGCGTAAATTCAATTGGGAGCCGCAAATAATAAGGGGTGCGTCTCCACTCTCAATTGGTGAGGTGCCAAATTAATACATAATAATAATAATAATAATAATAATAATAAGTATTTAATAATATCGTGTTTAAAATAATTAAGAAAATAAATAAATAAATAAACATGCATGTGAAAAATATATTAATACGTTCACATTAACAATTTTGACTTTCTTTTTTTTTTTTTAAGGTTTGACCAGATTTGGAACACTTTGGAAAAAAATATTAACTGAACGATCGAGAATGGTGGGTAATAAATGGGTTCTAGAGGGGGATGGACCCGGACAAATAAAATAAAATAAAATAAAATAAAATAAAATAAAAAAAAAGTGAGAAAATGAGAGGCGTATGATAGAGAGAGGACAATTTGGATTTGGATTTGGATTAGAGTTCGGATTTCTGATTTGCGGTGGTCTAATTCTCTTGCCTACTGCCGACATAATCACTGCACTAGGCATGTGTTTCTAGGTATATTTTTTTTAAAAATAATTTTTATATATTCAAAATCGGGTATATATCTTACACTCTATTTATTCTGAGATGGATAAATTTTATTGGTAACTTCGAAGTGATCGTCTATCTCTATTAGAAAATTTTAGTTAATCATAGATTAAATACTTAATCTTAGTTAGTTAGTAAGATAGATTTATCTTTTTATCCTTCCAGATATTTTTAGATTATTTTAGCAGTTAGGATTTTTGGTGGGACATTTTTGAAAAGACAAAACTATCCATTTCACATATAGTCTCTTAAAAAATAAATAATAAATTAATGGTAATAAATCGGAGGAATATATATGAATAATAGTTGGGACTTTTGGTGGGATATTTTTTAAAGGACAAAACTGTCCATTTCATATATAGTCTGTTAAAAAATAAATAATAAATTAATGATAATAAATTGGAGGAATATATATAAGAATAATTTAGGACTTTTGAAAAAATAAATATAAAAAGTTGAACTTTTTAGAAATATATCTGTTATTCGATATATTTACATAAAGCCATATGCAATTAACCCTATATTTTATTATGGCAGTTTATACCATTGTGAAAATATAAATTATATTATTTAGTCATTTATTATCCTAATATATTAAAAATGACATACCTTGGATAATAAATTTCTCGCAAATTATATATATTTTAGATTAATTTTATATAGTTCTATGTAAATATATCGAATAAGATATATATTCCTACAAAGTTTAACTTTTCATATTTATCTCTTCAAAAATTTTACCGTTATTTGAAAAGTATAGTTAACCATAGTTAAAGACTCAATTTTGATTAGTAAGTGAGATAAATTTATCATTTTATCCTTTTAGATATCATAGTTAACCATAAATATATTTTTTGACAGTTGAAATATTAAGAGAAATATATTTACAAGGATAAAATCAATATTTTACTTATATTTTATTAAAAAATAAATAATAAATTAACGATAATAAATCAGAGCAACATATATGAACAATTTAGAATTTTTAAAGAAATAAAAATGAAAAGTTAAATTTTATAGGTATATATTTGTTATTCGATATATTTACAGAAATTTGTATGACTACTTAATATCTTAATATTAAACTCTCCAATGTTCTTAATTAAATCCGTTATTAATTATCTCCTATGGCACAATAAAATAAATTTAGTTCCCGTTTAGTTGCGGATAAAAGAGGAATAACCATCTTTATTCCACAATTTTTTTTGCTAAACAGGAGTTTAAAAATCAGATTTAAATAATTCATGACTTAACGGGTTATTCTAAAATAATCCGTTATTTTTTATTCCAGAGATCCATGAATAGAATTATTCCTATTAAAAATTTTACGGATAGTGAATGAAATTTATTTTTTCCACTCCTAATCTAAAATTTCATTATTACTAACTCTTATATATCCTTCTCAAAATAATTTTATTTTCAAATTTTGGTAAAGTTAAATATTAGATAACATTATTATTTTATTTAGTATTTATTATTTATTATAAAATATACTATAAAATATAAGTTATTATTTTATATTTTATATAAAATATAAAATATACTACTCTTATATATCCTACTCAAAATAATTTTATTTTCAAATCTTTGGTAAAATTAAATGTTGGATTGTATTATTATTTTATTTAGTATTTATTATTTACTATAAAATATAAAATATTATTTTATTTATCTAAAATATAATTTATTATTTATTATTATATTGTTTCAGATTTACTATAAAATATAAATTATATTTTTTATATACAATATAAGTTCAAAGTTAATATTTTATAAAAAAATTTATTATTTTTTTTATTATTTTTTACTATTTTATAATATTAACCAAACATAATTTTATCTATTTTAAAAAATATCAACTTTTTAAGTCAAACACAATTTAATTTTTATTCTTAATTATTTCGAAATAATAAGCTATCTGTTATAAAAATAAATTTTTTTAATCAACTCAGTATTATGATAAATCTATATTGAAATAATATTTGATTATATATTATTATTTTTATAAATTAATTATGTTAATAGTAAAAAATAAAAAAGAAATTTGTACTCTCTCTTCTCATTTGCATATCTTGGACTTAAACTAGTCACCATCAACCATCTAATCGATCCAAAATTTTAAATCTAATCATTTTATTTTCCAAAAAAAAAAAAAAAAAAAAAATACTAGTCATGATTTAATATCAGAAAAAATTGTCATCCAAACGATCGCTCTATATTAACACCCCCACGTGACACTTTATTTGGGTACAAAATGAAAGGATTTAAATAATAGAGTCTATATATATATATATATATATATATATATATATTATATATATATATATATATATATATATATATATATATATATAGAGAGAGAAAGATAAGAGAGTTTATATATTTTTAAAATTATAAACTAAATTATGTTTGTAAATTTTTTATTATTAAATTTTTATTAAGATTTGTGTTATTATAAAATTAATTAAGGAAAGAAAAAGTAAAAGTAAATAGCACAAATCTCAATACAAATTTAATAATAAAAAATTTACAAATATATTTGGTCTTGTATTTTTAAAAATATATAAGCCATTCTCTCTCTCTCTCTCTCTCTCTCTCTCTCTCTCTCTCTCTCTATATATATATATATATATATATATATATATATGAGAGTCCGGCTACTATACCCTTATTCATACTCATAAATTTTCGATCCTTTGATGAAGAAATGTGCGGTTAAGATTATAATAGTCTCTAAGATTTATACTATTTCACCAACAACCCACTAAACCCGAGGAGGAACACTTCATCTAAGAGTGAAAAAGTTATGAGTACAAAAGAATCTTTATTGATAAGAGTAGTATCCCTACACTATATATATATTATATTTAAAATTCATAAATAAGATGAAGGAATATTTTATACACATTATAAAAAAAAATTAAATAATTAATGAATGGAAAATAGAATGGTTTAAAAAATACCAATCAAATCAATAATTATTTAAATTTAAATCTAATTTTAAATTTTAAGTTAAATTTTAAAATTAATTAAAAAAATTTAAGTTTTGGGTATACATTAAAAAAATATTATATGTTATAAAATACGTATAAAAAATATTTACGGTATAATTAAATTAAAAACATATTTAGAAACAAATTAAATTTGAAAAATAAAACAATTAAAAAATTCACCCATACAGCTAATAATAATTTAAAATTAAAATACCAAATTTATATTTATATTTAATTTAATTCAAATAGAAGGACATGGTCAAACGGCGGACAACGGTCGCCAACTTTTTCCAACTTTTTCTTGTTTACTGTCTGAATTGTTTGAATATTATGTGGTCTCATTCCTTATCTAACTTCTTTCAGTTTGACTTTTAATTTTTTATATTTTAGCGTTCAAATTTTTACTATTTAAATTTAAAATTGAGTGTTAATTCATATAGATTTTTAAAAATATGTCTGTTATTAAAATTGAGTGTTAATTGCATATAAATTTTTAAAAATATATCGAATAACATATATATTTCTATAAAATTTAATTTTTTATATTTATTCTTCCAAAAATCTAACGTTATTCATAAATATCCCTATTATTTATTTCTGTTACAAAAATATAGTTAATCATAGATTAAATACTTAACCTTAGTTAGATAGAAAAGTAAATTTACTTTTTTATTCTTTTTTATACAATAACTATTAAGATGGTCATAACACTTTGAAGATCATGAAGAACAATATTTTTATAATAATTCTAAAACTTTGGATATATTTGTAAAGGTAAAATAGACATTTCACTTATATTTTGTGAAAATATAAATAGTAACTATATATAATTTGTAGCAACACATTTTATACATGCTTTATTTACATCTGAAACATGCATGCACACTTAATTTCAATTTAATAATAAATAATTTGCATTAAAATATACAAATGAGAATTTATAAGTTATTAATGGGAATTAGTTCTAGTACATGATATAAAGTTAAAAAAGAATTTTAAGATAAAAAATGAGATTGAAACATATGTGATTTTAAATCCTCTACTTTATTAGATTGTTAGTTAAAACAAATCAAAATTTACTTAATATTTTAATAATTTCAAATGGAAACTAGGGCAAATTAGCTTATTGTTGGGCCGAAAGTGATGCGCTGACTGTTGACTGGGAGAGGTTCGCGATCGGCCGGTGAGTTGATCTTCGAGATGTGATTCGCCGCGTGCCAAAGAATCAAGCGATTAGGCCGAGGAGGGATCCGCTCGGTCGGATTATTCTCAATCAAATTCTCGACAGAATTCGGCCTACATCAGCCGAACTGGGGTTTGGAGACAGAGATTGACACGGCCTGAATAGCCGATTAAGAAATTGTATTGCTTGGAAGGGAGTTACAAAGAATCTGTTACAATTAGGACTACTCCTAGAAAAAGTTGTAGATGCGGGTATGAAAGGTTAGCTAGGTAAGTGGTAAAGAAAAACAGTAAATTTACTCTAGGAAAGCTGTAAATCTATTTAGAAAAGTGGCAGATGAAGGAATTGAAGGTATTGAAAAGTATTGGTGGTCACTGTCTTACGAGATTGCAGGACTCTTTTTCTTCGATGGTTCGATTATTTATACTTGTTCAAACCATACGTATACTCAGCGATTTAGGTAATCGACGTAACTTGAGGGGAATCACCGCAAAATTCTCAACTACTTCCTTTTTTAATTAACTTCTTGTTGAGACCATAAATTTTCGCCACTCGAGAAAGCGACACGTGGCGTATACCTCGGCTAAAGACATCAGCCGACAGAAGAATGAGTCAACGAAGAGGGACCTGCGTCTTGACTAAGACTGGCCTCAGTCACGTGAGAGAGCAACACACGACATACGCCATCGGCTAAAGGCATCAGCCGATAGGAGAAGCGGTCAACAAGAGAATTATAGTTTCATTCAGGACCGTTCTCGGCCTATGACAAAATCAGATCGCCTCAGTTGAGCGACGAAAGAGGCAAAGTTAGGGTCAACTCTCAGCGGCTCGAAGCCATAGAAGAAAAGACTCTGAAAGGAAGGAATGCGAGATTTGGCGCGAATCTCGTAACAGTTTCCGGAACGGCAAGCGGCGTCAAGTATTGAAAAGTGTTGAAGATCATGCTTCGGCGCGTCGATTAGGAGATGAATTTGGACGGGGAATTGGCTACCATCCTATTTGAGAAAGTTTGATTCAAAGGGAAGTAGTTGAGAATATCCCGATAACTCTCTCCAAATCACGCTGATTATTCAAATTGGCGATTATACGCATGGTTCGGGAGTGTATAAATATCCAAACCATCGAAGAAAAATGGGTTATGCAATCTCGTAAGTTAGGACCACCCCCCTGCCTTTTTCATATCTTTCATATTTGTATTTACCGTATTTTCTAGGAGTAGACTTACTGTTAATTGGCTAGCTGTTACCCTTGTAATCCATTTTCAATCAATACCAAATCCTAATCGGCTCCTTAGTCGTGTCAAATTATTGTCTCTACTTTTTGGTTCGGCTACTCTAGGCCAGACTCAATCTCTCTCTATCTCCGTATCCCGATTCGACTAACTAAGCAGGACGGTTGCGAGAATTTAAGTGAGAATAATCTGGCCGAGCGGATTCCTTCTCGGTCCGATCGCTTGATCCGATTGGCACGCGGCGCATTCACATCTAGAGGGTCAACCAAACCAACCGACATTTTCGACTCCAATATTTTCTTAATTGGATAGTAGCCGTTTTTCCGTCCATGTTCATCTCCAAATCTATGCGTCGAAGCGTGATTTTCGGCTCTTTCCAATGCGGGGCGCTGCTTACCATTTCGGAGTCAGTTACGAGATTCATGACCGGATCTCGCACCCTTGCCTTTCAAGATCTTTTCTTTTTGCGGCTCGAGTAGTCGAGAGTCAAATCTGGCCTCGTCTCTTTTTGCCATTCGATTGAGCTAGCCCCTTTTTGCCTTCGGCTGAGGTCGGTCTTGGTCAAGACACAGATCCCTCTTTGTTGACCAGCTTTTCTATCAGCTAATATCTTCTGCCTATGATATACGCCACGTGTCACTTTCTAGAAATGCGATATTTTTTATCTCAATACTTATATATTTAGTGGACACGTGATGCATTAATTTGTAACCAAAAAAATATATATATTATAATTATTATTTTCACTCCTGATCATTTGTACAATAATATGATGGACAGTGTCATTAATTAATCTTATCATTTATAAAAGGGTAAAGTGCACCTTGGTTGCTAACTTTTTAATTTTTTTTTTTTTTTTACTGAATATTTTATTTTAGTCAGATCGGAACCATCTAAATTATTATTAATTTTGATAAAATAGATCACGCCCGACTACAATAATTAAAGCAATGCTTACTCATGTAGATGATAGTCTTTCTGATTAATTTCATCACTAATTTTTTATCAAAATTTTTAAAAGAGTTCATACGTTGCTCGAAATTAAGAGCATTAATGGTTCAAAAAGTAATGACGAATATGGTGTACACACGGTCGGTGGTGGTAAAATTGGTCTAAATGCGGTGGGTGCGAGGTTAATTAGGGCCAAAAATAACAGAAAATAAGTAAAGATTAGGTATCAATTAATGGTGCAATTAATTTTAAAAATCAATTACATACAGTTTTTTAAAAATATATTAAATAATAAATATATTTTTATATCCTTTTGAGTCGAAACTTTCTCAAATAGGATAATATTCGTTCTTCCGTCCAGATTCATCCCTTTGCTATCGCGCTGAATCGTGATCCTTGCCGTTTTGGAATCCGTTATGGGGTTCACGCCCCGAATCTCGCATTTCTTCCTTCCAGAGTCTTTTCTTCTACGACTATGAGTAACCGAGGGTTGACATTGAGTTCGCCTCTTCTGTCGCTTGACTGAGGAGATCTGATATTTGTCTTCGGCCGAGAACGGTCTTTGAATGAGACGATAATTCTCCTGTTGACCGCTTTTCTTATCGGCTAATTCTCCTATCGGTTGATGCCTTCAGCCGATGGCATTCGTCGCGTCCTGTGTTCTTACGCGACTGAGATCAGTCCGGATCAGGACGCGAGCCCCTCTTTATTGACTCAAACCCTCGTCGGCTGATGTCTTTAGCCGATGGTAGACGCCATGTCTCACTCCCTTAAGTTGAGAAAATTCTGGTCTCAACACATTCTTACCGCGATCGCGAGCTTCACTAACAAATTCAACACCTGAAAGGAGTAAATCACAGGGAGTGAGAACTAATTAAAGTTTACAGTGGATTCAACCGCCGAAAAAGAATGCTCTGCACTTATTTGGTATACCAGAGGCATCGACAAAAACCAAACAGAGATAAGGCAAGCAAAAAGTTGAAAACAGTAAAAATTAAAGGGACACCCTAGATGCCTCACTAACACCTAATAGAAACCAAACCCTTCGGCTCAGATCTGCTAAGCTCACTCACTTGCGCAACATCCGAAAAGGAGGTCTCAACTCTCCGATCGGTTGACCTGTACGAGCCATAAGTGGAGGTCGAATTCTCGAACTACACTCCCATCGGCGACCCGTACATTCATCTGGTGGAGTAGGTTGACCATCCGCTCTCCAGATTGGTCTAGAGTGCCAAGTGGGACGCCGAAGAGTTTCACACTCACGCCACCTAGTTAAACAAACCTACCGCCAGTAGAGTCCGGACCTAGCCCACGTCACCATAAACTGTGAACTATCTAGATAATTCACTGTTTATTTTTTAACCGAATATGTATAAAATATTAGTTTTGCTCTTTCAAATATGTCCCTTCAGAAGCCCAACGGTTAGAATAGTAAAAAATATTTGAAAAAATAAAAAGATAAATCTATCTCACTAACTAACAAATGTTAAGTATTTAACTATATTTTTTTTAACAAACATTAAAGATAGAAATATATAAAAATAATCTAATTTTTTTAAAAAAATAAATATAAAAAATTAAACCTTGTAAAAATATATTTACTATTCAATATATTTATATAGAGCTGTGTAAAATTAATCTATTAATAACTAACTACATGCATGAGGGGAATTCTGTAAATAATCAAAAATTCAGGGCCAAAAATAAAGCAGCCGACATCAGGAAAAAGTCACGTGCGCACGTGGCCAACAAGACGACAAAACAAAAAAAAAAGTAATAGCCCTCGAACCCCGTCTCAATCCGTGGAATTGGAACATAAAATAAATAAATAAATAAATAAAATAAAAATAAAAATAATAAAAGTTAATGCACCGAAAATGGATAACATTAACGTGGGTAGCGGTCCTACTTAGTTATTTCGGATCGGGCGAAAATTCGTTACCAATATGTTATGAATAAAATTATAATTCGTCAATTATTTCGATATGTAATTTATATAAAAATTATATATTAATTAATTAAAAATTTAAAATAAAAAAATTAATTATTATATTATTTTTTTAAAAAAATTATACTATAAGTATAAATAGTTATAATTTTTAAAAATATAAAAATAAAAAACTATAAAATAAAGTAGACGGTGAATGAGAATTTTTTTTTTTTAGAACAAGCAAACCGAGAGTTAGAGACACTAAAATTTTATTCGAATAATTCGCGTCCGCCGAATTATTCACGAATTATTAAAATTATCCTATAAATTCACATACGGATCAGTTAATTTTGATTTTTAATAATCTACGAAAAAAAATTGACCGTCCCTAGCACAAGTGACAAAGAACTTGATGGTTGATATCCGAAATTTCAAATTCGAAATCTAGTTACTTACATTTTCAGCTAAGTTTATTTTAAAAATAAACGAAATGAATAGTATGCTATCTTTCTCCCTCAAAATTTGCTAATACAGAATGAGTATTTTTAAGTAGTGTTCCGTATTAATAATATTCGATTGATTTTTTTACTAGATTTGTCTAAGTAAATTCTATATATATATATATATATATATATATATAATATGAGAAGAGAGAGAGAGAGAGAGAGAGAGAGAGAGAGAGAGAGAGAGGAGAGAGAGAGAGAGAGAGAGAGAGAGAGAGAGAGTAGAGTGGGCTGGAATGCTATTGATAGCACCAGCCCAAACTTTGCCACCCATTTGTAGCCCTTAGATCGCATTGAGATTCGTACAGGCTCTTTAATAAAAAAAAAAAAAAAAAAAAAGTAAAAAGAAAAATTTTTCTTTTTAATTAAAGAGTCTGCACGAATCTCAATGCGATCCAAGGGCTACAAAATGGATGGCAAAGTTGGGCTGGTGCTATCAATAGCATTCCAGCACAACTCTATATATAAATATATATATAATTCAGCTAGTATACTATCAAGTTATTGGTGCCATCAAGTTTTCTATCCTTAGATCAACCCTTTGGATCATTTTCACCCGTTAGATTTTACTATTTTTTCAACCACCTATTAAACCCAAGGGGTCCACTATTATCTCAACCATATATTTTTTTAATCGAAGGATTAAAAACTTAATAGCACCACTAACTTGGTACTATTAATAATATTCCAGCCTAGCTCTCTATATATATAGGGATAATTGCTTGTGTACCCCTGAAATATGAAGAAATATCTGATTTACCCCTCTTATTTTTTTCTTTCCAATATACCCTTCATACGTTCCACCGTTATTAAAAATACCCCTACCGTTTTCCTTTGTTAAGTTAACTAGGGTTAAACTAGAGTTAAATAATAATCGGAGTTGAAAACTATCAGATATACCTATTTTGCCCCGGTTTAGGGTTTAGGGTTTAGGGTTTAGGATTTTTTAGGGTTTTAAGGGTTTAGGGTTTAGGGTTTAGGGTTTAGGGTTTTAGGATTTTTTAGGGTTCTAGGGTTTAGGGTTTAGGGTTTTAGAGTTTAGGGTTTAGGCTTTTTTAGGGTTTAGGGTTTAGGGTTTAGGTTTTAGGATTTAAGGTTTAGGGTTTTAGGGTTTAGGGTTTAGGGTATATTTGAAAGGGCAAAATAGTAATTACACACAGATAACGGCAGTTTCAAACGTTTTCTAACACTAAGAGAGGTTACACTTCAGGGGTATTTTGGAAAGAAGTTGGAACGTAAGAAGGGTAGTTTTAATATTACCTCTAAGAGGGGTAAATCTGAAAACAGAGAAATTTTTAGGGGTACGTAAGAAATTGTCCCATATATATATATATATATATATATATATATATATTATATATATAATATATATATATATATATATATATATAATCTGATTCCATGTCTTCAAAAATATTCACATTATGATCCGAAGTATTCTGACCGTTGCGTTTGGATAAATTGAAATCCTTCTCTTAAGAACTGAGTTTTGGCTCTCTAATAAATAAATATTTAAATTTTAAATTTTGTAAGAAATAAATTATACTTTTGATTTTTAACCATAAGGTGCATGGTATTTTGATTTTCAAATTTTAATTTATTCTAAATTTTGATTCAAATTTTTTGAATTATTATAATTTAGTCCCACGACTAATTTAGTTAAATATTAATAAGTTATTGATACATAAGTAATGTAAAAATATTATAATTTGCTAATTCGACAATAATTAAGATACTATATTATTTTTATATTTATAATTTATCAATATTTAGCTAACTAATTAAATTAGATTTCGAAATTTGATTGTAATAATTTAAAAAACTCGAGCCAGAAATTATTATATTTTTCATAAATTAGAATTTGGGGACTAATATGTCATGCGTCTCATAATTTGAAAATCAAAGTGTAATTTTTTTTTTATATAATTATAGCATATAAAGCTTATTAAATAATTTTAATTTTTTTTTTTTTCAAGTGAGCTTATTAATTAACTGCATAACCGTTCTGATCCAAAGTTATGCACTTAAAAAAAATTAATTTTTTCCCTCTAATTTCGACAATTAAAAATAATGATCGAATAATAGTTTATGGAATCTAATTAATTTTTTTAACAAAAGTTAAAGTTTATGTGTCTATTTATAAAAGAGCTAAAGTTTAGGAGGTAATGTACAAATTTTCCAATCGCATTGTAATAGGCTCTACTTTTATTAATATTTTTTCAAAGTTTAATATATTTGTAAATATTAAAAATATTTTCAAATACTCTGATTAGTAAAAATGCACGCAATTTACTTAAATTTGAACTGCACAATAGAAAAATATATCCTAAATAAAAAATATATATATGTATTCATTTTTTTGCCCTACAAGGAATAGAGGTAAACTTTATTTTCATATATTTAAAAGGATGTACGCGATATTTTAGATTCTGAAGGGGTATGTAATTTTAAAATTTTAGAAGGGTATGTTCGAAATTGCTCCATGTTGTTTGTACTTGTAGAAAAGTGCGAATACACCCACAAAGTGTCCTCGTGCTTATCGTATTGTTGGATTCATGCACCACATTCAAACCATTAGTTGAACAAAAACTTTTCTAAAAAGTTAGGGGACCAGTTGGCAAATAGAATTTGTTTACTGTTTTCTACAGAATTATTGGATGTCGCCAAAAATGAGTCGGTGGATATATAGACTGTG
>CM054942.1:23079046-23172999 GCA_029168755.2 Tillandsia fasciculata
GGAGCATAATACATACATGACATGTTTTGATATCAGAGGAAAAAAGAAGTAACAGAAGATGAAGGAAAAGAAGAAGAATACATAACATTCTGAATATCCTGCAATAGGGCTTTACAGAAAGAATTGTGAAACACCTGCGCAAAAACACTACAAACACAAGCATCAAGATAAAAGAAAAGAGAGCACTTGCATGGCTTTCGAATTCCTCCGCTTCTTTAATCGAAACTAACGCAAATACAAACTTGGAAAACCGAGAGCACATACAGAGCTCAAAAAGGCCGTCGAGTGAAAGACCATCCGTGGTACTCCATTCCTTCCTCCTCAAATTTCCCTTTTCTTATCCCCTCGAAAGGATACAAGATATGAAATTGGTTTTAGAATAGATCTACGGCTGATTAAGTTCTTCCTTTCTGGACACAACTCCAGCTTCAGAAAGTGAAGAGCTTGCAGTGAGAACATCAGGCGAGATATTCCAACTTCCACTTCTTCGTACATCCCTTCTATTAACTGGAACTTGTGTATCCATTACAGAAAGATCAGACTCTGATCCCAAGTTGACCATTCTGTCTCTGCCATCGAGCTCTTCATCCACATCCTCAAAATTATGACGGCGTGAAATCTTCAAAAGATCACTGCCAATCTCGAGATCATCTTCAACCTTTGCACGTGGACCTCGAGGGGGTTCGTCTTCTGCCACCATCTCCCTATTCTGAATGAAAGGAGAAGGCCTTGCGACTTCTTCTTGTACATGGGAACGAAACTTGTTTCTTGAAGGTTCTATCTTGGAGCAAAAGACTTCTAGAAAGTTCTTAAGACAACCTCGATTGTAGACGTTATGACGGTTGTCAGTTCTGTACCGGAAGTTCTCGTAAGTGGTCTGCGGGAACCAAAACAATCATTTATTATGACCAGAAAACTTGAGGAACGAAAAAGTTTGAATTACTTGCTAAACTTTTAGTATAATACGAGGTGGTACGATAAAAAAAATAAGCTCATTTATCATAGAAACAGGTTATTATGTAAGCTGGTACAATTTATTTCATATCCTAATCACACTTCAAGCATCTACAACATGTCGGCCATTTTGTCAACATATAACACTACGTGCCAAGTAATTTTAGTAGTAAAAAAAAAAGAGTGCAAAATTTAAAAAAAAAAACTCAAGAATTATCATGGCTTGGCATTATAAATCCAAATTACACATTCATGTGAGAACATGCACCCCAAAGAACAGGGAAAACAATCAATAAAAAAGTAATTAGTAGAAAAAGGGGAAAAATAAAACCACCCTATTTTTGTCATAGAAGAAAGCAGACCTGGTTCGAGGCAATGAGGTACAAATGAAAACCAGTAAGACCACCCACGAACCAAAGAGAAATGAAACAGTATATCATTAGCACCACAGATGCTGGAGACTCTTTCATTGCCTTCCAAACAGTAGAATAATCCTCATCCATGAGAATTTTGATGTATAATGCCGACATTGCAAACACATAAATGCAGAGAAGAGCTGACGAAGAAACAAATAAGAAAAAGAAGCGGTAGTTACGCTGCACAAAAATGAAAAAAAAAAGAATAAAAAGTTAAGCACATCAGTCTATAAAATCTAATAGACTAAAGTGGGTGAGAATGAATGCTTCCAAAGAATGAATAGCAAAAATCTAAACCAAAAGACTTAGTGTTCTCACCATAATAAGCTACTTGCTGGAAAACAAGACGAACGGAATTTAAATTGTGGGATGACTTGACATTATTAGTTTTCAAGGAGAATAATAGCAAGTACTCCACATAATATGCCTACGGTAAAGAGATATTTACATGCATACTCCTGCAAGATTATCTACTTGCACAAATAAATTATTTTGCGGGGGATACAAATGTAAATGCCTTATGTAAAAGGCAGAAAATGATCTAATGCACCTGTCCAATGCATTGTCCCACCCAAGGGCAATGATGGTCAAAGCGTTCCACACAGTTATTACATATGGAGCAATGAGAACAACGAGGAGGCCGGTAGACCATGCAAGTGTCGCAGTACTTTACTTTCACAGGCATACCATTAACCACTACTTCCTTTATTCGGGGAAATTGTAGACCAGGTGTACGCCTCCCACCAATCTCAGATGGGGCTGAAGTATTATAAGAAAATTCTTCCTCTGGTGGATGCGACGCACGAGGTACAATACCTGGATCTCGAGATGAAGTAAGAAAAAGCAGTAGCAGTACCTAGAATAATACAAAACACGGGTAGATTTCACTTTTGTTGCCGAATAAAATAACGACCAAAAGAATATATATAATGAGAGCCGTCCACCAGCTTTAGAGTACAAATACAAGGTTACAAATTAAAGAAAAGGAAAAGGAAGGGAAGGAAAAAACAAAGCAACAATGAGTCAATAATATATGGGAAAATTACAAATTTAATCTCCGACATGTTTTGACTCCCATTTTGATATCAAACTCAGTTCCAATCTACATGTAATCCCCCCAGTTTGACTACCATTTCAAATTATTTCCCAAAACTTCTATTTTATCCAAACGAAGTCCAGTGATGTCACTAATTGTAGTACAGACAGTATAGCTGTCGAAGGACATAATTGTTATGCATTACAAACTTAAGGAACAGCACTGTTATAGTTAAAACCGATGTCTCAAAAGGCGGTATTAAAACCAACATCTCAAAAGGCGGTATTAAAACCAACATCTCAAAAGGCGGCATGTGGTATCCATGCGTTTACCGAACTAAATAACCAAAATATCAATTCAGAATTTACAAATTATAATAATTAAATTTAAGTAAAAGAGCTCATATGTACACGCATCATTGAACTAACAATTAGTAATTTACTCTTAATTATTAAATAGAGAAATAAAAAAAAATTGATGCAAAATCATAAAAAATGTAGACAAAAAACTAATGTTCTGAAAAAGCAGTATGCTAAACTTTTACGAAGAATAATAACTTTTTGAGTAAATTGTCGTTAGCATCATTTGAAAAGACAACACTCAAAAAAAAAAAAAAAAAAAAAAAACTATAATAGCATCTAACATATTACAAAATTATTCATCAATATTTAAACATAATTATTAGACAGATTTGAAATAATACCTATTAAAATAAGAAGAGAAAATAATTAGATTATATTTATATAAAGATAATTGCATTTATATGCATTATTATTAATTAAATTTGTATGAAAATAGTCATATGTATATGTATAATTATTAAGTAAACAATCCCATTGAACATTATATTTTAATCCCGCCTTAAAAAAAAAAATTACCGCATATGCGACCGCCTGTTGCATATGGGCTGCATATGCGGTCTGACCGCATATTGCACCACGTAATATGCGGTGCAGTATGCGGCCGGACCTGGGACCGCATATGCGGGGCGTATGGACTGCTTTTTTGAACATTGGTTAAAACTATAAGAAAATAAATGAAATGGAGGTAAAACTTTAGAGACTAGATTTTTATTAGTACAAGTACAACCCATTAATAAGTTTTTAAACATCATGGTCAAATGAGATAAAACAATAAATACAATATTGTAGCTTAACTAATCATACACAAGAAAAAAAATAAGTTAATAAGAAACACTTTCTTTGAATTCATCACCATGTTAAAATGGGAGAAGACTACTAACATGAATTGTAAAGGCTATTGCAACCACCAGAACAGCATATCCGGCATCATATTCTGGAAATTTGTGGAGGAGATTTCTTGCAACAAATACACAAAAGATCACAACCGGAACAACAATTAGTGAAATGGTGATAAAAAGTGATTTTGCATCTGGTCCAAATATCAATCTGCCACCAAAGATAAACCTCTGCAGAAGAAAGAAAAAGAAAAGGGGTAAAAATTTCAAAATATTCTTACTTAAAGAGAGATTATAATGAAGTTTTGAAACATAATGAAGTTTTGAAACTCATGATTAGTCATAATACTATCAATGAACTTCTTACTCAGAGAGATTATAAGATTAGGTTTTGCATAAATACAACCTGCAAACACACAATTGCACGAATACCCCTGCAAAGGTGGTATTTGCATGCGTCCCTAGAACTGTAGTTATCTACATTCATGGCCATGATAGGGTTATATACGCTTATACAGATAACATGCGTGATACTAACTTCGCAAGGATATATCCATAATCTTGCATATTTGGTACAATATAAAAATCCATTCAATAGGATATATGTGAACAAAAGAAGAAAAAAAAATTCTACAATATTTCATTGTCTATTATATAGAAAATGCCAAGGAAATGAAAGAAAGCAGAACAACTTATCAAAAGCTAATTAGCAACAATAACTGTTAATCAAAATGCCGACCAAATAGATATACCCAAGTGCTAAAAACTTGTTTAGTATTTCCCATGCCGGCTTAACTATAATTATCGGGAAAAATTGTCCAGAATAAAAAATACTAATATAGACACCAGACGATCGCAAAATTTGATGACAAAAATATATTATTACAACGCCAAAGTCCAAACTCCGGAACATAAGACACAATCAAAGCCTCACACACATTGCTGAGATATCATAGCAGAACCAATACTGGCAACACTACAATAGAACTTGCCATTCACATATAAATAATCAACAAGTTTTATATAAGCAGAATGTTGTAGATTCCTGAACTGGATGGGCCTAAATTAATAAGGCTTAACTTGTTGGTCCCATCAAAGAATATACAGCAAGTTTTGAGTATAGGAGAATTGATTTTTAATAAAGGAAACCCTACATTATTTGTGACCAAAATTGAGAAGATCCACTGCTATAAAGGCTAGATTAAGCATAATTAGCATAGTTTAAGTTGGTTATATGCCCTCATAAAGTTGTTCATATGATCAAATAAAGTAATATGGCGCCCGAAGGAGCATGACGCTATAATGTTGTTGATTATTTTATATCCTCTGCAATGACTGATCCTAGAAGAAATGCAGTTATAACCTTCACCGGAAAAACCTGATCAAACAAACACTACAGTAATAAAAAAATAATTCCATGCATGTACTCCAAGGAAAGATGCATTAAAAAAGAGTAATTAAGTTGAAAGTGGATTAGCAATTAGCTTAGCACTAAACCTAGAGAAGTGGCAAAATCATATATAGGCCAAAACCTATAAGCACATTTGTTAAATATATCTATTTAGGCCAAAACCCATAAATACTACCAACTACAAGTGGCAAAATTAACACCCACATTAATGAGGCTCAGTTCCATTTTCCTTCTTTTTTTAGTTATAAACATCAAAGGAACATGCCCATAACAAAATTAACAAAAAAGTTAATGTAAAATCAACAACAACAAAAAAAATTGTACAAAGGGAACCCTAGAAGTTGCAATTAGTGCAATTAAGAGGAAATAACACATTAAATAATAGTAAACCTCCCCAATCAAACAACATAATCCCTGTTAAATCCCCAATAAACCGATTTGTTTAAGTAATCAAATAGTGCTCACATTTGAAAAAACCCACTGATCTATAACAAACCAACCACAAATCCTACCCTAAAACCAACAAAAACCCCACCAACACTAGTCTCCGAATATAACCTAATCCAACATAAAACTAGAGAACAACATCAACATCAAAATGCATCAAGAATCTTACATTGTTCCCTTTCCAAACTTGGTACACGCGCTTCGCCATGGGAGATCGAAGCTTCGCCGCGATTAAGCCCCGAACAAATCGAGGATTTGGAGCTCCTCCATGTTACCTACTACGACTCTTACGAATCCAAAGGAGCAAACCCTAGAAGAGGATCGAATTCGTTCGTTCCCACACTTTTGGGGGCTTCGATGGCGTAAAGAGGTTGCTCGAGAGCGAAGAAAGAGAGAGAGAGAGAGAGAGAGAGAGTGAGGTGTGAATTGAGTACTTTGTGAAGGAAAAAGATAGGATGAGAAAGAAAAAATTAAAAATATATATATATATATTATTAATATTTTATTGTAAAAATGTATGGAGACCCTTCGACTATAGGCAATTTTGAAATGGCCCCCGCATCTGGGAATTTTTTGATTGAGACCTCTCTTAACTTTCAATTTTTTAAATTATTTAACTTTTTTCAGAAATTTAATAATTGTGCGCTTTGGCAGGAAAAAGATAGACTAAGAAAATAGAAAAAAAAAACATTTCTAATATTTGGAAAATGCTTGTGGTAAAAATGTATGGATACCCTTCAACTATAGGCGATTTGGAAATGGCCCCCTCAGCTTGGAACTGTTTGTTCAATTTTTGAAATTATTTAATTTTTTTTTCAAAAATTAAATATTTGAGTGCTTTTGGAAGGAAAATATAGGCCAAGAAAATAGGATAGAGCTATAGAACTTTTTTAAAAAAAAAACTTATTTTTTGAATTACTTGACTTTTACAAAAAAAAAATAATAGTTTTAATTATTCTTTAGCAAATAAAATTAAAATAATTAATAACTAATACATAATAGAACCATAAATTTTTAAAAATTTCTAACTTAAAAAAAAATTAAAAGCCTAAAACAAATTAAAGTTGAGGGGGCTATTTCAAAATAATATATCGTTAAGGAGATTTTCATATACTTTTATTTAAAATGAGTGTACATCTTTTTTTTTCTCTCTTAAAAGCTAAGAATTAGCTCTTGACTTGTCAAATTTTAAATTTTTTATTACTAGAAATTCAAAGAATTTTCTAAATCTAATTAAAATAGAGGGGTGTAAAATATACTGCCATTTTAAAAATAAAACTTAAATAAAAATCTCTTTCACGTATCTTAAACAAATAATTAACAAGAGTCGACAAGAAAATCTGATCCGCTTTATTAAGTTTGGATCCATTGCTTAAAGAGCACTTGTAAGATTACAACGTTCAAATCAAGGAATATAATCCTATCCTATGAATTTATGCAATTTTTAAAAATTTTAAAGGTTTCTTCCAATCCATCAGGTCAGATTCTTCTCCTCAGTCATATTTTTCTTTTTTGTCTTAATGTTAAAATTCAAAAAAAAAAAAAATGTATAAACTTTATGTGACGCCCCCAATAGTCTCACATCGGATATAAATGGAATTATCATTGGGTTTATAGGAGATATGGACACTAGTAATAATAAATGGGCTTAAGTATTTTTGGGTTGTGGTTTGGGCACAACCAGTTATTATTGCTAGTGGGCTGGTTCGTTACATTTGGTATCAGAGCCAATAACCAGCCGGAAGTGTGTTACGAGTCTCGGCTGAGCCTGGGCTTAGATGACAGGGCTAGCGAGACGAGTCTCACATCGCCTGGTGATCTTGGGTTGCTGTGTGTGTGTGTGTGTTTGGGCTGACGAGGACGCCAAGCCTAAACGGAGGGACTGTGACGCCCCCAATAGTCTGTGTGTGTGTGTGTTTGGGCTGACGAGGACGTCAAGCCTAAACGGAGGGACTGTGACGCCCCCAATAGTCTCACATCGGATCGGATATGAATTGTCAGATATGGACACTAGTAATAATAACTGGGTTTATAGGAGATATGGACACTAGTAATAATAACTGGGCTTAAGCATTTTGAGCTGTGGTTTGGGCCCAACGAGTTATTATTGCTAGTAGGCCGGGTCCTTACAATATAACGACCCGACCCACTAGCAATAATAACTCGTTGGGCCCAAACCACAATGTAACGACCCGGCCCACTAGCAATAATAACTCGATAGGCCCAAACCACAGCCCAAAATGCTTAGCCCAGTTATTATTACTAGTGTCCATGTCTCATATAAACCCAATCACAATTCCATCCACATCCGATGTGGGACTATTGGGGGCATCACAGACTCCCCCCGTTTAGGTTGAGCTGTGGTTTGGGCCCAACGAGTTATTATTGCTAGTAGGCCGGGTCCTTACAATATAACGACCCGGCCCACTAGCAATAATAACTCGTTGGGCCCAAACCAAAATGTAACGACCCGGCCCACTAGCAATAATAACTCGATAGGCCCAAACCACAGCCCAAAATGCTTAAGCCCAGTTATTATTACTAGTGTCCATGTCTCATATAAACCCAATCACAATTCCATCCACATCCGATGTGGGACTATTGGGAGCATCACAGACTCCCCCCGTTTAGGTCTGACGTCCTCGTCAGCCCAAACACACACACAGCAGACCAAGATCACCAGGCGATGTGAGACTTGTCTCGCTAGCCTTGTCATCTAGACTCAGGCTAAGCCGAGACTCGCCGCACACTTCCGGCTGGTTATCGGCCCACTAGCAATAATAACTCGTTGGGCCCAAACCATAGCTCAAAATGCTTAAGCCCAGTTATTATTACTAGTGTACATGTCTTATATAAACCCAATCACAATTCCATCCACATCCGATGTGGGACTATTGGGGGCGTCACACATTAGGAATAGGATTACTAGCTTTGGATTGAGGATTATAATTCTATAACCTTTTTTTGGATGGTAGTCTTCACATTTTTTTGTAAGTCGAGTCGGAGAACAATAAACAAAATAAAAGATCATTCCTATTTAGTGATATTCCCTATCTCTAGCCAAGCTTGCTTGCTGTAGGGTGGCTCTAGATCTCCGAGATCAACGTAAAGATTTTTCTGGTTGTAAGTCGAGTCGGAGAAATAGCCTATCCTCCCTCAAGCTTGTCTCCTCCTCATGGAAATCCTTGCACTCCTCGGCTCGAGCTAGCTCCTCTTTTCTGAGTTCCCTCTGGGGAAATCCTTGCACTCCTCGGCTCGAGCTAGCTCCTCTTTTCTGAGTTCCCTCTGGATGAACTCGATTCCTCCTCTATTTATAAAAAGACCATGGAGAGAGAGAAGAGTTGATGTAACTATCCAGTACTAACATGACGGCACGATGCGACGCGACAGGATTGGTGTGCACGGCATGCCACAATTTCTGTCCGCATTATAAGTCACTACAATCGAAACTTAATCTATCTGATATACCGAAATCACACAAAGGACCTATTGACCAAAGTGAGTCGATTCGTCCAGCAATAGGTCGAAACTGCATCTCTATTTCCTCCTCAAGAGATCGGCTCTCTCTAGTCGATTCGATTCCTCACACCAAGTGTTATATATATATATATATATATATATATATATATATATATATATATATATATTAAGTATTGCACATGTCTTATCTGTAATTTTGTATAACTTAAAAATATATAAAAAAGTTATTTCTTTTCTTCCGATTATAATAATTAAACATCTGAATTGAATAATGGGATGAATTTATCTTTTTTTTGTTATTTTTTTCATACATTTGATTGAAAGAAATATTTTTTATATATTTTAAAGCTTAATAAGATAATATTGTGATACCTCAATAGTTTACATCGGATGGAAATGAGATTGTGATTGGATATATAAGAGATTATGGATATTAATTATAATAACTGATTTTAAAAATTTTAAGCAGGTGGTTTGGGCCCAACGAGTTATTATTGCTAGTAGATCGGATCGTTATATTTGATATCAGAATCAATTACCAGTCGAAAATATATGACGACTCTCGGCTGAGTCAGAGTATGAATGACAAGACTAGCGAGACAAGTAGTCATTCATTTAATCATTTTAGATCGGTGGTTTAGACTCAATAAATTATTATAATAAATAAATAGTAACTTTGATTGAGAAGAGATTTTATTGTCAAAATTAAATATTTAGCCATCCATGTTTGAAAATGCTGAAGTTAAAGGGTTCGTTGAACATTTTTCGCTCTTCTCTCCTTTCTTTTATATTAGTATAGAACCCGCACTACGCTGCGGATAAATAGATTATGATTAATAAAATTTAAAATATTTATATTTAAACAACATATGGTATTAAAATTAATAATTATAAATATAATTCAATGATAATGTCAATCATGAGATATAAAATAATTTTTAATTTTTAATTATTCATAATTTTTTTTAACAGATAAATAAATGATAAATGACTTTAAATTTTTAGGATAATTGATTATGTAAGAAAAAATACAATATATATATATATATATAAATATATATATATATATATATATATATATATATATATATATATATATATATATATATATATATATATATATATATAGATAATTTTATTAATAAAAATATTTTCTAGATTACATTATAAAAATATGCGTAGTAATCTACCCACTTTTTTCTAATAAAAATATTTTACAGGATATATTTTAAAGTATGTGTAGTAATCTACCTACTTTTCTTTTTTTCTTTTTTTTGTGCTCTCTTGCTCATGATGCAAGAGGGAGAATGGGATGTTCTTTCCTGCTCGCGAAGCAAGAGGGAGATAGTGGGAAGCAAGAGGGAGATTGGGGTGATAAGCAATGGCCTCGTCTTGGGCGGTGGCGGTGGCTTGAGGCAACGACGACGGCGACGGCTTGAGTCTTGGGACACCGGCTGCGACGGCTTGGGCGTGGCGGTGACCTGAGGTATAGGCGACGGCGGCAGCTTGAGGCTTGGGCGATGACGGTGACGTGACGCCTTGGACAGCGATGGCGGCAGTTGGTACACGGCGGCGGCGGATACGATGACAACGATGGCTTCTCGACGAAAGGCACACTGCCATTATTCTTCTTCACTTTTTATTAAAAAAAAAATTTACTCTAATATTGAAAATTGCTTAATTTATACAAAATAATAATAATAATAATTTTAAAATCTCTGAAGCTTTAAATTTGGTAGAAAAAAATTACAGCTAAGAGAGGAAAAAGTACAAAATATCCAAAAAAAAAAAAAAAAAAAAAAAAAAAAAACAGTGTTGAAATCAAATAAACAGAACACTTAGCATGAAATATATTCGCAAATTAATCAGTTTTATATAAGAAATGAAGTAAGAAGAATATAGATTTTTTTTTAACTACAAATAAGTTATACAAAATTCTGTTAGTAAAAAAATATTTTATTAGGTATATTTTTTTGCAAGCAAGTAAAAAAAGAAAACTCTGCTCTTTGATTTTTTGGGTACACTTTATTATGATCCCAAGTAACAAAAAAAAACTTCACTATTTTTTTTTTTTTTTGGACTTTCTTGCTCACTATTTTTGCTCTTTCTTACTCTAAAAGCAATGGAAGTGGTTGGGCTTGGATGTAGAGGCGGATCTGGATGGTGGTGGCGACAACGATGGATACGATAGTACGCTCAGTTTGAGCTTCAACCGCAGCGAATAGGAAAAACAAAAAGATCGTAATTTTTTATATATATATATTTTGGTACTATTCCTTCTTCTTCTTCTTGCTTAAGCTTACGGGTGTGGGTGTGCTTTTTTCCCTCTTTACCGTACATGGTGGATATGTTATCAATAAATCTGAATGATTACGGAGTCCGTAATAATTGAGGATCAAATGATGATACAATTAAAGAATTGATCCATTACGTAATGCATTATTTATGTTCTTTTATAAATTTTGGAGAGCCAAATATTTTGAGATATAGTAATAATTGTGTGAGATTATGTAAATAAAAAAAATTTTCAAAAATATGTTAGCTATAATGTAGATTTTTATTTTTTATTTTTATTTGAAAGGGAGATGGGGGAGAGGCGAGGGAGAGATAAGGGGAGAGATTGGGGAGATGAGAAGCCCCACCTGGATTTTCAAAAGTAATAAGGTATTGTTTGGTTTGGGTACAAAGGGGGATATCCCCTTTGTACCCAAACACTATTGAACAAGCAATCCCCCAATTAGAATTCTTGTCCCGGTACAAGTCCTATTCTAACCCACTACCCCGAACAAGATTCCCCATTTGGCTCTCTCTCCTCTCTTTTGCCCCTGCACTAGTTCAATAGTATTTAATGTTTAATTTTATAAATTTTGTATTGAATTTTAAAAATAATATTTTTTTACATAATGCTAATATTATAATTATTGTAAAATATTATATTTTTTTAAATCTTAAATAATTTAGATGATGATGATGATTATAAAGATTGTTGTGAAAAAAATTAGCATACAATATAACTCAAATTTTATATAACATTTAATTTAATATTTTAGATATATTACAATGATTATTTAAATAATACAAATTAAATTATAAGTACTTATTATTATCTTCGTTGCCGCCCCGGCCTCTTGCCCTTCCCTGTACCTCCTCGTCGCCGATGACTATAAAATCTCTCTCCCGTATCGCATCATCGTTCCCAACGCATAAAAAATAATTAATAAAAATTTTAGCATTAAAAATAATTAACACGAATTTTAATACTAATTAACACTAATTAATAATTTTTTAATATTTTATATCTTATCAGAAAAATTATTGTAATTTTTAGATAATATTAATCAATTTTTAAATATAAATAATTAAATAATTAAATAAAAATTTTATAAGAAAAAATAATTAACACTAATTTTAACACTAATTAATGATTTTTTAAAATTATATATCTTACCAGAAAAATTTATTATAATTTTTATAAAATATTAATCTTTTTTTACATATAAATAATTAACACTAATTTTATATATTATCTAATTAATTACATAATATATATTACAATTATTATATTTAAAAAGTTATAATACAATATTTATGTGGTGACCCGGATCTTTGCAGGGCTTCTACAGTGTGACCAGCAGCTTCTGGAAGCCTACGTGGCATGTCGGCGGTGTTCGTGCGCCAATTTGGACACAAGTGATGGACTCGGGGCTTAAAACGGACCACGTGGGTAATCGGGGGACCCCGTCGGATGTTTAGAAGTGTTTCCGCGCAAAATGGATATCAAATTTGGACTCGGCGCGAAATTCGGATCAAAAATACCTTTCCGGGAGCCTCCGGCAAATTATAGGAGTGGAATTTGGCAAAATGGACACCGTTTTTGGAATCAGCGCGCGAAAACGGTCAAGATGGGCTATTTACTTGCATTTTTCGGAGCTTGCTACAGTAAAAGTATTGTTCACGGCCGGAACAGTAACTCCGGCGATCGCCGGCGGCGGCGGGCAGCGCCGGCGGGAAGCGGCGCGGCCTCGGGCAGGCGGCACAGCGGCGGCGCGCGGCGCGGGCAGGGCGCGGGCAGCGCGCGGGGGCGCGGGGCAGGCGCGCGGTCCACAGCGCGGGCGTGCACCAGGGCGGTGCCACGTGGCGGCCGATGGTTGGATGGTTCAGGCGGCACGGTTCACGGAATTCTTTGGGTGCACGGTGGACCGACAGGGAGGACACGTGGCAGATTCCCATTGGATGGCTCACAGGACGCGGTCTATGGATCGGCGTGGGTCCATGGTGCACCGGGCTTGGACATGTGGCGTAGTTTCATTGGTCCGGTGCATAGTGTTTCGTGCACCGGGTGCAGCAGGCAGGGACTTGGACGCGTGGCACCTTTCCATTGGTCGGGTTACTGTGCGGGGCAGGTGGGCAGGTGGCGCGACGTGCGCGGGGCAGGTACGGTCAGGGCCACGTGGCGCAACCCCATTAGCCAGTTTTGCTGTTTGGTGTTCGTCGGCGACGTGGCGTTCCATGATTGGTGGATTTTTGGTGTTTCCTGTTCGGCGGGACACAGAGGTAATTTTCCGAAAAGATTTTTCTGGTTTTCCCTTAAGTTGCAATCCGAGGGACTTTGGGAGGGAGATTTCGACCCCTTCGAGCCCTCTGCTCGAAGGGGGATGAGAAGGAGAAATCTTCTCCATGAAGAGGAGCTTGCACCTACCAAGTTTTAGATTTTCTTGGCGGCACGGATTTCGAGATTTTGATTTTACCGGCGCGGCACGACGTTTCTTCTTCGGTGTCCTCCTTCGTCGCAGCGGCAGTGTGATGACTCCCCTGGCCTACCCCGAGCTCCTTTTTCTGTGATTTTTGCGCCGTTGGCTTCACGACAGGTAGGGCTTCATCTTTCATTTTGATCGCGCATTTCGATTTTGACTCCTTGGCTCGGATCCCGAGGTAACAATGGTTACCCTTTTTCTGTGAGAGATTTTGGGACAGCAGCGGATTGTGGAGGCCATATCTTCGCGCACGAGCGTCGGACGGAAACGAGCTTATACAACTTTTTCATCTACGGATCGCAAGGAACGCGCTCGTATTTTTCTTGGAATTTCCTGAGATTTATTTCGAGGTGAAAATCACTGTTTTCTCAGTGTACAGTGTGCAGTTTTTCTTCACAGTTTGTTGTTTGGATTACCACCTTGCCGAATTTATATCTTGACTTACCGAACTCAGATTTGGGCGTGCAAGCTACCGTTGCGAAGCTATCGACGCGAGGATCGCTGTGATATTTTTCTGGGAATTTTCTGGGCACTTTCTGCAGGTGATAATTTAACAGTTTTGGGACAGATGTTGTATGTAATTATAAGAGCAGTATTTGGGAGCCTAAGTGTATTTAGTGGACTTTGTTTTGTGCCAGAAGTGTTACAGGTGTGCTGAACTTGTTGGATCAAAGGATCGGAATTTTTGGTATTTTCAGCTGTACGAGTTTGGACAGTCAGCACTTCAGGTGGGTGCCTTATTCCCGGAACCGGTGGACGGTTCCCTAAATTTTTATATGTTAGCATTGCATGCAGGTGTATGGTACGATAGCTGGGATTGATCGGTAAGTTTAACAATGAGGATTTTATGAAAATTGCAAGTGAATCATTCATAGTCTGACAATGGTATTAATCAAATATTCATGTTGATGATTAGTGGAAGCTTACCCAAGGCAAGGATACCCTATATGATTAATTATCATGCCATATTAGCACATAACCTTTTATGAGGCTGGTTTATGCATTGCGATAGGATTATGTAGTTATGTGCAGGTTCTACTCTGAGGAGCCACTTTGGATTGAGGATTATGGACAGGTATGGTCATTGATAATTTTGGCATGAGGTTTATTTTTCTTTATTTTGCTTTGAGGACAATGCATGCTTGTATGGACATCTAGATAGGCCATCCTTTACTGCTACACTTTCATATTGGGACTTGACTTAGGAGAAACCATCTCTGCTTCCTTTCTCCTTTTCTGCCAGTCGTATGGTTCATGTTGCTCGGGTTCGAGCAGGGAGTAGGGATAGTGTAGCTGGGGTCCTGGTGTCGGGGACCGGTTGTGCCGGATTGTGTTAGGTTGTGGTTCGTGGGATATTGCGGCAGCCGCGGACATTGGGCGGTTGACCGGAGATTGTTTATGCATCAGATTGGGTATCAGGCTTCTCTAGTGGTTGGAGTTTTCCACTTATTGTTTACAGTTGTTTCAGTTTGGGGATCGGGTTTCCCTTTAGTGGATGAGTTTTCCCACTTTGATCAGAGTCGTGATCCAGTCCTGCTATATCATGAGACTTGTTACAGTGATACTGGTTACAGAGATATTTTACTCGTGTGGGTCGCTCCCCACGAGTGCCACTCCGGAGTGCGCGGCTGACAGACTTTGAGTCCTTGGGACTCCTTTGCTTCGGTGTTATGCGTAGGCTGGCATACCCGTCGCGGCAGAGCAGGCAGTACCAGTTCTACTGGTGGTACCAGATTGGGTTTATTCCAGACAGTTACTTCATGGTTACACTCACGTCAGGGGGACTGAGTGGAGTCTAGCGGCTGTGTGTAGACCAGTGCTAGTGTGGTTGGGAACCGTTTGGGGTTTGACGGTGGTCCCGTGGTCGTTGTGAGTTCTTTGACCATTGTGTGAGAGGTTGAGCATCTTGAGTCTATCCGTTCTGAGAGAGAGGGCATGGATTTGACTATAGCCTGCATGAGCCATTACTCGATAGCGAGCTAGTCCGTTTGGACGCCCTACGTAATTCCTGCCCGTCAGCGGGAGGTGGTTGTAGGTGGGCGCAGGTTTGACTGGACCCGATGTGGCAGTCAGCTCGATTGGGTCGATTGAGCACCTCGTGTGCGAGTGTTGCATATCTTCATCGGAGTTTCCCCATTTGAGCATTTAGATAGAGGCGTGGTAGCTGTAGAGTGTTTCCAGCTTCTCTTTTCAGTTTTACTGCATTGGTTATCTTTTGCCTCTAGTAGTCTTGGTGGGCAGATCGTCGGGCCTTGTGGCGATACCCACTGAGAACTCCCTTTTTGCGTAGTTCTCACGCCCATTGGGGGTTTTCCCCCTTTTTTGTCCTTTCTCTCCTTTGTTTTGCAGAGTCTTGGCGGGTGTTGCCGTTCTGTGGTTGCTGTTCGTGGTGAGGGAGTAGCGAGCTAGATCCAAACCCATCTTTGGAGAGTAGCGGTACCCCCCTTTTGAGGAGATCTTCAGCATAGTCGGTAGATTAGTATTTATTTCCTCTTTGAGAGACTGATGTAGTGAGGATATGATGTATTGAGAGCTTGTACACTGATGTTTTATTTGAGATATCTCCCTGTTGAGCTATGAGTTTTGTACTCGAGGTTATTGTATGATTATCTTTTGGGAGATGGACCTTGTAGTTTTATCTTCAGTTGTACAGTGGTTGATTTTATTTCTATAGCAGTTTTATCTTTTAGCTCTGATATCTGTTTAGCTGTAGCTCTTTTTGCAGGTAGGACGCTTCGCCTATGCGGGTTTGGCATATGTGGCGGATCTGTTGGCGAGCCCGGGTCGCAGTTTCGACCCCGGGGCGTGACAGATTAAGTTGGTATCAGAGCTTAGGGATAGGTCATGGTGGACTTAGAAACCCTAGGCTTGTGGTTGGACCCTAGGATGACTTCGTGAGAGTCGTGACTTGTAGCGAGAGTCCTGATTGAGTCTTGCTCCTCTCCCAAGGGACGGGAGGGGTGATTGGCATGTTTATTCTCCTAAGTAGCTATGTTGGCTGCAGACAACATAACGCTGTGGAATGGGTAACATGCTCTAGACTTTCGCCGGATTGGGTCGAGCGTTGTTGTGTGCTGATTTGTGGTTTCGTCATGGCGAGCGGTGTCTCCCTGACGCTGGATTTGGGACCCTTGTGCATCCTGTCATGGCAGTTGAGCTTGAGCGGTTGGTTTTGGGCTGGATACCCGGATTGAGGTCAGAGAGTTCCGGACCCAGATGACAGGATTGTTAGAGGCATGTCAGCGGCAGAGTGAGCGAGCATCTCGTTTTGTGACACCGTTGTCGGAGCAGCGGGCAGCTCGACAGTGTTTCTTTCTGAGACCGCCCGGTTGCAGTATCCTTAGGGGCGGGAATTTCTGTGGTATCGATGGAGTGAGTAGCCCCTTCGTGCCAATGTTTAGTGCCGAGGCGCCGAGACAGGATGGATAGTTGACAGCTGATGAGCTATGGGACACCAATGATCAGTCGAGCCAGTTTTGGCAGGTGAACCACCCCGATTCATAGGATTAAGTTTGGAACCTCTTGGGGTAGGATCGTGGTTGGTGGTGGTGGAGAGACTACTTGACAGCCTCCTTGTGTTAAAGGGTTTACGCAGTTGTCGAACTGCGCGCTCTATGATTTGGGGGACATGGCGCATAGGATATGCGTGACTGTGAGTGGACTGCGTCAGGATACCTTTCAGGTTATTTGATTTCTCCCGTTTTAGATTTTGGAGGCCTCGATGGAGTAGGCATTGTGTGTGGAGCGTAGTGTTGCAGTTCCTTTGGATAGGGGTCTGCCGCCAGAGGCGAGTCTTGGATAGCGGCGCTTGGCGCTAGGTGTTGGAGGACAGATCGGCCGGCAGAGACATTTTCGTTTTTCCTTCCAGGATGGTGGATATCCTTGTGGATGGATTATGTAAAGCTTACCTAAGGGGGATGTTACCCTGTGTGATTGATAACTGGCATGTTTGGGGTGCAATATATGTGATGGAGGGGTGAGCTCAGTAAGGATAATTGTATAAGGAATTGCATGAATCAATTGTGCTTGGTCGTATGACGATGATATCCGGGTGGATTTCTGAGACGTCAGAGGTTGGGTGGACCCCGATGACAGCATCAGCCCATTTTATCAAAGTGGCGCAGCGGTAGCGTGCATTGGCTGTCTGCGAGAGACCACATTCGGCACCTCAGTATGAGCATGGACAGAGGTCGTGCTCCCTTTGTGATTGGTCTAGATATTTTGGGAGGCTGAGCGACGACCACTTGCATCGAGCGGATGAATCTGTGCCGCCCGGTTGGAGGGTGCCACGGTAGTGGATTGAGTTGTCGCAGGTGTGATTTCATCACAGCAGTCGGAGTTAGAACATGTTGCTTTCCTGCATGGACTAGAGGTAGAGTCGTTACCACATGCACTTGAAGTATAGGTTGCTGTTGGCATTGTGCAGGTGGGGGAGGCTTGTGGATCATGTCCAGTGCAATAGAGGCCATGAGTTATGCCGGCAGACATATTGGTATTTGTGGCAGTTCAGTGTTTTGACCCAGTGCTTGGGATCGGTTGGCATAGTGCCACAGGATGTTTGACTGCTGAGAGAAAGGACTTTGATTTTCTGCGAGGCAGATAATGGAAGGCATTTTGTTTGTTGAGACTATTGGAGCACACAGGTTACAGCGACAGTGTGTGTCACGCCCCGGGGTCGGAACTGTACCCCGGGCTCGCCAACAGATCCGCCGCCCCTACAGGAAGCCCTGTAGAGACGTAGTGTCTAACCTGCAAAAAATAGATCAACTATACTAACAGATATCAGAGCGATAAAGAAAACTAACTAACTACAAGAAATAGAACAATCTCTCACATAAAATATACATAAAATCCTCACCTGAATACAGGAGTCTCTCAAAAGAAAATAAAAGAGTACAACTCGATCCCTCACTACAAGATCTCTCAAACATAGACACAACCAAAAAGAACATCAGGGTACCTCTATCTCCTGCTGAAGATGAAAAGGGAAAAAGGGATCTATCTCGCGATTCCCTTACCTCGGTTTGTAGGAGCTGGATCAGCAACGGGCACCGCAGGAACTGGAGCTGAAGTCCCTAGGGAAAAAGACACCACAACGGGTGTGAGAACTACCTCCCACAGTAGTTCTCAGTGGGTGCCGCCAACAAGCCCGACGGCCTGCCCACTAAGTCTACAAGAGGCATAAAGTAACAAAAGAAATGCAGTATAGAAAAGCTGGAAAGTAGAACATCTACTGCTACTATGCCTCTATCTAAATGCTCAAGGAAAAGGACCGAAGATCAATATGTCTCTACTGATACTCGACTCAAATCACCCAATCCAAACTGACTGCCAAAACGGCCCAGTCAAACCTGCGCCTACCTACTGCTGTAGGTATGTTCGTAGCTGCCAAAACTGGCTCAGCCAGAGGGACGATGTCCATGACTGCCAAAACTAGCTCAGCCAGAGGGACACCAACATCGACAAGCCGCGATAGAAGTAGCAAGCCCAACTCCGGAGTGGCACTCGTGGGTAGCGACCCCACCGAGCAAAGTATCCGCGCATCTCTGTCGATCTCAAGTATGGCTCCTGCAGGCTATGATCCAATCACTGTCTCACTCACTAACTAAGAATCCACACTGTCACTATGATCATCTCCCAAAGATCCCAGATCCAACATGCCACTATCTCAATGATAAACAATCTACAGACTGCTACCAACTCTACTCGGTCCCCAGACGCGAGTACAATGCATCCACAGCTACTAGACCTCCCAACCCACGACTCAGGGGAAAGCTACTATGTCCAGAGTGATAAGGGTAACAAGCAAAGTGGGAGACCTAAAGCAATGCATAAATCTAACTGTAGTTGTCTGAGTATGATATACAATGCATAATAGATGTGCTAAGTCAAGTTCTCAGATTTAAAATGGTTCTTATATTGAAATAGTGCATAAACTGCAAGAGTATCAATAAGATCATCAGAATTAGCAACTATCAACTGTGGGTACTAACATACAGTTTGCACAGATTATACAGCTCATATACTATCATGCATGCACTTATAATCGTAGAATTAGAGTGCAGTCCATAGATATTGAAAGCAGGATCACCCACCTGAACACGCTAACTGTCCGGGACGATACAGATAATTAGTCCAGAAACCGACAAAACTCCAAGTCCACTATGCAAAGAGCACAATAGCGGTGCTTACAAAGTCCTGGATACAACAACAATTCCATACATACATTAAATTCCACACAAATTCCATACACAAAAATCTGCAAGAACAGTCCCTGTTCACACGAAAATTTCACCTGAAAATCCTCCTCAGTAAATTCCAATAAAAATATCACGACGATCCTCGCGAAGTGTAGATGTCGATAGGCTCTTGAATCGTCTGAATCCGATACCCAGAAGTGGAGATAAAATTCCGCGAAGTTGTTGCTGCCAGAAATCCAAACTGTTACAAAGGGGTGTAAAAACGTACCGCAAACCCCTACATAAGCTCATTTCTGGCAAAAATGATCAACACGGAAAACGTAGATGTACCTCTCATGCAACCGCTGTTGAAAATATCGTCCAAAAATGAGGTCGGAGTAGCTCTGCAGGTCTCCCAGAGTAAAATGCGACGGAAGTGGGCCTCCAACAGTATACTGTCGCTCCGCACTACGAGGCAGAAAATGCAGTCGTCGTGACTTCCAGAAAATCTGAAACTTCACCGGAAGATGGACAAGAGGGAGAGGAAGAACTTTTGTATAAGGCACAAGAGCTAATTCCCACGAGAAAGGCGAAAATTTTCGGCCCAAAGGGGCCTATTTATAGGCTCCCAAAGGAATCAGCCCAAAAGGCAAAGCCCACAAATTCGGGCCCCAACTTTCGGGCGCCTACAGTGTTGGGCCCGGCCCAACACTGTTCACGCCCGGAAGTTCCACGTGCTGACACGTGTCCCCCAGAACAGGCAACACCGGTGCAAGGCCACTCAGCGACTGCCACGTGTCCCGCCAAACAGGAAACACCATCGCGGACCACTCAGCGACCGCCACGTGTCCACCCCGCCAGCACAGTAAGGCGGTTGCGCCCGCCAATGAGCGGGCGCCACGTGTCCCCGGCTGACCCGCCGACCGCGCGCCGGTCGCGCAACGTGGGTCGCACGTGCGCACGCTTCCCGAGGCACCGACCGCGCGAGTTCCGTGCACCGCGTGTGCTGCACCCGCCAATCAGGGAGTGACACGTGTCCCCTGCACCCGGTCCACGCTTTCCGCAAGAATTCCGTGGACCGCGCCGTGTGCACCAACCAACCCGAGGCTGCCACCTGTCCCCCGCCTGGTCCATGCACCGCCGCGCACCTCCAGTAGACCGCGCGCCCTGGGCCCGCCAATCAGGCGGTGCCATGTGTCCATGCGCCGGGTCTGTGCACCCCGCCGCGCAGCTCTATGGACCGCACATCCTGAACCGGCCAATGACAGGCCGCCACGTGGCATCCCGGCGGTCTACGGCCCCTCCCATGCACCATTTTCCACTAAAAACTTCCGGGTGTCCGTTTTTGGGCATCCGGACTCCAAATTAAGCAAATAAATAGTCGTTTTCAAGCGTTTTTCTGTGCTGAATCCATCTATGACCTCTGTTTGGCCTAAATCTTTCCAGAAATTTCAGCAAACCCAGCCGAAGGCCAATACAGCAATTAGAAGCACACAGGGTCCATCAGTAGCATCCGATTGATGCACGGTGGGCCAGATACACCAATACTAGGTGTTCCAACAGTGGATTCATCGAAAAAATACTGCATGGGAACTAGGGCCACTACAGTGTGAGAGGTGCCTACGGCGGCAGCGGGACTTAAGGATATCCCTATTGCCCATGAAATCCCGGGTGTGAGTCCACCTAAGCCGATGATTATGCCGCCAGATAGGGAGATTAAGATTGCGATTGACGTGGTTCTGGAAACCGCACCAACTTCAATAGCCCCTCATTGGATATCGCCTATAGAGCTGCGGGAGTTGATGTCATAGGTGCGTGGATTTGATGGATAGAGGGTCTGTTTGACCTCGTGCCACGTCGTTGATACACGACTGTGAGAGCTCTTTGTGATTGGAGCCCAGGCAGGTCCAGGTATTATTTAGGACCTTTTAATGGAGTTATACTCCGGCAGTTGATCGATTATGATGCCTGCACCAGTTTGGATTTACAGCTGAGTATTTCGCCAAGATGGCGTTCAAGACACGCTAGGGGCATTATGAGTACAGTGAAGCCAATAGAATGACTAATGCCTTGTTGCCTTTAAGATTGAGGAACTCTGTATTCCAGCGGGATTTGAACGGATTGATAGCGACATTCTCTAGGGATATTTTGGCTTTACCCTCTCCCTGAGTGATTTAGAGCTTGTGGAGCAATTGTAGATGCTGTGGCAAGGTCTGTGAGGAAGAAGCTTTATGCCAAGTCGTTGTGGTACAAGTTTTAGCTTCGAGAGCATATCTTCCTGGATTACCTATTCTAGCCATAGGGGCGGCAGTGGAAATCCGGCCAAAATGGATGCTATTTAAGACTGGCCGAGACCGACGGTTATTGTTGGGGTGAGGAGCTTTTGGACCGGATAGTGCCAGCAGAGTTTGACGAGCGGATGCTGAGATTGGTACCAGCACCGATTTTAACCTAGTCAGTGGTGGATGATGGATTTGCGAGTTATAGTGATACCTTCCTTAGTGGCTGTAGAGCTACCATTGAATTTTGTTGAGCATCCAGTATCACGCCGACAGGGCCACTGTGGTGGCGGATACCTGGAGCAGAAGAGCTATTTGGAGTTGAGTTTGACGGTTCCATAGCTGGCGCTGTGTGGGGCCATTCTGGTGTACAGGGTTTGAGTTTGTGTCCCAGAGGATCCCTATTGATAAGAGGCTGCGGCTGAGCAATCCACTTGGGTGGTTGAGTTTTGAGGGCGATCGAGTGTGAACCCCTGCTTGTTATGGCCCCTTTTCTGTGCAAGTGTTTGTGTGGATGTGTTTCGGGTCGCTTTGGTTGAGTCGGCTCTTGGGAGTGTTTTTAGAGCGTGTTGCACTGGCTGTCGTTCTGTTTCCCCCGGTCTTTTGTTGGAGTTTTGAGGTTTTTCTGCGTCTCAGCTCAGGAGTGTTATGTTTTGGACCCCTCGCCCGTGATTGACTCGCTTCTTGTGAGCCCTATGAGAGTTTGGAGTACGAGGGACGCCCGTTGCGAATTCCGGCTCGTGAGGTGAGGGAATTGCGCAATCGGGCTATGCCGTTCTGGTTACTGCTGATGTTGTTGCTGAGGAGGAATCACGGAGAGTGTTAGGTGACTTGGGAGCTGGAGACGGCGGTGTTGAGTGTTGACCCCTGGTTTCTGAGACTCCTTGGGAGTTGCTTTAGTTTCGAGGACGAAACTTTCTTTTAGTGGGGGAGGATGTGGTGACCCGGATCTTTGCAGGGCTTCTACAGTGTGACCAGCAGCTTCTGGAAGCCTACGTGGCATGTCGGCGGTGTTCGTGCGCCAATTTGGACACAAGTGATGGACTCGGGGCTTAAAACGGACCACGTGGGTAATCGGGGGACCCCGTCGGATGTTTAGAAGTGTTTCCGCGCAAAATGGATATCAAATTTGGACTCGGCGCGAAATTCGGATCAAAAATACCTTTTCGGGAGCCTCCGGCAAATTATAGGAGTGGAATTTGGCAAAATGGACACCGTTTTTAGAATCAGCGCGCGAAAACGGTCAAGATGGGCTATTTACTTGCATTTTTCGGAGCTTGCTACAGTAAAAGTACGGTTCACGGCCGGAACAGTAACTCCGGCGATCGCCGGCGGCGGCGGGCAGCGCCGGCGGGAAGCGGCGCGGCCTCGGGCAGGCGGCACAGCGGCGGCGCGCGGCGCGGGCAGGGCGCGGGCAGCGCGCGGGGGCGCGGGGCAGGCGCGCGGTCCACAGCGCGGGCGTGCACCAGGGCGGTGCCACGTGGCGGCCGATGGTTGGATGGTTCAGGCGGCGCGGTTCACGGAATTCTTTGGGTGCACGGTGGACCGACAGGGAGGACACGTGGCAGATTCCCATTGGATGGCTCACAGGACGCGGTCTATGGATCGGCGCGGGTGCATGGTGCACCGGGCTTGGACACGTGGCGTAGTTTCATTGGTCCAGTGCATAGTGTTTCGTGCACCGGGTGCAGCAGGCAGGGACTTGGACGCGTGGCACCTTTCCATTGGTCGGGTTACTGTGCGGGCAGGTGGGCAGGTGGCGCGACGTGCGCGGTTAGCCAGTTTTGCTGTTTGGTGTTCGTCGGCGACGTGGCGTTCCATGATTGGTGGATTTTTGGTGTTTCCTGTTCGGCGGGACACAGAGGTAATTTTCCGAAAAGATTTTTCTGGTTTTCCCTTAAGTTGCAATCCGAGGGACTTTGGGAGGGAGATTTCGACCCCTTCGAGCCCTCTGCTCGAAGGGGGATGAGAAGGAGAAATCTTCTCCATGAAGAGGAGCTTGCACCTACCAAGTTTCAGATTTTCTTGGCGGCACAGATTTCGAGATTTTGATTTTACCGGCGCGACGTTTCTTCTTCGGTGTCCTCCTTCGTCGCAGCGGCAGTGTGATGACTCCCCTGGCCTACCTCGAGCTCCTTTTTCTGTGATTTTTGCGCCGTTGGCTTCACGACAGGTAGGGCTTCATCTTTCATTTTGATCACGCATTCCGATTTTGACTCCTTGGCTCGGATCCCGAGGTAACAATGGTTACCCTTTTTCTGTGAGAGATTTTGGGACAGCAGCGGATTGTGGAGGCCATATCTTCGCGCACGAGCGTCGGACGGAAACGAGCTTATACAACTTTTTCATCTACGGATCGCAAGGAACGCGCTCGTATTTTTCTTGGAATTTCCTGAGATTTATTTCGAGGTGAAAATCACTGTTTTCTCAGTGTACAGTGTGCAGTTTTTCTTCACAGTTTGTTGTTTGGATTACCACCTTGCCGAATTTATATCTTGACTTACCGAACTCAGATTTGGGCGTGCAAGCTACCGTTGCGAAGCTATCGACGCGAGGATCGCTGTGATATTTTTCTGGGAATTTTCTGGGCACTTTCTGCAGGTGATAATTTAACAGTTTTGGGACAGATGTTGTATGTAATTATAAGAGCAGTATTTGGGAGCCTAAGTGTATTTAGTGGACTTTGTTTTGTGCCAGAAGTGTTACAGGTGTGCTGAACTTGTTGGATCAAAGGATCGGAATTTTTGGTATTTTCAGCTGTACGAGTTTGGACAGTCAGCACTTCAGGTGGGTGCCTTATTCCCGGAACCGATGGACGGTTCCCTAAATTTTTATATGTTAGCATTGCATGCAGGTGTATGGTACGATAGCTGGGATTGATCGGTAAGTTTAACAATGAGGATTTTATGAAAATTGCAAGTGAATCATTCATAGTCTGACAATGGTATTAATCAAATATTCATGTTGATGATTAGTGGAAGCTTACCCAAGGCAAGGATACCCTATATGATTAATTATCATGCCATATTAGCACATAACCATTTATGAGGCTGGTTTATGCATTGCGATAGGATTATGTAGTTATGTGCAGGTTCTACTCTGAGGAGCCACTTTGGATTGAGGATTATGGACAGGTATGGTCATTGATAATTTTGGCATGAGGTTTATTTTTCTTTATTTTGCTTTGAGGACAATGCATGCTTGTATGGACATCTAGATAGGCCATCCTTTACTGCTACACTTTCATATTGGGACTTGACTTAGGAGAAACCATCTCTACTTCCTTTCTCCTTTTCTGCCAGTCGTATGGTTCATGTTGCTCGGGTTCGAGCAGGGAGTAGGGATAGTGTAGCTGGGGTCCTGGTGTCGGGGACCGGTTGTGCCGGATTGTGTTAGGTTGTGGTTCGTGGGATATTGCGGCAGCCGCGGACATTGGGCGGTTGACCGGAGATTGTTTATGCATCAGATTGGGTATCAGGCTTCTCTAGTGGTTGGAGTTTTCCACTTATTGTTTACAGTTGTTTCAGTTTGGGGATCGGATTTCCCTTTAGTGGATGAGTTTTCCCACTTTGATCAGAGTCGTGATCCAGTCCTGCTATATCATGAGACTTGTTACAGTGATACTGGTTACAGAGATATTTTACTCGTGTGGGTCGCTCCCCACGAGTGCCACTCCGGAGTGCGCGGCTGACAGACTTTGAGTCCTTGGGACTCCTTTGCTTCGGTGTTATGCGTAGGCTGGCATACCCGTCGCGGCAGAGCAGGCAGTACCAGTTCTACTGGTGGTACCAGATTGGGTTTATTCCAGACAGTTACTTCATGGTTACACTCACGTCAGGGGGACTGAGTGGAGTCTAGCGGCTGTGTGTAGACCAGTGCTAGTGTGGTTGGGAACCGTTTGGGGTTTGACGGTGGTCCCGTGGTCGTTGTGAGTTCTTTGACCATTGTGTGAGAGGTTGAGCATCTTGAGTCTATCCGTTCTGAGAGAGAGGGCATGGATTTGACTATAGCCTGCATGAGCCATTACTCGATAGCGAGCTAGTCCGTTTGGACGCCCTACGTAATTCCTGCCCGTCAGCGGGAGGTGGTTGTAGGTGGGCGCAGGTTTGACTGGACCCGATGTGGCAGTCAGCTCGATTGGGTCGATTGAGCACCTCGTGTGCGAGTGTTGCATATCTTCATCGGAGTTTCCCCATTTGAGCATTTAGATAGAGGCGTGGTAGCTGTAGAGTGTTTCCAGCTTCTCTTTTCAGTTTTACTGCATTGGTTATCTTTTGCCTCTAGTAGTCTTGGTGGGCAGATCGTCGGGCCTTGTGGCGATACCCACTGAGAACTCCCTTTTTGCGTAGTTCTCACGCCCATTGGGGGTTTTCCCCCTTTTTTGTCCTTTCTCTCCTTTGTTTTGCAGAGTCTTGGCGGGTGTTGCCGTTCTGTGGTTGCTGTTCGTGGTGAGGGAGTAGCGAGTTAGATCCAAACCCATCTTTGGAGAGTAGCGGTACCCCCCCTTTTTGAGGAGATCTTCAGCATAGTCGGTAGATTAGTATTTATTTCCTCTTTGAGAGACTGATGTAGTGAGGATATGATGTATTGAGAGCTTGTACACTGATGTTTTATTTGAGATATCTCCCTGTTGAGCTATGAGTTTTGTACTCGAGGTTATTGTATGATTATCTTTTGAGAGATGGACCTTGTAGTTTTATCTTCAGTTGTACAGTGGTTGATTTTATTTCTATAGCAGTTTTATCTTTTAGCTCTGATATCTGTTTAGCTGTAGCTCTTTTTGCAGGTAGGACGCTTCGCCTATGCGGGTTTGGCATAGGTGGCGGATCTGTTGGCGAGCCCGGGTCGCAGTTTCGACCCCGGGGCGTGACAGATTAAGTTGGTATCAGAGCTTAGGGATAGGTCATGGTGGACTTAGAAACCCTAGGCTTGTGGTTGGACCCTAGGATGACTTCGTGAGAGTCGTGACTTGTAGCGAGAGTCCTGATTGAGTCTTGCTCCTCTCCCAAGGGACGGGAGGGGTGATTGGCATGTTTATTCTCCTAAGTAGCTATGTTGGCTGCAGACAACATAACGTTGTGGAATGGGTAACATGCTCTAGACTTTCGCCGGATTTGGTCGAGCGTTGTTGTGTGCTGATTTGTGGTTTCGTCGTGGCGAGCGGTGTCTCCCTGACGCTGGATTTGGTACCCTTGTGCATCCTGTCATGGCAGTTGAGCTTGAGCGGTTGGTTTTGGGCTGGATACCCGGATTGAGGTCAGAGAGTTCCAGACCCAGATGACAGGATTGTTAGAGGCATGTCAGCGGCAGAGTGGCGCGACGTGCGCGGGCCAGGTACGGTCAGGGCCACGTGGCGCAACCCCATTAGCCAGTTTTGCTGTTTGGTGTTCGTCGTCGACGTGGCGTTCCATGATTGGTGGATTTTTGGTGTTTCCTGTTCGGCGGGACACAGAGGTAATTTTCCGAAAAGATTTTTCTGGTTTTCCCTTAAGTTGCAATCCGAGGGACTTTGGGAGGGAGATTTCGACCCCTTCGAGCCCTCTGCTCGAAGGGGGATGAGAAGGAGAAATCTTCTCCATGAAGAGGAGCTTGCACCTACCAAGTTTTAGATTTTCTGGCGGCACAGATTTCGAGATTTTGATTTTACCGGCGCGGCACGACGTTTCTTCTTCGGTGTCCTCCTTCGTCGCAGCGGCAGTGTGATGACTCCCCTGGCCTACCCCGAGCTCCTTTTTTCTGTGATTTTTGCGCCGTTGGCTTCACGACAGGTAGGGCTTCATCTTTCATTTTGATCGCGCATTCCGATTTTGACTCCTTGGCTCGGATCCCGAGGTAACAATGGTTACCCTTTTTCTGTGAGAGATTTTGGGACAGCAGCGGATTGTGGAGGCCATATCTTCGCGCACGAGCGTCGGACGGAAACGAGCTTATACAACTTTTTCATCTACGGATCGCAAGGAACGCGCTCGTATTTTTCTTGGAATTTCCTGAGATTTATTTCGAGGTGAAAATCACTGTTTTCTCAGTGTACAGTGTGCAGTTTTTCTTCACAGTTTGTTGTTTGGATTACCACCTTGCCGAATTTATATCTTGACTTACCGAACTCAGATTTGGGCGTGCAAGCTACCGTTGCGAAGCTATCGACGCGAGGATCGCTGTGATATTTTTCTGGGAATTTTCTGGGCACTTTCTGCATGTGATAATTTAACAGTTTTGGGACAGATGTTGTATGTAATTATAAGAGCAGTATTTGGGAGCCTAAGTGTATTTAGTGGACTTTGTTTTGTGCCAGAAGTGTTACAGGTGTGCTGAACTTGTTGGATCAAAGGATCGGAATTTTTGGTATTTTCAGCTGTTTGAGTTTGGACAGTCAGCACTTCAGGTGGGTGCCTTATTCCCGGAACCGATGGACGGTTCCCTAAATTTTTATATGTTAGCATTGCATGCAGGTGTATGGTACGATAGCTGGGATTGATCGGTAAGTTTAACAATGAGGATTTTATGAAAATTGCAAGTGAATCATTCATAGTCTGACAATGGTATTAATCAAATATTCATGTTGATGATTAGTGGAAGCTTACCCAAGGCAAGGATACCCTATATGATTAATTATCATGCCATATTAGCACATAACCATTTATGAGGCTGGTTTATGCATTGCGATAAGATTATGTAGTTATGTGCAGGTTCTACTCTGAGGAGCCACTTTGGATTGAGGATTATGGACAGGTATGGTCATTGATAATTTTGGCATGAGGTTTATTTTTCTTTATTTTGCTTTGAGGACAATGCATGCTTGTATGGACATCTAGATAGGCCATCCTTTACTGCTACACTTTCATATTGGGACTTGACTTAGGAGAAACCATCTCTACTTCCTTTCTCCTTTTCTGTCAGTCGTATGGTTCATGTTGCTCGGGTTCGAGCAGGGAGTAGGGATAGTGTAGCTGGGGTCCTGGTGTCGGGGACCGGTTGTGCCGGATTGTGTTAGGTTGTGGTTCGTGGGATATTGCGGCAGCCGCGGACATTGGGCGGTTGACCGGAGATTGTTTATGCATCAGATTGGGTATCAGGCTTCTCTAGTGGTTGGAGTTTTCCACTTATTGTTTACAGTTGTTTCAGTTTGGGGATCGGGTTTCCCTTTAGTGGATGAGTTTTCCCACTTTGATCAGAGTCGTGATCCAGTCCTGCTATATCATGAGACTTGTTACAGTGATACTGGTTACAGAGATATTTTACTCGTGTGGGTCGCTCCCCACGAGTACCACTCCGGAGTGCGCGGCTGACAGACTTTGAGTCCTTGGGACTCCTTTGCTTCGGTGTTATGCGTAGGCTGGCATACCCGTCGCGGCAGAGCAGGCAGTACCAGTTCTACTGGTGGTACCAGATTGGATTTATTCCAGACAGTTACTTCATGGTTACACTCACGTCAGGGGGACTGAGTGGAGTCTAGCGGCTGTGTGTAGACCAGTGCTAGTGTGGTTGGGAACCGTTTGGGGTTTGACGGTGGTCCCGTGGTCGTTGTGAGTTCTTTGACCATTGTGTGAGAGGTTGAGCATCTTGAGTCTATCCGTTCTGAGAGAGAGGGCATGGATTTGACTATAGCCTGCATGAGCCATTACTCGATAGCGAGCTAGTCCGTTTGGACGCCCTACGTAATTCCTGCCCGTCAGCGGGAGGTGGTTGTAGGTGGGCGCAGGTTTGACTGGACCCGATGTGGCAGTCAGCTCGATTGGGTCGATTGAGCACCTCGTGTGCGAGTGTTTGCATATCTTCATCGGAGTTTCCCCATTTGAGCATTTAGATAGAGGCGTGGTAGCTGTAGAGTGTTTCCAGCTTCTCTTTTCAGTTTTACTGCATTGGTTATCTTTTGCCTCTAGTAGTCTTGGTGGGCAGATCGTCGGGCCTTGTGGCGATACCCACTGAGAACTCCCTTTTTGCGTAGTTCTCACGCCCATTGGGGGTTTTCCCCCTTTTTTGTCCTTTCTCTCCTTTGTTTTGCAGAGTCTTGGCGGGTGTTGCCGTTCTGTGGTTGCTGTTCGTGGTGAGGGAGTAGCGAGTTAGATCCAGACCCATCTTTGGAGAGTAGCGGTATCCCCCCTTTTTGAGGAGATCTTCAGCATAGTCGGTAGATTAGTATTTATTTCCTCTTTGAGAGACTGATGTAGTGAGGATATGATGTATTGAGAGCTTGTACACTGATGTTTTATTTGAGATATCTCCCTGTTGAGCTATGAGTTTTGTACTCGAGGTTATTGTATGATTATCTTTTGGGAGATGGACCTTGTAGTTTTATCTTCAGTTGTACAGTGGTTGATTTTATTTCTATAGCAGTTTTATCTTTTAGCTCTGATATCTGTTTAGCTGTAGCTCTTTTTGCAGGTAGGACGCTTCGCCTATGCGGGTTTGGCATAGGTGGCGGATCTGTTGGCGAGCCCGGGTCGCAGTTTCGACTCCGGGGCGTGACAATTTATTTATCAATTTTTAATACATATAAAAAGGTAAGGGTATTTTCGTCTTTTTACTCAAAAGTCAACTATTTATTCCTCTTATTCTTCAATTCCAACCAAACACTATTTTTCTTATATCTGATACTAACCTAAATCCCAACCAAACACTATTTTCATTTATCCTATCTTATACTCAACTTTATACTTATATCTGGTATTACTAATTCTCACTAATCCTCGAACCAAATGATACCTAAGTGTCCATTAATATATGTTACGATGATTATGATGATACGATGAGCACGTGGAAAGTTGGAAACAGAAGTTTCTACTCTTTCAAGTGGCCGATGTGTTATAAGGTATTTGTGTTGCAACCTAAATATAATAATTAATTAATTGTCCTTTAATGTGGATTAGGATTTTTTTAGCTTTGTTCGAGGGATCGTTCGCACGTGTCAACTAGATTGGTTTGCGTTCCAAGAGAGACTTCTTAAATGAAGCTTTTAATATATATATATATATATATATATATATATATATATATATATATATATATATATATATATATATATATATATATATATATAGTCTCAGATTTATTATTTTAATTAATTTTATTTTTTAAATTAGTCTATTTTACCGACCAATCATTTAACCCAAAAAATCCAGTATTATTTTAACCATATTTTTTTCATCTAATAGCTAAAATCTATTAGCACCAATGACTTACTTTTAAATGCATAAAAACTCAACTATATATATATATATATATATATATATATATATATATATATAGTTGAGATTCGTGGAGGCTCTTTAATGAAAAAAGAGAAAAGAAAAAGTAAAAAAAAAAAAAAAAGTAAAAAGTAAAAAAAAATAAATTTTAATTAAAGGGCTTGCACGAATCTCAATACAATCTAAGGGCTACAAAATGGGTGGTAAAGTTGGGCTGGTGCTATCAATAGCATTCCAGCACAACTATATATATATATATATATATATATATATATATATATATATATATATAGAAAAGTAGCTAATTGTATGTTTTTTTTTTAAAATAAATATAGCTAAAAATATAAATTAAGTTTCAAATTTAAAATACCCGCCAAGTCCTTAACCAATTGTGCTAGGCAACATTAATAATCTTATGAATATTTTGTTGGATAAAAATGTTGATTCTAATGCCCAATAATTTACTAAATTATTAATTCTTAAAAGATTTCTAAATTAGAGACTAGCATAATTAAACTAAACTTATAGAAAGTCAAGGAGAAATAAATCCAAAAAAAAAAAAAAATAGAAATTTATTATAGAATGACTTCAAGTTGAGGACTCTCATCTCACTTTCAAATTCGTTTACTTCCTATCAAACGAATTATGAAAGAAAATTAATTTTTATCAACATTTAATTAACAAAATCAATTAAGAGAAAATAAGTCATTTATATACTACCTAGTTTTATAACATAGTGGCTAAAAATTTTTTTGTTATATGGCTGCGTTTGGTTCGGGGATAAGAAAAATTTAGTTATACCGGGAATAGATATAAGTTATGGTATTAGCAGGAATTAGTGTAAATATTTATTTGGTTGGATTTAAGAGTTATACCGGGTTTAAAGAAAATTGTGTTTGGTAAATTATATAGGAATAAGAAGAATAAGAGGAATAAGAGAAAATTATGTTTGGTTGGGTATAGAAGAATAAGAAGAATTGAGGGGATAAATATTTTTATTTACTATTTTGCCCTTTATGATATAATTTAAAATTAAATAAATTTATGGTATTAATCAACCTTATATTTAATTTAGATAAATATTAAAAAATTCATATAATATTACAATTAAATATTAAATTGTAATATTAATATTTAATATTAAATATTAAATATTAAATATTAAAATTAAATATTAATATTTAATATTTATCTAAATATTAAATATTAATATTTAGATAAATTTTAATATTTAATATTAATATTAAATATTAATATTAAATATATTTAATATTAATATTAAATATTAAATATTAAATATTTATCCTCTATTCCGTTATTCCGCCTGGGGGTGGGAATAGCTAAACCCACCACTTAGCGGGTTATTCTGGGGATAACCCGCTAAGTGGTGGGTTTAGCTATTCCCACCCAAGAAAATTATGTTTGGGTATAATAATGAGAATAAGGGGGTTATCCCTCCTTATCCCCGTTACCAAACGTCAAAGGTGGAAAAACTTTAAAGTGCTTTCATTCTTCTATCTTTTAATAGTATTAAATTATGGTGGTAACCATCAACGAAGCAATATGCTTTTATACGTACATTTTTTTCTCCTTTTTTTGCTTGCCGTTATCACTATAATTTTAAAACATAAAAAATTCAAAATATTTTTAAATTTTTAAACTTTTTAAAATATAAAATGGATGTTGGTCAATTTGCATAAAAAATCTACTGATTTTGCGATTTTATAAAAATAAATCACTATTTTGAATTATGCAGATTCGGCTCGAATTTTTAAAAAACTAACCAAAATATCATTAGTCTTCTTCTTTTTTTTCTCTATTCTCGGTTCGCGTCCTTTCTCATCATCGTTTCTTTCTCTCATTCTCCTTCTCACTTCCTTTTCTTTTTTCTTCTCCTCCTCCGCCCAAATATTTACACCGCACTTCACTTTCTTATCTCAACCACACCTTCATCGACACCGGCTCAAATCTGATATAAATCGCGGAAGTGAGATTACGGCAGAGTACATAGCCATGGATGGCGACGGCGACGAAAGTACCAAAAGATTTAAGGACGATTTGAGTCGGAAAGCGTTTCTAGCTAGGGTGATGGCCGCGACAAAGAGCGAGGAAGAGGCGATAGAGGAAAAAGATGAAGATGGTAGAAAAAAAAAAAAAAAGACAAAGAATAAAAAAAAATAAAAAATATCTTTTTTTTTTCCTAAAAAGTGTTAGAAAATATCTGTCTTTTCTTTTAGTTAAATATCACTACTAAATAATTTATTTAAAAAATATTTGAAGAATAGTTTTTAAAGTCCGTATTCAATATTCAACAATACAAAAATATAGAGATAACAGGATTGAGTTTAGATGAGGCTTATGGGTCGAGGTATGCAAAGCACTGTTCTAGAAGTAAAATTATTCCTCCACGTGCGAGGCTCCGGCAATCACCTATGACGATACAACGATAACCGTCTACCCGGTCGGCACGACTTTAGAGTAGCGCAGTTCGAACCACGAAGGCTTTTAAAGATTCAGCACAATGTAAAAGCTCAAGTTGAAATATCAGAGTAAAAGAAGATGAATCAGAAAGTATAGTTAATCCAGTTTCACCCACTCCTATACATAGATAAGAGGATGCATGCTGCCTCGTGCAGCCAAATGCAAGTAGGGTCCAACGACTTTGTCTCAGATTAGCCATTAGACCTTACCGAGGAGGTGAGACTTTTGGGTTAGCCCGTAGGACCTTCCTAAATCAAGGTTAAATAAACTAAAAATAAAGTAAAAGGTGAAATAGACCACGCGTGTCGCCCAGCTCGTACACGTGTGTTATGTGGATAGCACCACTTTCACTATCACCCAAGCAACAAACTTGAGGATGAGAGAGCAAATAAAATGCTACTTTATGCGATGAGTTTTCAATATGGGGCAAAACTTCACATGTAGTAAGTTAAGCACCGGCTCCCAGGTAAAGCTCATTTGATATTGGGCCACCCAAGAAGCTCATAGATCAAAATAAAATTTTAAATTACAAAAAATAAATAAATTAATTAATAGGAAGACCATTATACATTGTTGCTGCTGCTACAGGAAAAACCAAGAACCAGAGAAGAAGAAGAAAATGATGAATTGCACTATTAAGATGAAGTTATATTATTTTAGAAAAATATTATACTGTTTGAAACAAAAGTTGCACTCTTTGAGATGAAAGTTGCATTCTTTGAGCAAAAAATTATATTGTTTGAGCGAAAATTGTACTATTTGAAACAAAAACTGTATTATTTGAGTAAAAGTTGCACTGTTGTAGAAGAAAATTATACTCTTTGAGTAAAAATTTTACTATTTGAGATAAAAATTGACTCTTTGAACGAAAGTTGTATTATTTAAAATTACAACTTTCATAGCCTCTGCCTACATCTCTCCGTCACTAGCTCCGCTGCCCAGGCCTCTCCACAACCTCCGCCTCGCCGTCACCAGCGCCTGCCCTACATGCCTCGCCGCCGCACACGAGCTCCGACACAAGGGCTATGGTGTCGTCATCTTTGAGCGCAACGCCTCCGTCGACGGCACCTGGGTCTACTCCCCCGTCGTCATGGCCGACCCCCTCGACCACAAGCCCGCCTTATCGTAAAATGTGCATACAAAAACTAATGGCCTCTAACTTACACAAACTCCTTGCCAACAAAATCGGGTGGGGCGTCGCGCTAGTGAACCGCGCCGTGGCAGAGAACACCGACACCGCAGTCAGGGCCAGGTGGTGTTACACAACAAAACTTAAATCGCTATAGAGAACAATATATATTTTTTTATCTTCATCCTGATTATCCAAAGAGCTTAAGTAAGTTACAAGAAAATATGTTTAATATTTTATATTTAATTTTTTTTTCCGGCTTTAAAAGTTTTTTTATAAATGCAGGATGTAAATTAAACTTGAATATTGGTAGATCTTATCATCCAAAATAGTACAACTATCGAAAGTGGTACTAATCCTATCACTCATTATTTTTATAATATTAAAAATTTTAAAAATGGTCAAAGTTATATTTTTTGAGCGAAAGTTGTATTGTTTGTGTTAGATGTGACTCGAAATCAAAATCACTTCGATTTTGGGTTTCTGGTTCGCCGATGACCTCGCGGTGCGACGACAAATTTGGTAATTTTTTGAGAAAAAAAATGAATGTCTGTGGTGGAAGCGGAGGGCTCGAGATTCGATCCGCTAAGGAAAAATCCTAATTTCCTCTTTTGTTTGCCCTAGAGAGATCGAGCGAAGTTGTACGAAGAAGAACTTTAGTATTCCTTCTTTTCGACATAGTGAAATTCTCCTCTCACCTGTGATTTTTTTTCCCTGCAAAGGGTTTTCCACGTAAATCTGTGTGTTATCTTTCTGTCGTGCATTTTTTGATTTACTTTTGTGTCATGATCGCCAATTGATTTTGTGTCGTGATCGCAGCACGCACTTCTCTACCACCTCCACCTCGGCGAGCCCTACTTGCTGCAGTGGCGGCCCTAAGCGCGATGAGTTTGATGCCTCCCGCCGCCATCGACTCCAAGCTCTCTCCACCGCCCCCATGTCCCCCACCTTCAACCTTGTCCACATTGCTTTGATGAGGGCGGCGATGGGGGTCGGGGAATCGGAGTGCGAGGAAGGGAGGGTGGTGAAGCCGTGGGAGGGGGAGAGGATCCACGAAGTCGGAGTTGACGAGCTAGAGCTCACTTTGGGAGTCGGGGGGGGAGAGTAGAGGAGAGAGAGGTTGAGAGGGTGGTGGGTTTCTCTGGTAGAGAAGAAGAAGACAAAGAAATTCAGAAAAAGGAATTAAAAAGAAAAGAAGAGAAAAGAAAAAATAACTAACGGTGTTAAGTTGCTCTTTTTCACTAAAGAGCTTGCATAAATTTCAATGCGATCCAAGGGCTACAAAATGGGTGGCAAAGTTGGGCTGGTGCTATTAATAGCATTCTAGCACAACTATATATATATATATATATATATATATATATATATATATATATATATAATTGAGCTTCTATGCTTGTAAAAGTATTAAATTATTTGTGCTTGTGAGTTTTTTACTCTTGGATGTAGAAATGTGCGGTTAGGATGATGATGGACCCCTTTGGGTTTAGTGGGTGGTTGGTGGAATAGTATGATCTAAGGGATAGAATTAATCAAATGATTAGATCTAAGGGTAGAAAACTTACAAGCACCAATTGCTTGGTGCTTGTACAAGCACAGTAGCCGGACTATATATATATATATATATATATATATATATATATATATATATATATATATATATATATATATATATATATATATATATATCGTATGTCTACTATATTCTTATGAGTATAAACCTTTTTGTACTCATAACTTTTTCACCCTTTGATGAAGGAATGTACGATTAGGATAATAATGGTCCCCCTAGGGTTTATTAGGTTGTTGGGAAAATAGTAAAAATCTTATGAACTACTATAATTCTAACCGCACATTTTTTTATTCAAGAGATAAAAATTTATGAATATAAAAAAATTTTACTCATAATTAAAGATTAGTAGCCGGACCTCTATCTATATCTCTATATCTATATCTATCATATAGTGCTATCGGATACAATATGTTCGCCATGATAGGAGATTGGTGAAAAAAGAGAGAATGAATAAATAAACCCTAAATCCTAAGCCAAATCATTACTGTGGAAAAAAATAGAGAATAAAATAAGAGGATTGAAATGTACATATGGTGGCGCCCTCGCGAAAGCGTCGTAGATCGTCGAAACAACAGAGAGAGAGGGGCCGAGGGGACGCGGGAAAGGAAGCATGCACAGAACTTGTCCTCAACGTAAGGTATCGTGGCCTGAGAGGGGGCGTCGTAGATCGTTGAAGCGAGAGAGAGAAAGAGAGAGAGCGAGAGAGAGAGAGAGAGAGGGAGCGAAAGGAGAGAAAGAGAGACTCTGTACAAAAGAGATAGAAATGAAGGAAAAAAATGTGCCATCAAAAAATATAGAATGATAATATCATCTAATTAATTTAATAACGATATTGCTTAACGTGGTGTGTACATAGACACCATCATTTTACGATTCTCCGCATGTACCTTTCCCTGTTTGGAGCGATGTGGACTGGGATTTGGAAATCGGTTTTATATTTTGAGCTGGTACCACTCGTCACTCCACTCCCCCTCTCTCTCTCAACCGCACACTCTACTCCCACGAGAGTTCCAAAAACCCTCGAAGAGGAGATCGAGGGCGATCGAGAGAGATCGGGAGAGGGCGATCGAGGGAGCACTAATGGAGCTGGATTCGGAGTGCATCGGCGTGCCGAACGGATCGATCGAGGAGGAGCGGCTATCGACGCCGCCGCCGCCGCCGCCGACGAATCCGATGGTGACGCCCCTCCTCACCGATCTCTACCAATTCACCATGGCCTACGCCTATTGGAAGGCGGGGAAGCATCTCGATCGAGCTGTGTGAGCCCTCATCCTCTCGATTTCGCTCCCTTTTTTGGGATGGATTTGATGCCCTAGGGATGAACGTTGAAATGATTGATTTGGATGAGTTTGCCGATTTTAAATGCTTGTTTGAGTAACTAAGTTTGATTAATTTGCTTACGATTTGTTTGATTTACGACTTCGAACTGGATATTACACTACCTGATGAAAGAACGAAAGATTTCAATGGCGAGAGGAGATGGATTTGATTAAACAAGTGAAAATATGTTGATATTGGTTGTGAGTTTGAATCTGTTTCAGCTTTGATCTGTACTTCCGGAAGAATCCGTTCGGAGGTGAATATACCGTCTTCGGCGGGCTCGAAGAATGCGTACGATTTATTGCTAATTTCAAATTAAAGGAGGAGGAGATCTCATTCTTGCGGTCGACCATGCCGACGTGTGAGGTATGAGTACCATGTTTTTATCTAATAGTTACGATTGCATGTTTTGCACTCTTTTCTTAAATTTTTAATCTGTTGGCTCTACATATACAGGTGGTATTAGTGAGAGGAATATCTTAGAACAATTCGATGTTATAATAGCATATGGGTGCACTTTTTCATAGGAGGTTAAAACAAGTATTCTTAGCAAGATAAGGAAAAGATTTACAAAAAAAGTTTGGCGGATCGTTGGCGCTAACCATTAATCCCGAAAGCTTGGAAATACACAACCAATTCACTTAAAGCGTACAGACACAGCGCCCACGGGTCTCGACCGGACTCAATCCATCTAGACGTTAGGTCTATTGTTGGGCCTCTTGCCGTTAGATCTATTGTGGACTGCAACCCCACTCAACTTATTGGGCTCACCCAATTCATCTTATTAGTTTTCTGAGCCTATTGTCACGGGGCAGAAAGTTGGACTTATTTTTAACCCATAAATAAATAGCCAACAAAGTCTAAAAATTTGTCACTTAGTAGAGCTCTAATTACGTAAGGCATGTTATAATCTTCGTACATAATTCGCAACTTCCATATGTTTAATATGTCTGAACATTGTCGGAACATCACAACTCTCTAGCTATTTGCGATACATCTCTTACATTTTTTCCTTCCTTATCTTGGTTTCCTACATTATTTAGAATGCACTCAATAATTAGCCGCTAATTTAGTTGTCTGTTCTATAGGTATATTTGTTTTCACTTGAGAGTTTTGATAATACAACAAAATGTTAGATATTTTCTTTTCCTCCTTTAGGATGGATTCTTTGACTATCTGAGGTCAGTTGACTGCTCTGATGTTGAGGTTTATGCCATTCCTGAGGGTTCTGTTGTTTTCCCTAAGATTCCCTTGATGAGGATTGAAGGGCCAGTAGCTGTAAGTTTCATAGTTAATATTACATGTAGAGAGTAAATCCTAAACATGCATGATAATTTAATGTGTGATATCTTTCCAGGTAGTCCAGCTGCTTGAAACTCCTTTCCTAAGTCTTGTCAATTATGCCTCATTAGTTACTACAAATGCTGCAAGACACCGACTAGTTGCTGGAAAGTCAAAGACCTTGCTCGAATTTGGACTTCGGCGGGCACAAGTAGCTTTTAATAACTTTAAGTTTATTTAAAAGGTCTAAACCTGTATGTTCATAACTTTGATTTCACAATCTTAGGGGCCTGATGGAGGAATAAGCGCCTCAAGATATTGCTATATGGGAGGATTTGATGCTACAAGGTTTTAGGGACCTTTCTACTCTCTTTTTCTCTTTTGTTTGGAATCAATTTCCTTGACGGTTTACTGTATGTTATATGTATATTATGTGAAAAAGTCTCTTTAATCTAAATAACGTTTGATTGTCTTGCATTCTTTGTTCTTGATATTTTTAAGAGTTCAGATAATAAGCCCTGGGACTTGCCTCATTTTTCATGCTTCCTGGCTATTTCTTATTAGTCGTAATCTATGTCTGCAAGGAGATCTTTCCTGTTGAAACAGAGCATCAATAAAGGATGTAAGTCAAAAAAGTAATGACATTACTAGATGCAGCTTGAATGTGAAATAGCTTTATGATCATTAGGAAAGGAGTTTTTATTTTTATAGTTAGTAATTTTATTTAGCTAGTTTGATATAGTGAGGAAGCTGAATCACCTTATATTCACAGCAATGTTGAAGCAGGAAGGTTGTTCGGGATACCACTTCGTGGGACTCATTCACATGCTTTTGTCAGCTCTTACATGGTTAGAGAAATTACTTGTATTCCTTATACATCAGCTTTCCAGAAAATAATGATCAATAGATATCTCTCACGGTCACACCTGCTTTAGAATTTGTTTGACACATATTCACAATACTTTCCATGGAACTAATCTCACAGTCGCACTAGATTTAGAATTTTGTTGACTCGTATTCTTTGATATTCTGTTATTACTGGAGAGTAACACCAGATAATGGTCCTTTGTCGAAGTTATTTGATCCAAAATCTTAAACTCTGTCGGGCTTTAATCATGAAATTTTTGATTCAGTCTCTTAAACTACTATCAGACTATGTTTGCCTGTAAATGAGGATAAAATAGATTCCGGACTAGAAACTCAGTCAATCAACTTAAAAAGATCTGATGAAAACACGCTCGCACTGATTATTCTTTTTGTCTCTTTATGATTAGGCAACAGGAAGCCATTCCTAAATGCAAAGGTGGACCTGGATTAGATTTATTTGGGACAAACTGGAAATTCTGATTGTCTTTTCAGAAAGATATAAAATTTTATGTTTTCATGCCTTGTTCGTCCTCCACATGATACTCTCTCACTGTTATTATTACTGATATTTGCTATCTTTATCATGCTATTGTGTGTAATGCATCTGCTCCTCTAACTTTCTAGTTTTTTGCTTTTTATCAAGAGCCTTGATGAGATTATTGACAAAGCACTTCTATCTCGTGATGGTTCAAGAACAAGTGAAGATTTTGTAACTTTGGTGCAGAATTGGCTGAACAAAATACAGGTGGTTAATTGGTTATAGCATAATTTACCTTAAATCTCATGTTTCTTTTCCCTCTCGTAAATAGAACAGAGCTGAAACCGTTATGTTCAATATCTTTTACTTACTAATTAATGAATTATTGCTGAACAAATAGATATGCACCAATGATTAATGATACAATTAAACTTGATTTGCATGAAGATATAGTTGTCGCAGGCTCACAATTGCATATGCATATTTGCATAGTTTATAGTGCCAACCTATTGAGATTCTTCTTGTAATGAGGAAAACACCATTCACCACTCAAATGGGCAAGCTACTTGTACTGAAAATTATTAGAGCTAGCTTTTAGTAATAATTCCAAAGCTGAATGGCGCAAGTTTGTACTATAAAGGTGTTAAACCTAGTTTACAAGGTCAGAACTTCTGATTGTTGTACTCCTTTTCTTTTTTAATTATTATAATTACTACTAAGTACATGCTTTCAGCGGGCAAACTCACTCCATGGTGTCTTTGGGGAGACTAATCAAAGTGAGCTGGCGGCATTCACATCATATGCTTTGGCTTTTCCAGATAACTTTTTAGCACTTGTGGACACATATGATGTAAGTTGATGTTCATGTAGCTCTTACCTTCTCTACTTCCCACTATTTAACTATCTATTGTTGATTGTCAAAGCATTTTTTTTGTCCTTCTACTCAAACCCATTAATGTCTATTCCATCGTGATCTATGTATGCAAATATCACAAATTCTTCCTCTGTGTATTGGATTTTATCATAGGGTTGAGTGATTTTTTTTTTATGGTATTAAATTGTTATATTTCAAGAATACATGCAGATTCTAGTTTGGCTTGTCAATATAGCACTTAACAGCCATCCAGTTGTCCTTGACTACTAGCCGAAAACAATTTATCATATTAGCTTAAACACCTGTCTTACCCCAAACAATCTTATGTCGTGCATCTAGCCGACTATATCTATTTGAAGTACTAATATGTGGCACACTACATGAATTAGTACTTACACTTAAGCAACAGTGGTTGGATACTTGGATTTAACTAAATTAGCTATTTACAATGAGTCTTTTGAGACAGATACGGTACAAATATAACTAGGAACAATTGAGTAACCATCCAATACAATACAGTATGTAACTTGGGTTCTAATTAGACAGTTTAGAAAAACCTACTTACACTGAACTCCTATTGACTGCAGGACTCCAGTCGCCCTTTCCAAATTTTAATGATTTGAATATAGAAAAATATCAGAGACTCGAGTGGATTTGCTGCATTAAAATAGATTTGATCGGTCAACAATTTCTGCGGCATGCTATTGAAATTTATCTTTGGAGTTTTACTTTTTATACCCAATAGTAGATATTTGTTTTTTGGTATTTTAGCTAATACAGAAGCTGGTCTTTAAATGTGCATTCGACAGGTTATGCGGAGTGGGGTGCCCAACTTCTGTGCTGTTGCTTTAGCTCTTAATGATTTGGGGTAATTTTGAGCCTTCAACTAATTTTCTTAGAGAACCTTTTCACATGCACATTAATCTTTTCATTCAAAGATGTATGTTCATTCCTTGCATGCTACTCTTGTTGAACTACTTTAACATATTTTATTCCCTAGAAAACACCAGATAATATATATATATATATATATATATATATATATATATATATATATAGAGAGAGAGAGAGAGAGAGAGAGAGAGAGAGAGAGAGAGAGAGAGAGAGAGAGAGAGAGTTGAGCTACTGGAAGCGCCAACTTTCAACTCTTGGCCCTTAAATCCATACTATTACCACCACCAACTAGTAAACCCTAGGGATCCAAGGGCCCAAAAGTTGAAAGTATATGCTTCTAAAAGTATAGTAGCTCCACACTATATATATAGAGAGAGAGAATGACTATCCTAAGTAAGCGCTTCATTTTCCCCTAACAACCCTTTGTTAAGGATATATAGGGTACATTACGAATTTCACCCTTTTTTCCCCCTGTTGTATGCATGAAATGCATTAACAAAATTCTCAGGAACAAAGCAGTAATGTTGGATAATGCATGATTGTAAGAGATTGTTCTTGTTTTGAGAGAAAATGTAATCGAAGATGTTGTATATGCGGAACCAACTAAGGCACGTGAAGGATGTCGAGCACATGCTTTTGCTTTCAAAATACCAGTTGTTAATCATGATTCTTAATTAGTCATGATTAAACTAAAAAAAGTTGCAGCAGTTTCCTGATAAAATGTAAGTGATGATTTCGTAACGCTAGTTTGCAATATCTCTTTCCCTGTATAGCTTCTGCTTATGCTATGCTTGTAACACCCTGAGCTTCCATATTGTCATCAGTTTCACATAGAAATCCTTTATTCCACTTATTGCACCTGTACTAAATCAATTTATCATTATAAAATTACGTATTGCCAAGTTGAAAAATGTTTGATGCAGGTATAAAGCAATTGGAATTAGGCTGGACTCTGGTGATTTAGCTTATTTGTCAGCTGAAGCCCGGAAGTTCTTTCGTTCCATAGAAGAAGAATTTGGTGTGTTTGATTTTGGGAAAATGAAAGTTACAGCAAGCAACGATCTAAATGAGGAAACTATCGATGCGTTGAACAAGCAGGTGAACAAATTTGAACATAGAAATAGGATTTCATCTTCTCAGCTTTGATTACCAAATGAATATTTGAAGTGGAATCAACTCCCCTAGCTTTAAGGATGGGTTGATGCGAACATAGTTCTTTGATCCAGGAATTTTTTGTGTGGATGCACATGCGCATGCGCACGCACTCTGGAAGATTTTTCTACTGGCTTACTCCCTTTTATTCACTTACACTACAATTGGTGAAAATATTGCCTAAACTCGGTGCACAACATTTGCATGCACTGCCCAGTGAGATACGATCCATCCATCTCGTACTTCAATCCGCACAACCCAGTGAGTTGCAATCTTTTCTTCAGTTAAAATATATTTGCTCTAAAAGTAAGCTCGATAGTTGGATTGAAAGCATCTCACTGGGCGGTGCACAGCTGATGTGGTGCATCAGGCGCAAGCAATAATTTCTCATTATTGTTGCACACCCATAATGACATATAACTTCTCATGAAGGGTCATGAGGTAGATGCCTTTGGCATTGGAACGTACCTCGTCACCTGCTATGCTCAAGCAGCTCTTGGTTGTGTATTCAAACTTGTGGAAATCAATAATCAGCCACGCATCAAACTCTCTGAAGATGTAACAAAGGTACATGTGGTATTTGTTTAAATTAATGAAAGTTTTTTTAAAAATTTCACTAACTGCTTTTTTTTTTTCTTTTTCTTAGGTTTCTATACCATGTAAGAAACGATGTTACAGGTTGTATGGAAAAGAGGGCTACCCATTGGTGGATATAATGACCGGAGAAAATGAGCCAGCTCCAAAGGTGCGTGATCTCCTTATTTGTGATTACTAAGATTTTAAATTTACAAGTTAAATGACAAAAAAAATTTGTTTATGTAAGCATAGGGAGTTTTTTTTGCATGTATATAGACCCCTCAAAATTTACATATTTTTATATGTCTGCATAACTTTCGAAAATAATGAGAGTAAGCAAAACTAGGGCTATCTCTTATTTAGGAAACATGCTAGTGGGTTGTTATTCTAGTTTTGTATCTGTTTATTGAAGTGATTTGATTTTTTTCCTTTTTTTTTTTTTTTTGTTGCAATGAATAGGTTGGAGAGAGAATTTTGTGTCGCCATCCATTCACCGAATCCAAGAGGGCATATGTTGTGCCGCAGCACGTCGAGGAACTATTAAAATGTTATTGGCCTGGAAATTCACGTATGGATCACTTTTCTTGAGTACTTTATTGTCTTCTCTATGCGACGAACTGTCCCTTCTTCCATTTTGAGACTTTTCAGTAGATTCTTATATATAGTCGCTCCTAGTATAATGTTTACATTTATTAAATTGTGAAGTAAAAGAATTTCAGGAGGCATACCACTCTTATAAAAAAAAAAAAAAAAAAAAAAAAGAAAAAAAGAAGAGTTATTTATATCTCGAACACATTGTAGAAGTTTCTCGTGAGTTTAGCAATATTTTAGATCGCGGTATCAGTCCTGGCGAGCAGAAGCATGGTGAAAGTGATGCGTCGTGCTTTTTGAATTTCGACTCTTTTCTTCCTTTTGCAGATAAAACAAGGGAAGAACTACCACCAATAGCGAAGACCAGAAAGCACTGTATGCAGCATCTCGACCAAATGCGGCCGGATCACATGAGGAGGTTAAACCCAACACCATACAAGGTATACATCAATCGTTCTCACTAATTCACTAAATCGGAGAAATCTCGCAAGTATAAAAATTTGAACTCAAAATTGTAGTTTAATAACCGACCAGGTTAGCGTGAGCACGAAGTTATATGACTTCATCCACTTCCTGTGGCTTAATGAGGCACCAGTTGGTGAACTGCAATAAACAGGCGAATGTAACATATGGAGAACTTGCATGCGAGAACACCGCAATCTAAATGAGAAACTGTTTGTTATATAGAGGTATGTTCTCGAGCCAAAACAGCAAATGAGGCCATTATAATTTCACTTGATGCATCATGGGCACAATGATTTCACATAATGTAACATGCTAAGATCTTTTGAGGTTATATTGATTTAACATAGATCCTGTTTGGACGTCAGAATAAGTTATCTGGTAATATCCTATTTGGTACGAGAATATTCTATTATGATTGGAAATTAGGAGTATGGTCAAATGTCTCGAATAGAATAGTATATTTAGCCTTAAAATCATTTTTTCGAAATAAAATAAATCACTTCATAGGTGATATGTTATTCTACTAAATTATAGATGTTGAGGCCTTTCAAGAAGTAAAAAATTACACTCCCACCTTCCAACTACATTAAAAAAAAAAACATCAGATAACTTATTCTTATATTCAAACAAGGCTGTAATGTAGTATGCTAGATCTTTTCAGGTATATTTATTGCCCTCCTTTGGTGTGTATTATCTTGATATGATTAGTGAGTTTTGTTTAGGGTTAATTGTATTTGTATCCCTAGAAAGTAATGAAATTGTATATTTATCTCTACATAGTTTATATATCAAATGTGTCTCTCCAAATTTTGGCTGTTTGTAAATATATTCCTGTCCATTATTTGACAAGCTAAAGTTGACTTTTCGTTTACAAAATGACCATTCTATTCTTGAATAAGTATCTTTTCAGTTTTACTTAACATCATTTATCATTTCTAATATTTTTATTCTAAATTTTGTGTAATTCTAATTAAATCATAAATTATAAATTCTATAGGAGTATTTTGAAACAATTAGCTTTTACAAATAGGAGTATTTTGAAACAATTAGCTTTTACAAGGGCAGATCCCTACCTACTAACAGTAGGGATGGCAATCTAGCTCGTTGTTCGCGAGCCAGCTCGTGTACGGCTCGAAATGAGCTCGAGATCGAATCGCTCGTTTAGTAAACTAGCCGAATCCGAGTCGAATTTTTCAGCTCGTTTATTAAACGAGCCGAACACGAGCGGGGTTCAGGTGTTCGGCTCGATAACAGCTCGTATATATATATATATATATATATATATATATATATATATATATATATATATATATATATATATATATATACTTTACCATTTAGATTTTAGACCATCAATTTTTTATAAATTTTAATTATTAGATTAAAATTTTAATGTTTTAATTTTATTTCAATTTTATACCTAATAGTAGGAATGAAAATCAAACTTGTTGTTCGCGAGCCGGTTTGTGTTCGGCTCGTTTAATAAACGAGCCGAACACGAGCCAAATTTTTAAGCTTAATATTTAAACGAGCCAATTAAACGTGCCGAACACGAGTCAATCCCAACTCGCTCGTGTTCGGCTCGTTGACATCCCTAACTAACGGTAGTCATCTTGTAGGGATAAATTTTAATATTCAAAACTTTATAGGAATATATTTGATAATTGAAACTTAGATACATAGAAAATTATCCCTTTAGTTTACTGTATATATCTCAATGAGAAATCTATTTGTTCTGGATAAGGTTCCATAAATTTTCCATCAAATCCAAGTCAATGAATGTATGGCAGTTTCTGTCAACAGTAAATGGAAGAATGATTTGGCCTCCATAATTTGAATCCGTGAACCATACCATTTTTTTGATACTGATGTATGTAAAACGTTGGCAACTCAGAAAACATTTACCACATTCTTTGTAAGAACATGCTTTGAATGACCCCCCCACCCCCAAAATAATACTTGCTGCGACTGCTGGTATGCCAACCTATAATGTACGAACTAATCAGCATCCGAGACATCATGCATACCAGATTTATCGCCGATCATAAGAACCAACGTTTTAAAACACCACCCCTAGCATATAACTCAATTGTAACTAAGATGTACAAAAACAAATAAATCTATTTTCAAGCAGAATTGTTTCATGATGTACAAAACAACAACATCTGGTGACCTTCGGAATACAATACCTAGAACCAGTCAGATACATCCGCGTGGTTACCATTTTGAATCACTTTGCTAGGTGGACTCGCTTTCGCGCCTCGCAACGAGACATCAAGCTTTCTCTATAGCATTATCTTTCGAAGAGATTGGGCTTCCGAGAAACTGCCTTTCGTAACAGCCCAAAGCCTGAATCTCCGATCTATCTCTGCAGCTACAAGACTATCGTGGAGAGTGGCCTCTGATCAAATTTAGATCGAGACTGTGAGGTCCTTCAGTTGTACCCACCCATAGGCGCACTGATCTCGGAGTTTCTGTATCACAGAAGCAGCTAAAGTGACGGCTTGACGGATCGGCACAAACTCCTCAAAAGGAGCCCTAGCTTTCAGGTCCAACTGCAGTTACACCATTAGACCGTCATAGAAGGGGGGGAGGGAGAAGAACATATTAGCTGAAATATTAAAAAAAAAAAAGAAGTAAACCTTCTCGAGGCACCCTGTTGCATCCAAGACATAACAGAAATACGACAACTGCCTGTATAGATCCGCCTCGGTGTACTGTTAGTGAGTCGCACAGGGATTCAGTTTCCGTACGAAGCAAAATCCAAGGGAAATATGAACGGATCGAGTTTTGACACTGCATTCACTAACCTGTTTTACAAGATGACCGTTGCACCGCGGGTAATTTGGACAGACCGTTCCTCTTTCAGAATCGCCGATTACTCGAAAGTTCAGACTCCGGGTGGTGTATTTGCATAGTTCATCGTCACACTGACGGACCCAAAATATAAATATATCACAAAATGTGGTATTTTCAGGTACACGGAGATTCAAATAAGATTATAACTTTCTTATTTACCATCATTAACCCTTTATAGTACAAAGAGATGAAGTTGTCAGCCTGTCTCTTGATCTGCAAATAGAGCTCTGATTGTTAGTTCCATAACTTTAAGGCTGGGTTTGATTTGAATATATGGGAAAACTTATTATTTTCGAAATAGATATAAGTATATATATATATATATATATATATATATATATATATATATATATATATATAAAAACAGAAATTAAAGTAATTTTGTGTTTAGTTAGGTATAAGAATTGTACCGAAATAAAATAAATTGTATTTGACAAGTTAAAAGAAAAATAAAAAAATAGAGAATTAAATTTTTAATTTAAGATAAAAAAATTTACTGGTATGATTTTAAATATTTAATTTAAAATATTTATTAAAAAAAATTATTAAAATTTATATTTTACTTATATAAAAAAAAAATCATTAAAAAAATTTTGGTTTATGAAACTATAAATTTTTAAAAATTTAAAATTTTGTATATAAAAATTGGTATAAATTTTAAAATTTTAAAAATTTAGTATAAATTTATTAAAAATTAAAATTAAAAATTTGTATAAATTTTAAAATTAATAAATTTTAAAATTTTATAAATTTGTAAATTTATTAAAAATCAAAGTTAAAAATTTTAAAATTTTAAAATTTTCTAAAGTTAAAAATTTTAATTTTAATTATCTCAAAAAATTACAAAAGTGGGAGCAAAAATTTTTATTTTTAAATTTGTATAAATTAAAAAAAAAATTATAAAAATATTTGTATAAATTTAAAAATTTTAAAATTAATAAATTTTTTTAAAAAAATAAATAAATAAATTTTTAGATTTATTAAAAATTAAGTTAAAAATTTTAAAATTTATAAAATAAAAAAAAATTAAATTTTAAATTTTATAAATTTAAATATCTTAAAATTTAAAAAAATTTAATTTAAAAAAAAAATAAAATAAAATAAGAGATGGAACCATCTGTGGAGGTGAACAGCTGTTCCCCCCATATCGAATTATCCCGGAATAATCCGGCATGACGGGGCGGGGGGGGGGGGGGGGAACAACTATTCCCCCCTCCTCCCTTCATTTTTCTCGTTTAGGTATAAGAGAGGATAACCCCCTTATCCCCTAGTCACCAGACGGAGGCTAAGATGCAAGATCATAAATGGATAAGATTTTAGTGAAATCCTCTTAAAATATCATGATTTTCGCGTTGCCTCGCTGAAATTTAAAACCTAAGCAGAGTGACAGGATGAAATCTCGTCGTATAGGGGCAGTAATGTTTAGGTAAATCAATTTTTTAGAGGGGTGAAGTGAAAATAACAAATATTACCAATAAGAGGATTTTCTGCAATTTAGCCACACATAAGCCACCTATAAGAGGGTTGAAATTTTTGGCACCTGGTTAGCGAGTATGACTGGAGATACTCGACATCCGTCGATATCATCTGGACATCTAGGGCACCGCATTCTCTGCCAAAAGTTACGACTAGGTTCGACAGTCTGTGAATCCGATTGGCTTTTATTACTTGAAGCAGAAAGTAGGCTGGATACAGGAGGGCAATCGAAAGTGCTCGAGCAGCTCGGACACGACAATCGAAGTGGCTCGCAGCCTTTATACCTGCATGTGTTATTTGTTCATGGACGGTAACGAAAATGTTTATATTAAGGCTTTGGAAAAAGCTATCTATAACACTTATACCACATAAAATATATCTCATGCCAATCAAGCACCACCAAATAGAGAGAAAAAACATTAAAATGTTTTCTTTTACAATCATTCCGACTTGGAAATTCTAAAACGCTCCTGATTTAAACTTGTCATTCTAACTCGTCATTATATGATTGGCATGTGGTACATCCTATATACTATGACTACTAAACAGAAGGCTTCCTCAAAGTTTTGTGAGCATAAACAAAAAATAGTTACCTCTCGTCGTCGTCTGTTACTGATAAAAGCACGGTAGAAGGATCTTGGCTTGCAGATTCAGCAACTTTCGATTGGAACTAAGCATAAAAAAGCACAAAGCAAAATATTTAGAAGAGATCTGGGGAACACCACCAAAGATGAATTACTAGGGTGGAGATGCACCTTAGATGAATCGAGCCCTAGACACTCGGCCAAACGAGCTGGGCTAGTGCCCTGAATGGAAGCGCACAATCGTGAAACCACAGGATGAATCTGAAAATAGCAAAAGATTAGGAATTTTTGTAGGTAGATTACCCTCAACAAAAGAAAATTACGAGTAATGGTATACGAGAAAAGGAACCTGTTGAGACAAGTAATATTCGATGTCGATCATCCAACCGCCACTGTCTCTTTTTAGCTCTTCTGGATGCCTAGCCCTTTGAGCAATTCCGGTGGAAGAACTAGAACTATTATCCTGGCCAAAATGGTGATGAAAAATAATATCAAGTGTGGTTGCTTTTAAAAGAAAATAAATTTGGTGGGGAATTAACTATGGCAGAAAGAGATTCCTGTCGTTTTCAAGTCTTGCATTCTTTATTTGAAAATTATACTACTCAAATGCATACCTCTATATTATATTATGAAAAAATAATACAAGTGCTTGTTTGGCCTGACTTATGAAATAACTTATTCACACTAAAAGACAAAAACTCATTGAAACCACACATCTAACTTAAAAAATAAGAAAATTCGGAAGATTATGCTCTGCCATAAAACTAAAATGAACTTTACGGCCCAAAACAGAAGCTCTGATATGTAGTTTCCAGTTTTGCTATGGCAAGAAGATGTACAGAAAATTTTAATGGAAAAGGCAGCTGTACTTCTTCAAGCAGATGTATTGAATGAACATTTCAGCAAAAGCTTAGACGACAAATTGATATTCATCTGTTTGAGACGAAAGCAAGTTAATTCACACTCCTACCCAGCATCTTAGCAGATATTTTTGCGATATACATCAAAGCAGGAAAATAAAAAAAAAAAGGTCCTATAAACCTGTTGACAGCAAATAATGTAAGGAACTGTATCACCAGCAGAGCATCCTGAGTAACCATTTTGCTTCAATCTTAAAGCCACCTAAAGAATAACAAAAATATATTAGTACATTGCATACCTAATGTAGACTACCTAAACATCAATAATGTTAAGTATAGAACAGGTTTGACCTGGACATGAGGCTGGTTTTTGGCATCTGGATAGTCCTCAGGAGGTTTTGTTAGGGACTTTGTGATGACATATTTCTCAAGTGCTATTTCGCCATTCCTCATTTCCTCTTGTACCTGTATATATATATGGAGAAGGGAATGCTGCCATATAAAAAATTGAAACTTCCCGACAAAAAGGTAAGAAAACATGTATACCGATATAACAACAAGTATATAACACATACACTCCCCCACACGTCCAGGGCAAAATGAATTTCTCATATATACGCTAAAAAAAATTAATTTCATACATAAATATACCCTGTACTTGCAAAGGTGCTACTACTAGAAAATGTTGTCAAATAAAAAGTCACAAGAATTTGATGACTCAATTTAAAATAAGGGTTTGTAAGCAAAGAACTTCCAATGGGGGTCTAAGAAAATGCTGGAGTATTATGTGGGTATACTCGTAGAAGATCTGAAAGGAGTATGTATGTATAATACACATTAATGCCCCAAAATTAATATTCAACTATGACAGACATATAAACCACTGGAAACAAAGCATTTCAAATCAGAAATAGAAACTGTAGGAATCTGAAGACTGGGATTTTAAAAACATGCATTCCAACCTTCATAAGAGAACTATGGATCGCCTCCACGACATCCTCACATGTCCTGTATAAATTGGAAAGTCATATCCAGATTGGAAGAGATAAATTGGAAATAGCTCTTTCTTCTTCTTTTTTTTTTAACTTTAACTTGGATTACATAAAAGCAAATGCATACCCTCCTGATAATATCTGGCTAAGGCAATAATCGCCTATTTCTTTAGATAGCAAACTCCAGTCTCGACGAACCATATCAAGACCCTTCCGCTCAATGACCTGCACCAAATACAACGTTAGATGTTAATTTGCATAACATTGTGAATCGAAGGTGTAGTCAGGGTCACCTCGTATGGTATCCCATCTTTGAGAAGCACTTTAACAGCAGCATATTTCTTCTTTTTGAGAAGAAGCATTCTTTTGTAGAGACCATCAAGATCAATCTCTAGGCAACGGTACTTTTTATTGACCTGCATCAGAAGTAAACAAAAATCCAACATAACGTGCATTTGATATGAACTTATTTTCCTACTTTGTTAAACTCTTTCGAAGGTGATGTGAAGTATGATAAAAGCAAACATTCAATAATTATTATAATCACTTAGGGACGAGCGTTACCTCCTGAATAACCTTTCCAGCAATAGCTTTAGCCTTAGGAATGTCATCCAACCCACTGTAGATCATAATAGAATCTGTATCGCCATAAATTACCTGCCCAACAACCCAAAAAAAAAAAAAAAAAAGAACCAAAAAGTTCATTCAAATTCATCTGTGCAATAATTTGTCAGAGAGGTTAACAAGCAACGGTTCAAAATCGCTAGTTAATTCCTAAAAAATATCTACAATGTGGACCAGAATTCAGCACACAACAAAAAAATGAGGCTGTTGTATCCAGAGGGAACAACTAGGAGTTTGAAACCTTAAAGAGAAAAGAAGAGCCGCTAGGTGCATATAGCTAGAATTCTGTTATTCGACAATCACATTAATTAAGAATGACATAAGAATAACAACATTAGAACAGTAAAATTTGCTAGAGAAAGCACCTCCAAATTTAAGTTATTCTGAACCAAGTCCACAGTACTTTGCAAGATTTCTCTTCCCTGCAAAAGGCATCTAAGGATTGCTTAGTACACAATAGATACATTAATTTAAGCTATTATACATGTTTACTTGTACTCTTTCATATGGAGTTTGGAAAAAAAGAAGTTTCTTCTCACTTGTGAAGTTATGAGCTCTGCAAGTTGCTTTGCATAAAACCTAGAATTGGAAAAGCCCAAGCAACCATACATGCTGAAAACAAATGGCAAAAGAATGTGTTAGCTGTAATTAAAGGGTAAATTAACATATATCCCTACAAAATAACTATTTATATATATACTCCAGCAGAAGCTGAATTATCATATATGTACCTCAAAAGCGCAGTTTTCTACAAAAATACTCTTTGGTTGGGTCTTTATCAATTAGAAAGGACTCTTTTAAATAGGGACATAGCTGTAACTTGTAAGTATGGGCATGTATGCAAGTTTTTCAGATACATATATCAATGTATACCTATGAATATTCAGATTTTTCAGGCGTATAGATGTGAACTTATGTATTAGTTAAAAAAAAAAAAAAGGAATGTGCAGCAACAATCATTACCTATTGGCAGTGAGCTTCAGTGCCTGTTGTTGAATATCAAGTTGCTGAACTTTGAGGCCAGTAGCTGTCTTCAGCCATGACTTAACCATTCTTCTTCTCTCAACCAAATTCCTCAACAACTGCAAGGTCAAATATATCAGATGAAATATGCAGCATAAAGGTTATCAAAACAAGAAAGAAAATCCAAGTGTTCTACAAAAATCAACAGCAAAAATTACTGGCAGTAAAAAATGTTTAGCAACTACAAATTGATTCTCCATCTTACTGCTAATCTATTAGAAAGATACCTCAGGTAAAACCCCAGTAGTTTTTGAAGATGGTAAACTAGGAAGAAGACCATCATAAGATCGTTCAACTGTAGTGAAGCAAATATTATACTCCTGGTAAAAAGAAAAGCACAACAAAGCAGTTGATGAATATAAAGCATGCCAATTATTAATCATAAGTAACACACTAAGAAAATCACCAAACCTTAAAGCAATTATGACAGACATTGGAAAGTTATAATACCTGAATAATTGAAGGATATAGACTGTTGAAGTCCAGTAGTAGTATATACTTGTCATATAAACCCTTTTTGGGTTCCAAAACCAAGCCACCAGAGTACGAAGGACCCTTTTTCCCTTTCCCTTGATCCAGATGTTGTGCATCATAATCAAGAGAGATATCATTTACATTTGGCTCATCCACATCCGCAACATCTGCATCAGTATTCATTTTTCGCTTGGTTGAGTTTGGCTCTTTATTGCGTGCAGAAATCTTGTCTGGCACAATGAACTTCTTTGCATGAAAGGCATGCAATAGCAGGTATTCCACTCGTTGAGCTCTAGCACCCTAAAGATACTTGAAATAGTAAATGATATGCTGGTTGAACTATAAGAGTATTGAGTATAAATGAATCCACATGATGGCATTTACCTGAAGAGTTTTTCCCCAAAGATTCCCACTGATATTAGTTAATTGCCGAGTAAGAGGAAGAACGCTCAAATGGAACATCAGTTCGAGAGAGAGCCAGGCATCAGTCTCACCGTATTCAACCTACTTTCATAAAGGAAAAGAACACGCAGTTCAAATTTAAGGCAAGCATCATTGAGCTGTAAGCATATAATAGAAATGGTTAAAATCATAAAAACGTAGTACAATTCTCCAAATTGTAATTTGATCTGCTAAATTTAATTTGGTGCAACAAATCCACTGCTCTTTTCTGTTGCAATTTGGCCCATGATGTGCAAACCAAACTTATCTTCCCAATGATATGATTTATTTGTTTTACTGAATTGAAATTTCAGCAGGTAGAATTTGGTTTTTTTCAACCATATTGAATTTACTAACATTAATACCCGGTTTTCCGTACTAAATCAAAACTTTGTGGGCATAATTGCAATGGGAATAAAGTTCGCGGATCTGTTTGTGCACCAAATTAAAGTTTATGAATGAATTGTTCAGAAAAATTTAGTGGGTTTTGTGCTTTTAAACCCAGAAATCTAAATAAACTGAAAAAGTACATAAAGAATGTTTGTATCGTGGCAAAACCTACCAATTCAAGAAGAGTCCCAGAAGATTGGAACAAGGAAGGGATATCATGCGGAGAGATCTCCTTCCTATCTTTGTTCAGCTGCGTCTTTGCGAGTTGGGTCAAAGAATAACTTACCTAAATAGACAAAATGAGTTAGACAGTTGGTATTAACAAGAAAATCAAACCGATATGTACATAGAAACTCAACATACCTCTTTCAACAGATCTCGTGAGCACAAATAGGTGTCACATAGTAGACGGCCTGCAACACAAGACATAATTCCTGGACTAGCTCCGGAACCATAAATGCCGCTTCCTTTGTTGAGCTTGGGCATTATAGAGCGCTTAAGACGGCCAATCTTGGACCACATACTGCTTGGCACTTTGCAAGCCTGCATTAAAAGGGAAAAAATGCATCATATATAATCAACTGGAGAGTAAATAGTCCAAGGTTGAAATGGAGGAGGTTGGTTGAAACTATCTCCGCTATCATCCTTACTATCAATATCAATCATAACTTACGTGTATTGAACAACCCCCCACCCCCTCCATAACAGTAGGTGATTTGGGAACAGGTTCCTAAACTGTATCTTTTGGATTTCGACACCCTAACTAAAACATCTTCTGATTTTGGTTTAATGAATATAGAGACCATTAAATTCAGATGGAATTGAGACCCTCGATAATCTATCTAGTTCCGGAATCAAATTGTACAATTGTCGGGAGATATAATCCAAAAGAATAAAGATCAGGGAACTGTTTGCAAATCACCTATAGTGGGAGGATGCACATTTTAGCCTGCCAGACAGGATATATCAAGCTTGATGAAAGAGTCAAACCTGAGCTCGGTGGAGAAGAACATCAAGGTCAAACCCTGAAATATTGTGTCCAACAAGAACATCACAATCTAATTTGTGCATTTCAATCATCAACCGATTTAGCAAGGCGCGCTCACTGCAAGAGGTACGAAAGCCAATGCTTTTATATATGCAAAGCAGGGGAAACACAACATTTTAAGATTTCAAAGGTACAGAATTTCCAGAAAAAAATAAGAATAACAGTTCAGTAGCCCACCTGCTTTCTAATGCCAGTACATTTGTTCCAGCCTTAGAATTTCTATCCGAAACCTCCTTTGTTAGACCCATCGGAAATATTCCCCCTTCAAGCTTGCGAACAACAGTAAAATGGGTGAGCATACCCCTTCTCTTCCATTCTGAAGCCACCATAGGGCCATCAATCTGAAAATTCATCAAAACACAATCAAATATGCGAATAAGTAAAATTCAATACATATATTCTACAAATGCAAAAGCAAACCCAACCAAATAATGATGCTTAAATTTACAAGAACAGAATACGTATTAGTTTAAACCCTGTTCAATGAATGCAAACAAAAGGGAAGGATTTCTAGAACAGGTTATCGAAACAGTCTCACTAACTTTTGCCTTGTGGCAGCAGATAACTGAAGCTGAGACGATCTCATTTATATTGTGCTTTGGGTTTATGGTTGTTTTCAGATTGATAGCTGCAACAACGACAGCAGGAATTTCCAGCAATGACTTTGAAGTAGAAACAGAAATATCCTTGGGACAGTCAACAACTATCTCAGATTTGCACCAGCTGACCTGTTCCAGAGCCAACCAAGAAAATGTAATATGATTGAGTTGACAGATAATACAGCAGATTAACAGTATGCAAAATCACAAGTGCTATCAAATGGGCCGAAGATTGTACCCTTTGAGTGGCTGGACAGGTCACAAATTTGGAAATAGAGAGCCAGGACGGTCCCTTTATTTTCCTTTTGATTAGAAACATTTCAAGAGCACTGGAAAGCAAAAAATAGGGTTATTCTTTCTACCTGAATAAACCATGAAATAAGTATAATTTTCGTTCATGTTTTCATTTATAAACAGAAAATGTCACATTCAAAATGCCTGTCTATTTATTCCCATGATCCATTATATGAATCTAAGAATTGGTCATTATCAACTGGATTGTCTGCAAATAATAAACCTGATGACCAGGAAATTAAGAGACATAATTAGATCCTTAATTATAGTTCAACAATGACTTCAGTAATTAAACAATTCACCAACATACTCACATGCAGCAGGAATACAAAGAAAAAAGAAGTGCAGAGTAGGATTTGCCAGGGCATACAGTTGAAAATTCTTATATATTACAAATAAACCTATCTTGTAGATGAGGGTTTTTTAGGTGAAGATTGTGCCATATGGCTGTCGACAGCATAATCGTAGATTTATTTGCTGTGTCGCATTGGTGTTGACGATCAGCCACAAGAACAATACATGCTACACCAAGGCATCAACTATTGAGGCAGGTTGATGCTCTGATTCTCTACTAGGACATATCAGTTCAAATGACAGAAAATAAATTTCTACTAGTTTCTGGCGCATAAAGTTCATGGCAATTACATGCATATGTAAAAGTGTGGCTCATTATCATACCTGGTGTGTGTCCCAAGTAATGCAAGGAAATGTTTTCCTTTAAGGTCTGCTGGAAGTGGCGGATCCTGTTATAAACCATGTAGTCTGAATACTTAAAATTGAAAACAATGAGAACACCTTATGTTTAATCACCAAATCAGAACAAAGTATCATCATATTTTACAGAAGAATAAATGGTTGTTTATTAGATGAGGCATGGGCAACCTTCATTTTAAGCTGAATTTTTATTAAGGAATATAGACTGATAGAGGAGAAAATATAGGTGCAATAACAAAGTCTAGTTGTAGCTTGTATACCTTGTATGGATAGTTAACCTTGAGAACATACTGCTCTCCAGTGGGCAAATCAGACCTCTCAAATGCATACTTCCTCTGAAGCATACCAAGTATGGCAAAAAAAAAAAAAAAAAAAAAAAAAAAAAAAAAAAAAAAAAATCAATGTAAAGCAAATAAGAGTAATTATATGATAGAAGTGTCATAGCCTTTGATCAAGTAGTAAGAACAGAGCCTTACAAACCTTAACTGGCATCATGACAAAAGTGGATACATTGAGATCCGATAATCTGTTTGCTATCTCGTTCTTTAATCCTAATGCCATCTCCTAGAAAAGGGTATGAAATACATGATTTCATGTGCATCATAAAAATGAAGCAGGATACCAAGAGAGTGCCTTAGAGCATTTTAAGCATACCTGTAGAGTTGCCCGAAATGATGCTGTTGAATTATTAGCATCTGTGGAGCTCCTCTCAATCTCTGAGATAGCATTGCTTGGAAATACAGTACCTTTTGGGATAGCATAGACACATCTTTGCATATTTTTGACGACTACACAGCAACTTTGATATGCACTGCCTGCTTTCACCTGACAGTTTGAAAAACTCCTCAAATCAGATGAATAAGTTATTGTCATTTCAAATCATAACCAATTTACAAAGTAGAATTGAGAATGGATCTACTTCTTTCATACCTATAGTTAGAGATCATTAATTTTGTTCTTTTTACATTTGCATTACCCAATTTACAAAACATTTATACTCATGTATCCAATGAATATTCAATTCTATACAAGATTAAATTCAAATGTCTAAATTTCTATTCAGGAATCAAGTATCGATCATTTATACTATTCCTAGCATACAAAAGCTGGTCACCAATCAAGTTGGGGGACCACCCCATAACAATAAACATTGGTGCTTAACATACACAATTTATCAAATTTTCTATACTTTTATTACCCACTGTACTTTTACATTTATTTAGGTTATCCTTTTTTAACTTTAGTTTTAAAGGATTTACCTAAGAGATCATTATATGTCCTTGTTGTGCATTTCAGCCATTGCACAAGATTAAAGCTGCCGCTTGTATGTCAACTTTGTAAAATTAACACTCAACTGTCATAAGCATGAATTAAGACAATACAAGGATAGGGGAGAAAAGAATTATAACCTTTCCAAATAAATAGAGAGTACCAGGATTAGCCCCAAATGCCTCCTCATATGCATCAATTATATAGAAAGGTAGCGATCCATCAGAATCCAACATAAACTCTGAGCTCTCATCTGCATTAACATTCGATTCAATCACCTGCCCGTCACTTTGGCCATTATCCTCTTCTCCGCATATCGCCTTCCAACCATCTGTAGCACTCACCACATTTTTATCCGCTTCCACCTTAATCTTTGCATTGAGAGAATGCCCCTTCTCAATCTTCCCCTCTTCGGGCCTTAATTCCCCATTTGCATCAGATTTGACCTCATCTAAACCCTTGTTGCTTGATTCAATCTGAGTATCCACAACTTTCTCTTCTATAACTTCAGTTATTGAATCACCTCCCTGACCGAAATCACCATTTCTGTTGACACCATTCTCCAATTCAACTCCATTGACATCTGAATTAGGGTTTGCAACATTAATAGCATGATCTGTGGGGGTAAAATGCGGAACCTCACTCTTAATCCGCATCTCCGGTGGAGGAGGTGGCGCCATCGAGCACCTAACCCCATGGTGAGCAAGGGTTCGCCGTCGCCGCTCCTCCCGATCATTCTCATCAGGAGCAAATTCTGCAATGACGTCGTCCACGATGCTATCCGCCGACGATGCAGCCGGCCCTCCCTTCCCCCGATCGCTCTTCTTGAACACTGACGAGGTGAACATCGCGGAGAGGCGCTGCTTCCCCATCATCGCGGCCGCCGCCGAGAGCGAAGATGGCGGGGGCTTCTTAGCCGCCGCGGGGTCCTTTGCAGCGGAGGACGACGGCTTCCGCCGCCGCCGCCTCTTGCGGTGATCGTCCGCGTCAGCGTCCGACATCTCGCCGCCGTCGTCCTCGTCGGAGGAGAGGGGAAGGCTGGGGTGGGACCAGTCCTCCTCCTGGCCCTCGTCGGCGTAGCCGAGCCCATCGTCGTCGACGATGAAGCCGAGGGCGTCGGCGCGGCGGCGGGCGACGAGGGCGGCGTAGTCCTCCTCGGCGACCGTGTCATAGATCGGGGCCTCCATCTTCGCCTGGAGGGGAGCGGCGGCGGCGGCGGCGGCGTCGTCGTCGCCGGTGAGATCGGAACGGCGTCGGAGCGCCCTGAGACGCTCCAGAGCGGCTGAGCGCGCCACCGCCTCCGCCCCCCTCGCTCTGCTCCGGCGAGCGGCGGCGCTTGTAGACTCCGCCATTCTCTCTCTCTCTCTCTCTCTAGAAATCGAGCTCGATTGAGCGATTGGGGATTTGAGGGCGAAAAACGCTGGCTCGTGAGGTTTAATTGGCGGGAAGAGGCTCGAGATTTGGCGCCAAAAGGAAAATGGACGAGAGGCTAGGGTTTTGAACTTGGATTACACTTTTTGGTCCTCAAACTATTGCAAGAATGACACTTTGGTCCTCTATTAGATTGTTGCATTTTTACTCAAATTTTTCCAATTATTATAATCTAAAATTTTACCGAACAATTTAGTTAGCTAAATATTAAATTTTATTAAGTTAGAAATAATATAAAGACATTATATTTAAAGTTACATTAATAATTAAAATAGCAAAGAATTTGGTCGTTGATATTCGAGACCCGAGATCGAAGCCTAGTTACTTCACATTTTCAGCTAAGTTTATTTTAAAAATAAATGAAGCAGGTAACATGCTACCTTTCTCTCAAAAAAAAAAAAAATTAAAATATTATATTATTTTTATAGTAATAATTTATTAATATTTAATCAACTAAATTATAAATTTATTGTCAAGTTTCTATTTTTTTTGGTTTTTCTTTTTTTTTTTTTTTTTGTAGCCAAATAGAGACGGTGGATCAAAAGATGGTGAGCAATCCAATTTCCACTTCTAAATCTTTTAATATAAAAAATATATTTATTTAAAAATTTTAGAACATACAAGAAAATAAATGCCAACAACTATTTATTTTCGAAGAGTTTTTTTTTGTTCAAGTGGGTAGTAGTGAACTTAACAGAAAATATAAGACTAAAAATTTGGACTCTTCAATATAAATTATGAAATTTTTTATCACTTGCACTGAAAACGATATGTCTATTGAGTGATCTTATTCTTGTTGATTTTAGTGGGCAAATTTCTTTTATTCTAGTTGTCCTGATAGTTAGCTTTGTTAGCGCAGCATTTTCGTTAAAGAGATAAAGAAATGACAAAAAGGAAAAAGAAAAAACTGCCTTAGTCTTTTTTTCTTTTTTTTTTCTTTTTTTTTTTTTGACCAAACAAAAATTATAGATATGCAGATTATAAACAATCCGCGATAGCTAATGACTAGACGTTATAAACACTGACACGAGATACAAGACATGGGACACGACACGATTCGGTAATTTTCAAAATATTAGAACACGAATATAACATAAACACAAATAATATAAGAGTTATATTACATAATACATCTCAAATTGGATGTATATTATACACCCCACTTCATCCAAGGATGGAGATTTATCTATTGGTCATTTTGAAGTGATTGATAAAATTCATTCCATTTTTGAATGGATGTCGTGTAAAATATACACCCTATTTGAAGTGTACATTTAGCATTGACAATAATATAATATAATATTATTAATATAATAATATATATTTTAGTAAAATATTAATATATTTCTTATACAAGTGAAAATTAATTAAATATATATTTGAAGGCTTTACCTACCGCAGAAAAATTTAAATCTTTTTAAAGAGAACGAAATATTCATATCTCTGCTTGATCAACTTGTTGATACTTTTTATATTTTATTATAATATAACCTCTATTTTGTGTATTTACACAAACAAATTATTACTGAGTTGTGAAAGATCGGGAGATTATTTATTATTTACTAGTAAGTTATTAAAAGAGAAAAAAAGTCATATTGCTGGGAGAGTGGGCTGGGCTAAACCCAAGCCCAGCTTGGTCCCAATCCATTTTTAACTACCCTATTTCTGCTTTTAGATTCGAGCTTACAAGGAATGGAATAATGTTATAAAAAAGAAGGGGCAATTTCCTACATATCCCTAAAAATTTCTCTGTTTTCAGATTTACCCCTCTTAGAAGGCTAATATTAAAACTACCCTTCTTACGTTCCAACTTCTTTCCAAAATACCCCTGAAGTTAAATTTCGTTAGTGTACCGTTTGAAACTGCCGTTATCTGTGTGTAATTACTATTTTGCCCTTTCAAATATACCCTAAACCCTAAACACTAAAACCCTAAAACCTTAAACCCTAAACCCTAAACCCTAAAACCCTAAAAAATCCTAAACCCTAAACCCTAAATCCTAGAACCCTAAAAAACCCTAAACCCTAAACCCTAAAACCCTAAACCCTAAACCCTAAAACCCTAAAAAATTCTAAACCCTAAACCCTAAACCGGGGCAAAATAGGTATATCTGATAGTTTTCAACTCCGATTATTATTTAACTCTAGTTTAACCCTAGTTAACTTAACAAAGGGAAACGGTAGGGGTATTTTTAATAACGGTGGAACGTATGAGGGGTATATTAGAAAGAAAAAAATAAGAGGGGTAAATCAGATATTTCTTCATATTTCAGGGGTACACAGGCAATTATCCCAAAAAAGAAACTAGTCTTAATTTAAAACTATTGTATTATTTTGGCTTTTTTATATAAAAAATTTATTAATTTTGCCCCCTTTTTTTTTATTGGACTGTCTTTTTTTCATTCTCACACACACACACACACACACACACACACACACACATATATATATATATATATATATATATATATATATATATATATATATATATATATATATAGTCCGGCTACTATATTATTAATAGTACCAAGTTATTAGTGCTATCAAGTTTTCTATCTTTAGATCAACTCCTTTGATCATTTTCATCCGTTAGATTTTACTATTTTACCAACCAACTATTAAACCCAAGAGACCTACTATCATTTCAACAACACATTTTTTAATTTAAGGGTTAAAAACTTAATAGTATCAATAACTTGGTACTATTAATGGTATTCCAGCCTAACTATATATATATATATATATATATATATATATATATATATATATATATATATATATATATATATATATATGAATCTTATATTCAAAATGACAGCTTTGCTAATTATAGAAATAAAACAATATACAATCACCATACATGATAGAATTATTCTGTTGCAGAAATTATATTGCAGTGGAACTTCTTCATATTGAAGGACTAAAATCTTCAAATAGAAAGTCCAATCTCAATCAAGAAATAATAATCTTCAAAATTTCTTCAGCATCCCCCTTCAATCTCAAGGTGGCATACTAGATGTCAAATTGAGTCTAGTACAGTAAATCTCTAAATCGTACAATAAAATGAGATTTAGTGAAAATATCTGCAAGTTGATTAGCAGACGAGATTGAATAAATGTGAAGTTTACTCTGCACTAGATGATACCTAATAAAATGACAACCTATATCAATATGTTTAGTATTTTCATGAAAAACATCATTATGTGCAATTTGAATAGTACTTTAATTGTCACGATATAATGGAGTACTTGAATGTGTTGGTTATTTTATGTATGGATGGATTAAAATAGGTCCAATTTCATATTTCGTGACAATAGTCCGAGAAGATTAATAAGTTGAATTGGGTGAGCCTAATAAGTTGAATGGACTGCGGTCCACAATAGACCTAACGGCAAGAGCCCCAACAATAGACCTAACGTCCAGATTGATTGAGTCCGGTCGAGATCCGTGGACACTGTGTCTGTACGCTTTAAGTGAATTAGTTGCGTAGTTATAACGGCTAGAGCTTTTAGGATTAATGGTTAGCGCCAACGATCCGACAGAATATTGACTAACACCGTACCTGCAAGTAGCCAATTAGAGCCAGTAACAATAGTTTGCTTCTTATTATGCCAAGAGATAAGAGAATCTCCTAATAAAAAGCAAAAGCCAGTGGTTGATCTTCTACCAGTTGGATCCTGTGCCCAATCATATCAGAATATGCACAAGCTGCAGAGAAGAGAAAGAAGAAGAAAAAACTTGAGCCCATGAACTCTGAGTTCCTTTTATATATCTGTTATATTTGGTTTAAATTTATAATTATCTAAATTAAAATAAAATTATAATCTAATTATGATAAAATATAATTTTAGATTTGATCCGGACTATTTGAATTACAAGTAGGAGTCTAATTCAACTAGAATTAAAATTAGACTCTATTTTGGAACCATATTATATATATATATATATATATATATATATATATATATATATATATATATATATATATATATATCCCGGCCACCTTAATTTCTGTGTTATAGTTTCGATATTAATATAAGTATTTGCTCCGTCTTCGTTCGTTGACGTAGGCCGGCAGCCAAACCACGTAAATTTTGGTGTGTTCTTTTTTTTTTTTTTCCTTACATTATTCTTCTTGGATTTAAGTTTTACCGTTTTGATTCAACAATATCTTAGAATGCGAAGAACAACAACATAAAGAACTAATCGGAGTGAAGCCATAAATTGGCTTACCAGGTGCACAGCATATGATATATTCGGTCCTAGTGACTGTAAGATAGATAAAACTATCCACTAATTGCCTATAGAGAGCAGGATTAGCAAAAGGCTCTCCATCAGTGGGATGAAAATTAACATTTGGTTCTGATGGTGTATCAGCAAGTTTGCTGTCTGAAAGTTGAGCTCGAAACAAGAGATCAAATGCATATTTGGCTTGCCCAGAAAGTAACTTACTGTGCCCAAATCTTTCATTTCAAAATGTTGACTGAGAGAGCATTTGATGCGGTATTCCGAAATCTTAGCCGGCGAAATGACTACAGTATCAACAGCTGGTTGACATCTTTGTAGAGTGTCGGGATAAGTTGGTATCGTTTTAGCGCAAAAATGATGCGGTATTTAGAAATCTTAGCCGGCGAAATGACTACAGTATCAACAGTTGGTTGACATCTTTGTAGAGTGTCGGAATAAGTTGGTATCGTTTTAGCGCAAAAATGAAAGCGAAAAACGAATTCAGAGCATGGTTTTTAGCCAAAACCTCCATAAAATGACCCTCGGCATTCCCTACGAGTTATTTTACTTCTCCAACTCCAAAGATTAGGAGATTATTGAGAATTCTGCTCCAATTTTCATCTTCTTTCTCATTCACCTTTTGCCGGTGTTAGTGATATACCCTAAAGCCAATCGGTAACATAGGCTTATGGATATTTTTTGTATTTTTCTTTAATTAATAAAGGGCAAGTTTTATTCATGTTTATTGTTAGCAATATGTTTACATGAATCGTCCATTGAATCTTTGTTAAGAAAATATATTCTTAAAGATTAGGAATTTGAGATATATATATATTTCTTTGTACAAGATTCTTAAATGCTCCTAGCCATAGGAATATCATAAGGACGATGATATTTCCGGATAGGCCGGTGTATGCTATACTTCTAAGTTGAGGTGACGAATCTCAAGTCACTAGTGTGGGGACACCAAAGTAAGCATACAGGTGCTTATTAGAGAATAAGTACACTGAGCGTGACCATTTAGTTGAACAGTCACATGGTTCTATTTTCGTCAGTGACTAGTTCTTTGCTACCGATGTGTGAAGTACTTCTTGGACCTGAGGCGTCATAGTTGCTTCACATATAGATTGCTACCGTTTGACTGTACTAATACTTAGACTTTAATCAATAGTCTACGTCTGGTATTGATTGGCTATAGTAGTTTATATGGGGAAGCATATGAGCGTACAATAAGGAATTCAACACTCTCAATGTTGAGAGAGAACGTCCTATATAGATTATCAAATTCAACTCGAAAATCCCTGGCCAGGGTACATGGTGTATGGAAAGGGGTTTCCAACTGAGTTACCATATTGAGTCGATTTAGATATCCTAGTCAATGACCGAACCATGTTTTTGGTTCGATCGGGACGTTGTGTGTTGAAAAGAATTTATCACACTGTAACGGTGTCACGCCCCGGGTGTAAACCAGAACCCGGGTCCGTCTACAGATCCGCCGTGCACACGGAATTTTCCGCGTACACGAAGCGCTGGTAACCTGCTCAGATATAAGATGTACAATAAAAGAGCATAAAACAGAGCTGAAATAGAAGAAGCACATAGTAACTGAAATCCAAGTAAAGCTGTATCAATACAATAGTCTCCCAGCTCACCAAAATGATACATCCAGCTGGCTATAGCCAGACCTAAAATAAAAGGAAAGCACAATAGTCTGGGTACAATATCTGACTAATACAATCCCTCAGCTCACAGGAGATCTATCTGTTCAGCGATCCCCTTACCTCGATCAGCTCCCGCAGACGACTCTGCAATATAAAGGAGAAGAAACAGAGAACAATAATGGGGGTGAGAATTACTAGATAAACCAGTAGCCTCCCCTAGTGGGTAAAACCTCAAACACTGACGCACCCACTAGGACTACTAGAGGCAAAAGGGAAGGGCAGTGGTATGCTATAGAGACTACTGAAAAGGGGAAACTATCACTACTATGCCTCTACTGCCATGCCAAAAGAAATGACTATATGTATGCCTCAGTATCTATCCTGCCTGCCTGAATAGACCCAATCTAGTCACCAGTGAAAACTGGTACTGCCTGCTCTGCCGTGCCGTGTCGTATCGGGTATGCCAGCCCACACATAACACCGATGCGAAAAGGAGTCTCAAGGACTCATGAATAGTCTGCCGCGCGCACTCCGGAGTCGCACTCGAGGGGAGCGACCCACACGAGTAAAATGCCTCTGTAATAAGTATCCCTGTAACCAATATCTCTGTATAGCAGGACTAGATCATGACTATGAGCAAAGTGGGAAAATCCGTCCACTAATGAAATCTATACCCAATCTGATGTAAAGATAATTATCCGGTCAACCGCCTACTGTCCGCGGTTACCGTAATAACCCATAAGACCAAAACTGATAAAATAGTCAACCTCTGGCCAACCGCCTGATGTCTGCGGTTACCATAATGCCCCACAACCCATAATAGAGTCTAACCTGTCCCAGACTCAAAGCCTCAGCTACACTATCCCAAACCCTGCTCAAACCGAGCAACATGAATCCAGATGCGAAGGAGAATAGTAAAACATGGTTTCTCCTAAGTCAAGTCCCAAAAATAGTGTAGCAATAAATAGTGGCCTATCTAGATGTCCAAACAAGCATGCAAAGGGTTACTGTTGAAAACTGAAAGAAAATATCGGATATTTATTTAGAAAAAGATGATTTTATGATAAGTCTGTTGCATGCGATGATAGGTTCCAGCATATGTCCCGCAATAACGTCCCAGTTTATCATAAAAGATCTGCCATATTATTTGTGGGGTTTTTACTTATGAATTTCATGATTAAAACACCGATTATCAGTTTAAAGTCGGGAGTCTCTAATACTCCTAGTGAGATAGTCAGAAGTGAGGTAAGCAACAACCACCCACCTCGAAAAGCGTGATCCACACCCAAAAAGGTCTCCTTGCTGTCCGCAGTCTCCTACCCCCGCTACTCGTCGAAAAAGAGCACAACTGAACAGAATAATACACCTGGTGTAAACACGGATCCCAAAATACAGCCTTATTATTATTTTTCCAGCCAGTTCACAAAAGGGGATTCTCACCTCTGTACAGTGCTCAGGATAATCCAGAAAAATTACGGTTGCGTTCCTTGCGACGAGTAGATCAAAATTGACTACTTAAACGTCTCGATCCGATGTTCCTAGGCCAAGATATAAATCAGAGAAGTCGGGGCTGTCCAGAAAATATCACAGCAAAAAGGGGGGTCAAAGGTGCCTCGGGAACCGTGCCAAAAGTGCGAAACGGAGCAAAGTGATCAACACGAAAAACGAAGCCTTACCTCTTACGGTCGCGCTGTCGAAGAAATCGTTCAAAAATTCCTCCTGGTTAGCACACAGCGAATTTCCGACTGAACTGTGACGGAAAATGGGCCGAAATTAGAAATCGTCGCAGTGCGCCGTGTCGCAGATAACTCGCTGTCGGAAAATCCCAAAGTTCTGAAATTTCTAGGGTAGATAGAGGATAGAGAGAGGAAAAACTTTCATTAAGGGCTCACTGCCAAATTCTCTCTCTAGAATTCGCAAATGGCATAGAGAGAGAGAGGGGGTATTTATAATGGGCCAAAATCCCTATTCGGGCTGCACACCGAATCCGGGCCGAACACGGGACACCGAATCCGGCCACTCAGATTGCGCCGCGTGTTCCAGAACACGAAACAGCCAAACAGGAGCCAATGATATTGCGCCACGTGTCCCAGCCGCCCACGTGTTTCACGTGCCCGGTGCACGTGGTCGGCCGTGCGCCCGCCAATGAACAGTGGCCACGTGTCCCACGTGGTCCACGGGGCGCACGAGCCCGGTCTACGCGCCGGGTCTTCCGGATCCTGTCGACGAATCACGTGATGCCACGTGCACAGACAACGCCGCCTCCTTTGACGCCGCCGGACCAATCAGGAGCTGCCACGTGGCATTCCAAATATTCGGTGCACCCGGTGCACGCCTTGCCTGTGGACCCCGCGCCTGCGGCCTGCCCGCGCCCGCCTGCGCCTGCCCGCGCCTGCCCGCGGCCCTTCTCCGCCCTTGCGCCGCCCTGCGCCGCCGCGTGCCGCTGCCCGCCGCCGTCCGCCGGCGCCGGAACAGTATTTTCCGGCCGCCGGAATTACTGTTACGGTGAACAGTAACTTTTTGCCGAAAAATAAGTTATATATACCATTTTGATCGTTTTCGCGCGCTGAGTCCGAATTCGCCATCCGTTTCTGCAAATTCTCATCCAAAATTTTGGCGAAAGCTCCCGAAAGGCCCACTTGATCCGTTTTTCGCGCCGGATCCATTTCTGAAGTCCGTTTTCGACGCTGCAAGCTCCATTACACTCAGTGGCTTCTTCTAATCACCGTTAATGCCTCAAAAATCTTTCATAAAAAAATCCGGATCATCACAAACGGTAAGCGGAAAGGTTCAGTTTTCATCACCATTTTGGATTGTCGTGATATACTGCTAGGTGTCACTCACGGACAGTGAGAGAAGTAAAAATAATTTAAAATAAATTATTTTCATCAATTAGAAGAGTTCTAATTTAATGTTAAAGAGTTTGATATTGGACTCCACTGCCAAATGGTAATGGACCTGTGAGGTCACACACAATAGGAATTGTGTACATCCAAAATAAAAGGGTGAGTCTAATACACTAAACAGTTTAGTGATTATGATGAGAAATTATACGAAAGATTTAATTTCTAATTTGATTAGAGAATAATTAAATATTCATAAATTCTTATGAGATAATGTTCTAATTAGATTAGATTTAAATATAAATATTTAATTATAATTTAATGGATATGATCCGGTTAAATTAAAGAGAGAAATAAGGTTTAAACATATTCGATAAGTATCCTGAGATATTTCTTGTAACTAATTATAAGATTTAATTAGTTACTAGATTTTATCTTGAGAAGATTTCTCTTTATAACTAATTACAAGATTTAATTAGTTGAGATATCTTATGAGATACTTTAGTTTGTTAAAGATCCGGCCAACTTAATATTATAAGAATGGCCAACTTAATATTAATTAAGGAGGCTGTACGTATGTGATTCAAAAATGTGAAAGGAAAACTTAATTAAGTTGGCCGCGGCACTCTCAAGTTGAATTATTCTCTCTCTCCACATAATCTTTCGTGAAGATCAGAGTGTTTCATCAAAAGTAACGCAGACATCAAAGGGACCGCTAGCACCGTTCTTGAAGTCTGCGACTCATCTGTTCCGTGCAACGGAAGGCGTTGGATCTACACCAATTCCGTGAGGCGTTGGATCTACACCAATTCCGTGTGGATACTCATAGAGGCCGGGCACGTGCGCGGCTACGTTGAAATCACGATTCGTCATATCCAATTTTCAACCGTTCAGTAGATCAAGAGGCCTTAACTGGTTCAAGGTAATATAGACTAAACATGAGATCTGTTTAGTTTAATTTATTTTATATTGTAACATGAGAACGATCCACCGGCACTGGATTGATTTTATTTTACCTTTCATATATGATATGAATTTATTTTAAAATAATGTGCAAATTTTTCCGCTGCATTTTATTCTGTGCCGGATGATTTCTTACAGTGGTATCAGAGACAGGTTCTCATGTTCTATGTATAGTTTTTATGATCTGAATGGATCAATTTAAATTTTGGAACTTTCCTACGATTAGATCGATACTGTTTTTCCTTAGATTGCGCGTGTTATAATTTATTGGTTTTTAACCATAATATAAGTACGCGGGGATTTAAGAAAAAACATATGATTAAGTTCTAAAATTTTATTGATATTAATAACAAATTAGTTGTTATTCTCTGCATAGTTTTGAGTAGGAGATGATCATGGACTAAATTAGATTAATTTGCCTTATCGGCTCGAGTCAAATCAGATAAGTTTATGATCATCCCTAAACTATGTCATACTTGTTGATTATGTGATCATTAATCTTCAAACTTCCTTAAAAGAAAATTAAGTTGAAACGAATGGACATTTGATGCTCCATCGTGGCCTTTTCACCGATCACAAGATGAAAACATTGTTCCAACATTGAGTAGTCACGCATGGTCCCATGGGGCTGCTTGTGTTTGGACTGTGTGAACATCTTGTCATGTGATGCTACAATATGTGATCACCAATAAATTCAAGATACCGTCCGGTGAGAATTTTTTGTGATACCATATTTGTAGGAGAGGTGGTTTTGACTTAACTAAGATTGTTGCACCAAGAGACCGTCCGGTGAGGTGTAAAAATCTTAGAGGCCAAAAGAACGATTGGATTGCACATAATATGTGTCGAGGTAAGATGTTACCCGCTCGTTAAATTACGACTTTTCAAGAAGCCGTCCGGTGAGATAAGTTGTAATTTATGAGAGCCCAATCACCACTAAGAAATCTAACGGATGAGGATTTCCGTCTTTCTACTTAGGGAGTGTGGAAATTCGATAAATTTAGTGGGAGGAACCTATTGAATTAAAAGGCCCTAATTCAATTGGTCAAAAATGAAAAATACTAATTAATCTAATATCTCCATTTTCTGCAGATAAAATGAATGCCTCTAACCCTTTTTCTCGCATAATGGAATCTAACCGTTTAACCGGCTCTAATTTCCAAGACTGGCTTCGTAACCTAAAAATTGTTTTTGGTATTGAAAAGTTTGACTATATTCTTCAAGCTCCAATTCCCGAGCTTACCGCTGAGGCCACAGCTGAAGAAATTCAGAAACGAAACAAGTGGGTAGATGACGACCAGTGTGTCAAATATTATATGCTGGTCTCCATGTCGAATGAGTTGCAACGACAACATGAGAACTATATACATGCATATGAGATGCTTGCACACTTACAAGAGTTGTATGGTGCGCAAAGTCGAACCGCAAGATATGAGATATCAAAGCGGTTGTTTAGGGCTCAGATGACTTCGGGTATGTCAGTTAGCGAACACTGTCTCAAAATGATTGATGACATGGAGCAGCTGATAAGCCTCGGGTTAAACCTAAACGCAGACTTACAGATTGATTTAGTTCTACAGTCTTTGCCTGAGTCATTTTCTCACTTCGTCATGAACTTCAACATGAATAAGATTCATGCCACTTTGTCCGAGCTAATGAATATGCTAGTCACAGCGAAAGGCACGTTGAAAGCAAACGGGATGGCGATGGCTGTTGAGAGAACTTCGCCTTCTAAAAGAAAGTTAAAAGAAAAGAAGTTCTCCAAGCTAAAGTCGTCGGGTGGAATGAAGAAAAGAAATTTTAAGAAAACCGACAAAAGTAAGGCTAAAGGAAAATGTTTCCATTGCGGCAAGGAGGGACATTGGAAGAGAAATTATAGAGAATATCTCTCTACCCTAAAAGAAAAATCAAAGGACGCACCTTCTGAAGGTATGCTCATCGTTGAGGCCAATATGATTGGTTCTACTTCTTCTTGGGTATTAGATTCTGCATGTACTTTACATCTTTGTAATTCATTGCAGGATCTAAAGGAAAGTAGAAAGTTGAAGGACGGCGAGGTGACCCTGTGTGTGGGCAATGGAGCAAGCGTTGCTGTATTAGCCGTGGGGAGCTGTTTTTTGAAACTTCCATCTGGACATATTTTAGAATTAGAGGATTGTTATTATTCTCCTTTAGTTGTTAGAAATTTGATTTCTGTTACAGCCTTAGCACGAACTGGTTGTCGTTTTATTTTTGAAACTGATAGTTGTTTTATTTATTTGAAAAATAAATTGATAGCTGCTGGTAGCTTAGTTAACAATCTCTATTTTCTTAATCTGGATGGAAATATTGCTAATATTGAACACGAAGAGAATACTTCTCAAAACAAGAGAGCTAGAGATAAAAGTCTGAACCAAAAGTATCTGTGGCACCTACGGCTAGGACATATTGCAGAAGATAGGATAAACCGACTGGCCAAGGATGGGCACTTGAAAACTTGTGCTTTAGAATCCTATCCAGTTTGTGAGTCATGTCTTCAAGGCAAAATGGCTAAGTCGCCCTTTGTTGGACAAAGTACTCGAGCCACAGAATTACTTGCCCTTGTGCACTCAGATGTGTGTGGACCGTTTAGTGAAACGGCTCGGGGTGGTTATCTTTATTTCGTAACATTTACTGATGATTATTCACGGTATGGGTGTGTATTCCTTTTGAGACACAAATCTGAGACCTTTGAAAAGTTCAAAGAGTTCAAATGTGAAGTAGAGAAGCAGACAGGAAAAAGCATTAAGACTCTTCGATCAGATCGAGGAGGCGAGTACCTTAGTGCTGAATTTCTAAATTATCTCAAAGAAAATGGTATTCTCTCACAACGTACACCTCCCGGAACTCCAGAATTGAATGGAGTTTCAGAAAGAAGGAATCGTACCTTATTAGATATGGTACGATCAATGATGAGTTTCACGGATTTGCCTTTATTTCTTTGGGGTTATGCCCTATTAACTGCAACCTATATTCTGAACAGGGTGCCTTCAAAATCTGTTCCATGTACTCCGCATGAGATGTGGTTTGGCAAAAAACCGGGTCTCAATCATTTGAGAATTTGGGGTTGCCCGGCTTATATTAAAAAACTTAAAACAGATAAATTGGAGGCTAGGTCAGATAAAGGATTATTTATTGGTTATCCCAAGGAGACTATGGGATACTATTTTTACCTTCAAAATAATCAAAATGTGATTATCAGTCGGCATGCAATATTTCTAGAAAAGGAGTTTATCCAGGAAGGTGGTGTCGGAAAGAAGATAGCGCTCAAAGAGATGGTCTCAAATGAGCAAACAACTTCTCAAGAACAATCCGAACGACCTATTCAAACTGAACCTGTTATTACACCATTACCTCGAAGATCTAGTAGAATATCCCAAGTTCCAGACAAATATCAAGATTTCGTTATGGAATGCACAAAGGAAATGTTCCTTGTTGGCGATAGTGATCGTAGGGATGATCCTACCAGTTACCAAGAGGCGATGTCAGACATCGACTCAATAAAATGGCAAAAAGCTATGAGGTCCGAAATGGACTCTATGTACACCAATAATGTATGGACTCTTGTTGATCCTCCAGAAGGTATAGTACCTGTTGGTTGCAAATGGATTTTCAAGAGAAAGATCGGTGTGGATGGAAAAGTTGAAACATATAAGGCAAGACTCGTGGCGAAAGGTTACAGTCAGCGAGAAGGTCTCGACTACACGGAAACCTTTTCACCTGTGGTCATGCTTAAATCCATTCGGACATTACTTGCCATAGCCGCATACTATGATTATGAAATCTGGCAAATGGACGTAAAAACCGCTTTCCTCAATGGGTTTATAGAGGAGAACATATATATGCAACAACCCGAGGGGTTCGTGTGTGATAGCCAGAAGCATAAAGTATGCAAGCTTCATAGGTCTATTTATGGATTGAAGCAGGCTTCGAGGAGTTGGAATATACGGTTCAATGACACGGTCAAAACATTTGGCTTCGTGAGAAATCAGGATGAACCTTGTGTTTACAAAAAGACTAGTGGGAGCCAGCTTGTCTTTCTCGTATTGTACGTGGATGACATTCTCTTAATTGGAAATGATGTAAATTTGATGAACTCTGTCAAGAGTTGGTTATCCCAGAATTTCTTGATGAAAGATCTGGGAGAAGCAGCCTATATTCTTGGAATTAAGGTCTATAGAGATAGATCTAAGAGGCTGATCGGTTTATCACAGCAGATGTACATAGAAGACGTGTTGAAGAGGTTCAACATGGAAAATTCCAAAAGGGGTCTTCTCCCCATCAGACATGGAATTAATCTCTCCAAGATGATGTGTCCTAAAACACCTGAGGAAAGAGAGCGCATGAGCAGAATTCCCTATGCTTCCGCAATAGGGAGTATCATGTACGCTATGCTATGTACAAGACCAGATATCGCACATGCCGTAAGTATTACGAGCAGATATCAGTCCAATCCAGGTGAAGAACACTGGACTGCTGTGAAAAATATCCTTAAGTACTTGAGAAGAACTAAGGATTTATGCTTAGTGTTTGGTGGAAACGAACTAACACTAGAGGGTTTCACAGATTCAGACTTCATGTCAGATGTTGATGATAGAAAGTCAACATCAGGGCATGTTTTTATATTGAATGGTGGGGCTGTCATTTGGAAGAGTTCCAAACAGAATACAACAGCAGATTCCACCACAGAGGCAGAATACATTGCAGCATCTGAGGCATCGAAAGAGGCAGTTTGGCTTCGAAATTTTGTCGCAGAGCTAGGAGTGGTGCCCTCCGTTGAGGAACCAATGCCACTTTACTGTGATAATAACGGAGCTATAGCGCAAGCTAAAGAGCCGAGGTCTCATCAGAAGTCCAAACATATAGATCGACGCTATCATATCATCCGACAATTTGTAGATGAGCGTCGGATTGTTGTGCAGAAAGTAGCATCCGTGGACAATATAGCGGATCCTCTTACTAAGCCACTCACTCTCCAAAAACTAGATGTGCATTTAGAAAGAATGGGTATGAGATATATGAGTGATTGGCATTAGGGTTAGTGGGAGATTGTTAGTGATATACCCTAAAGCCAATCGGTAACATAGGCTTATGGATATTTTTTGTATTTTTCTTTAATTAATAAAGGGCAAGTTTTATTCATGTTTATTGTTAGCAATATGTTTACATGAATCGTCCATTGAATCTTTGTTAAGAAAATATATTCTTAAAGGTTAGGAATTTGAGATATATATATATTTCTTTGTACAAGATTCTTAAATGCTCCTAGCCATAGGAATATCATAAGGACGATGATATTTCCGGATAGGCCGGTGTATGCTATACTTCTAAGTTGAGGTGACGAATCTCAAGTCACTAGTGTGGGGACACTAAAGTAAGCATACAGGTGCTTATTAGAGAATAAGTACACTGAGCGTGACCATTTAGTTGAACAGTCACATGGTTCTATTTTCGTCAGTGACTAGTTCTTTGCTACCGATGTGTGAAGTACTTCTTGGACCTGAGGCGTCATAGTTGCTTCACATATAGATTGCTACCGTTTGACTGTACTAATACTTAGACTTTAATCAATAGTCTACGTCTGGTATTGATTGGCTGTAGTAGTTTATATGGGGAAGCATATGAGCGTACAATAAGGAATTCAACACTCTCAATGTTGAGAGAGAACGTCCTATGTAGATTATCAAATTCAACTCGAAAATCCCTGGCCAGGGTACATGGTGTATGGAAAGGGGTTTCCAACTGAGTTACCATATTGAGTCGATTTAGATATCCTAGTCAATGACCGAACCATGTTTTTGGTTCGATCGGGACGTTGTGTGTTGAAAGGAATTTATCACACTGTAACGGTAAGCGGAAAGGTTCAGTTTTCATCACCATTTTGGATTGTCGTGATATACTGCTAGGTGTCACTCACGGACAGTGAGAGAAGTAAAAATAATTTAAAATAAATTATTTTCATCAATTAGAAGAGTTCTAATTTAATGTTAAAGAGTTTGATATTGGACTCCACTGCCAAATGGTAATGGACCTGTGAGGTCACACACAATAGGAATTGTGTACATCCAAAATAAAAGGGTGAGTCTAATACACTAAACAGTTTAGTGATTATGATGAGAAATTATACGAAAGATTTAATTTCTAATTTGATTAGAGAATAATTAAATATTCATAAATTCTTATGAGATAATGTTCTAATTAGATTAGATTTAAATATAAATATTTAATTATAATTTAATGGATATGATCCGGTTAAATTAAAGAGAGAAATAAGGTTTAAACATATTCGATAAGTATCCTGAGATATTTCTTGTAACTAATTATAAGATTTAATTAGTTACTAGATTTTATCTTGAGAAGATTTCTCTTTATAACTAATTACAAGATTTAATTAGTTGAGATATCTTATGAGATACTTTAGTTTGTTAAAGATCCGGCCAACTTAATATTAATTAAGGAGGCTGTACGTATGTGATTCAAAAATGTGAAAGGAAAACTTAATTAAGTTGGCCGCGGCACTCTCAAGTTGAATTATTCTCTCTCTCCACATAATCTTTCGTGAAGATCAGAGTGTTTCATCAAAAGTAACGCAGACATCAAAGGGACCGCTAGCACCGTTCTTGAAGTCTGCGACTCATCTGTTCCGTGCAACGGAAGGCGTTGGATCTACACCAATTCCGTGTGGATACTCATAGAGGCCGGGCACGTGCGCGGCTACGTTGAAATCACGATTCGTCATATCCAATTTTCAACCGTTCAGTAGATCAAGAGGCCTTAACTGGTTCAAGGTAATATAGACTAAACATGAGATCTGTTTAGTTTAATTTATTTTATATTGTAACATGAGAACGATCCACCGGCACTGGATTGATTTTATTTTACCTTTCATATATGATATGAATTTATTTTAAAATAATGTGCAAATTTTTCCGCTGCATTTTATTCTGTGCCGGATGATTTCTTACAGCCGGACCTCTCCAACAGCAGCAACAGCATCGGCAGCTTGGGTTGCTCAACTTTTTCTTCAACTCGATCTGGCGGCGTTTCGAAGCTTGGGACTATAGGAGAAGTTGATGTCGGATTGTTGGCGCTAATCATTAATTTCAAAATCTTGAGCTATTAGAAATACGCAATCAATTCACTTAAAGTATACAGATACAGCGCCCACGGGTCTCGACCGGACTCAACCCACCTGGACGTTGGGTCTATTATTGAGTCTCTTGCCATTAGGTCTATTGTGGACCGCAGCCCCACTCAACTTATTAGGCTCACCCAACTCAATTTATTAGTCTCCTGAGCCTATTATCACGAGACAGAAAGTTGGACCTATTTAACCCATAAATAAATAGCCAACAGTTGATACACTGGTAGTACTTGAAATGGAGAGTTTGTAGAGTGATTCATATAACCAAATCTTCAGGTATTTATAGTTTAATTAATTGAGATTTTTAGTAAAAGTTGCTGGATTTTGTTCCGGCTGAAGTTTTGATAGACTTTCTTTAGATTTTTCTATTTAATAAGAGCTTTTAATTGGTCGTGGGCACTACAATAAAATTAGATAATAGTGACATATTTTTATAATATTTTTGTACAAGTGTCATATATATATTCCATCTATATTAAAATTAGGTTATAGGGATATATTTTTTGGACACATTACACACTATAACGACTGCACATATAGCGACACTAATAATAAGTGTCGATTTTTTTTTTTTCAAATTTCAGAAACACTTAAAAGTATCGTTATAGTATAATTTTATTGTAGTGGGGTGATCCTAACTTTAGCTAGAGCGAGTTGGGAACTTTGTTTTTTTTTTTTTTTTTGAGAGTAAGGTAGTATGCTACCTTCACGGACTTAAGCTTTTCGCCTAGCAAAAGCCCGTGCGGCGCCCGTCTTCCTGCTCGAAGAGGGCAAGCCTTGCTCTCTATTTGCTAGCCTAGACCTTCGCGCCCTACGACTAAATGCAAAAGTAGAGAAAAGAGAAAAGAGTAGTGCTTCCGCAAAAAAAACTAAGTACACTCTTTACTTAGAAAAATAACTCTACAAGAATACAACTCTCTCTTGCTCTTGTTGAACAACTCACACTTGTTGTCCTCTTGGCCTTAACCAACCCCCCTATTTATAGGCTTTATGTACACTCACACACTAGCCTACATTTACAAGCCATGACCCTTGGCATTCCCATGACCCTTGGCATTCCATTGGCATTAATGGTGGACTCTTGGCATTCTCATGACATTTATGGTGGTGGTTGCAAGACTCTTCACCTCCCAAATGTCTCTTTGCCTCCCCCAAAGGTGGTTGGGCTAGCTTGACAAGCCCAAGTCGGTTTGGGCTAGGGACTTAGACTAAAATTTTCTAAGTCCCTAACACTCTCCCCGACCTAATGCGCAGGCGTCCTCGTCGCCCGCTGCTTCTGGAACTCGTCGATGAGTGCTTGATATTGCCAAAGTGTGTCACCTTTCTCCCAAGTAGCCTCGCCATAAGGGAGATTTTTCCACTTTACCAAGTACTCTGGGCTTGGCGGCACTCCGCGTCGCCGAATCAGACGAGTGTCCGGGATGGACTCCGCCTCTTTGTCATGGGATGTAGTCATGGTCACTGGGGCGCGCTGCGACACGCCACGGTTTAGATCCTCCGCGTCTTCATGGTATTGCTTCAGCTTGCTCACATGGAAGACCGGATGAATCTTGAGGTTCGCAGGCAACTGCAGCTTGTAGGCAGACTTACCCACACGTTTGACGATGGGGTATGGGCCTTCATACTTGCGCAACAGCCCCTTGTGCACCTTGCGCAAGACCTTGAACTGCTGCGGTAGTAATTTGACCATCACTTGATCGCCCACGGCAAACTCCCGAGGTTGCCGCTTTTCGTCCGCCCACTTCTTCATTCGCCGGGCCGCTTTCTCCAAGCTTGCCCTCGCAATTTCACATCTTTCCTGCAAGTTAGAGGTAAATTGGAGAGCAACAGGGCTGCGGAACTGCTCTTCCGCAGCAGCTGTGTGTGGGGCGAGCGGTTGTCGCCCAATCGCCAGCTCGAAGGGACTATAGCCCGTAGAATCGCTGCGCCGCAAGTTGTAGGAAAATTGGGCAACATCAAGGTGATGTACCCAATCCTTCTGGCTGGCACTCACGTAGTGCCGCAAGTACTCCTCCAACAGAGCATTCACCCGCTCCGTTTGTCCGTCCGTCTGTGGATGAAAACTGGTGGAAAAGAGCAACTCCGAGCCCAAGATTTTGAACACCTCGGTCCAAAACTTGCCGGTGAATCTGGGGTCGCGGTCGCTCACAATACTTTCGGGGATCCCCCAAAGTTTGACGACATGGCTGACGAAGAGTCGTGCTGCTTCTTCAGCCGTGCAATCGGTTGGTGCTGCGATGAAGGTCCCGTACTTAGAAAAGCGATCCACCACCACCAGTATGGACCCACGCTCCCCCACCTTTGGCAAGGCGGAGATGAAGTCCATGGAGATGCTCTCCCACGGACGGCTTGGAACAGGCAATGGCTCGAGGAGACCGCCAGGTCGCTGGTGTTCAACCTTGTCTTGTTGACACACCAAGCAAGTTTGCACGTAGGCCTCTCCACGTCTTCGTGCATTCGTGGCCAGTAGTAAGCGGCCTCGAGTAGTGCCAAAGTCCGCTTCTGACCTGGATGACCTGCCCACTTGGAGTCATGACACTCCTTTATGAGCTCGCGGCGAAGGTTGCCCCACTTGGGCACAAACACCCTCCGCCCTTTGGTGAGGAGTAACCCGTCGCTGAGCCAAAACCTTCGCGTTTTGCCCTCCTTGACAAGTTGCACAAGGTTCTGAGCGATAGGGTCCTCGTTGGTTCCTGCGCGAAGTCGATCACGGAGTGTCCCGCGAAGTTGCCACACAGCCGCTAGTTCAGCCTTGCGGCTGAGTGCATCGGCCACGTGATTCTCCTTCCCGGGCTTGTACTGCATCTCCATGTCGAACTCCGCCAAGAAATCCTGCCACCTTGCCTGTTTAGGCGACAGCTTCTTCTGCGATTGGAAGTAGCTTGTGGCGACGTTGTCGGTGCGCACCACAAACTTGCTCCCAAGCAAATAATGCCGCCAGGTCCGCAAACAATGCACGACGGCGGTCATCTCCTTCTCTTGGACAGTGTACCGCCGCTCGGTGTCGTTGAGTTTGCGACTCTCATAGGCAATGGGGTGTCCATCCTGCACGAGAACACCGCCAATGGCAAAATCTGAGGCATCGGTGTGTACCTCAAAGGTGCGACTGCAGTCAGGTAGTCGCAGCACCGGATCCTCCGTCACCGCCCGCTTTAGGTCCTCGAATGCCTCCACGCATTGAGGGGTCCAATCCCACGAGTGGTTCTTCTTCAAGAGATCCGTCAGGGGGGCTGCTCTCGCAGAGTAGCCCGCAATAAACCGTCGATAGTAGTTGACGAGCCCAAGGAATGACCGCAACTCAGGAATGGTTGTTGGGGTCTCCCATTCGCAAATGGCTCGCACTTTCTGTTGATCCATGCGGAGTTGTCCCTGGCCTATCCAGTGGCCAAGGAAGTGTACCTCTTCCTTCGCGAAGCTGCATTTCTCCTTCTTCACGAACAACTGGTTCTCCCGCAACACTTGGAAGACGGTTCGTAGATGTTCGATGTGCTCCTCCAAGGTGTTGCTGTATATCACGATGTCGTCGAGGTACACGACCACGAAGCGATCGAGATAGGAATGGAACAGCTTGTTCATGAGGGTGCAGAAGGTTGCTGGCGCATTCGTCAAGCCGAACGGCATGACAAGGAACTCATAGGACCCGTACCTTGTCACGCACGTGGTCTTTTCCTCATCTCCTTCTGCAATCCGCACTTGATAATACCCGGAGCGAAGATCAAGTTTGGTGAAGAATTTCGCTCCGCCCAATTGATCAAAGAGATCTGCAACCAAAGGAATAGGGTACTTGTTTTTTATGGTTACCTTGTTGAGCGCCCTGTAGTCAATACAAAGCCGCAGGCTTCCATCGCTCTTCCGCTGGAACAAAACTGGTGCTCCATAAGGTGCTTTCGACGGTCGAATGAATCCTGCATCGAGGAGTTCCTTCAATTGCTTTTGCAACTCCTCGAGCTCTGGAGGGGCCATTCGGTATGGCGCTTTTGCTTGCGGTTTGGCTCCTGGCTCGAGCTCAATAGCATGATCCACCTCTCGCCTAGGTGGAAGTTGCTTTGGCAATTCCTTGGGCATGACGTCCTGGAATTCTGCCAAAACCGTCGCAATCTCCGTCGAAGGGTCCTCCTCCTCGAGGCCCTCGTCGCTCACCTCGCGGATTGCCGCAAGGTAAGTCATCTCACCACGGTTCACACCCCTTCGCAACTGTAAAGCAGAGAGGGTCGGGATGTTTACCGTTTTCTCCTGGCTCGCTAGGACCATGCACGGGGTTGTCTCCTCCATGATGCTCAATGCTCCAAGGTGTGGCATCGGAACCGCCTTCGACGAAGCCAAGAAGTCCATACCCAGTATGACTTGGAAGTCGTCGATAGGTGCGGCGGTGAAGTTTGCAGTGCCCTTCCAAGGTCCAACTGCAATTGCCACGCCTTTGGCCACCCCTAGCACGGGTTGTGCTTGCGAGTTGACAGCCTTCATCTTACTTGTGTCCTTCATGAGGGAAAGGCCTAATCGCTTGGCCTCCGCCTCCGCGACAAAGTTATGAGTGGCTCCCGTGTCGACCAGCGCTCGTGTGGCCTTGCCGTTAAGGACCACATCGACGTACAGGAGTCCCTTGTTGAGGGATTTGGCGTTGCTTGCCACCCCCTGAACCGCATTGACGAGCCTAAGCGCGCCCATCTTTGTTGGTTCGCTGCTGCCTTCACCCTGCTCGGTTTGGACAACATTTACCTATTTTTTGTTTGGACAATCTCTTGCCCAATGGTTTCCGCCACAAACGTAGCACATCAGCTTCTTGGATGGCGCCGCAGGTCCTTTGTCGCGACCTCTGCGCTCCTTTGGGTCGCGGCGTTCTCCCCCACCCTTAGCCTTGCTCACCTTGGGTGTTCTGCCGCGAGACGGATCCGCCTTCTCATACTCAGGCAGCTTCTCCGCTAAGGCGATTGCGGAGCCGACGTCTTGCACGTTGCGCCCCACAAGTTCTTTGTTCGCCCATGGTTGGAGTCCGTCAAGGAAGAAGAATAGACGATCTTCTTCCGCCATGTTGGAGATGGACAGCATCAACTTGGAGTACTCCTTGACATACTCCTTGAGAGTCCCAACATGTTTGAGTCGTCGAAGTTGCCTCCTCGCAAGATATTCGACGTGCTCGGGATAGAACTGCGCCTTAAGCTCGCGCACAAAGTCCTCCCAAGTCTTCAGTTCGCATTGGCCCTTCTCGGCCTCTGCAGATCGCCGACGCCACCACAGCATCGCATCGTCAGCGAGGTACATGGATGCGGCTTGGACTTTTTCCTCCTCTTCGTCTAGCCGCAGCGCCTTGATGTAGCGCTCCATGTGCCACAGGAAATTGTCGATTTCCTTCTCGTCGCGCGTTCCCTTAAAAGATTGAGGCTCGGGAACACGTACCTTTGAAGCATAGCCCCTGTGTGGTTCAGGATCACGCCCTACCGCCTTCTCAAGGATTGTGACCCGTGATTTGAGGTCCTCGACCTCATCGACGCGGGCAACAAGATCATTGATCAGGGTAGTTCGCTCCTCGTCTCGACGAGCCATGGTCTCCTGAAGCCTTTGAAACTCGGTGCGAAAGGTTGTCATGGCAATCGTAACACTTTCCTCCATGCTACGAAAGTCACCAACAAACAATGTTAGAGTTTCAGCCAACTCAGAATAGTTTTCACCTATTCTTGCCACGGTATCCTCCAATAGCGCGAGGCGGTCCTCCAAAGGAGCGTCGTCCCTCGTGATGGCCCGCCGCTCTTTGCTCTTGCCTCGCTTGGACTGCCTTGGAGGTTCAGCCGCAACATCGGGGTTTCCAGCATCTGATGTTGACATGGTTCCTCGCTCGAACCGGCTCTGATACCAACTGTCACGGACTTAAGCTTTTCGCCTAGCAAAAGCCCGTGCGGCGCCCGTCTTCCTGCTCGAAGAGGGCAAGCCTTGCTCTCTATTTGCTAGCCTGGACCTTCGCGCCCTACGACTAAATGCAGAAGTAGAGAAAAGAGAAAAGAGTAGTGCTTCCGCAAAAAAAACTAAGTACACTCTTTACTTAGAAAAATAACTCTACAAGAATACAACTCTCTCTTGCTCTTGTTGAACAACTCACACTTGTTGTCCTCTTGGCCTTAGCCAACCCCCCTATTTATAGGCTTTATGTACACTCACACACTAGCCTACATTTACAAGCCATGACCCTTGGCATTCCCATGACCCTTGGCATTCCATTGGCATTAATGGTGGACTCTTGGCATTCTCATGACATTTATGGTGGTGGTTGCAAGACTCTTCACCTCCCAAATGTCTCTTTGCCTCCCCCAAAGGTGGTTGGGCTAGCTTGACAAGCCCAAGTCGGTTTGGGCTAGGGACCTAGACTAAAATTTTCTAAGTCCCTAACATACCGCTTCATTCATTTGAGTAATGAATTTGGTTACAAACTGAGACAGCTAACTCTCAACCCGCTAACGAGAAGCGAAAAAAAGAAAAAAAGAAAAAAAAAAAACATCAATCAAGGGCCGCAGAAGGAGTCCCAGGACCTTCTCTGCATCCTGATTTCATCCAACAGAAGCCACGCCGCCCGCTGCTTTGGCTCGAAGATTCTTCTATTCCTTTCTAACCACGTACCCCACCAAGTGGCAGCAACCGTCACTAGGTCCGTTGTTTCCAGTGTTCCATTCTTGAGACTACCTTGCTTCCCACAATCTAGCCGGCGAATCACACGATAGTGCCATCCACTTGTCCGGTAAGAGAGCGGTCAGTAGATTCTTGAGACTACTTGCTCCGTTGGGAACTTTGTTTGTACTGATTTGAAGTGATTTTAAGTGAATTTATGTTTTTATCAAGTTCTTCAGCCAAAAAACAATTTTCGAGGGATTCTGTGTTCTTGAGCTTTTGTTTACTTTGGTAATGTAATTTTGTGGAGATTATGGAATTTTTCTCTGATGGAGTAGGAACCTGAGAACATCTTGGAGTGTGTCCCTTTTCTCTTCCCTTACCTGGTTGCCCTGTGGACCAGCAAGAACAGCAGCAGCCATAGCAACAACAGCAGTAGTAGCAGCAGCAGTGTAGTGGCAGCAGTGAGGTGTTTTGGATTTTTGTTTTGACCTGAACTTCCTTGCAGCCATTTGAGGACTTTTTGGTGTTCCTGAGGAAGAGAAGAACTAGGGATTTAAGTTCTAACAGCTGGATTGAGGTAGGTGATGCTGAATTTAAGGTTTTCCGAACCGAATCGGCATTTGATGGATTTTGTGTAGAGATGTCAACGGTCGGATTCGGAACGAATTTTTAAAAATCTGAATCCGAACCTAATTAACAAATTCGAAATCCGAACCCGAACCCGAATCCGATGAATTAAAAAAAAAATATTCAAATCCGAACCCGATTAAAAATTCGAAAATTCAAACCCAAAACAATTATTATTATTTTCTCTTTACAATATTTCAAAATATATTACATTAAATCTAAAATTTTAAAATATAATATTAAATATTCATATACACATATATTATATAACGTAAAATCAATTCAGGTTCGGATCGGGTACGGATTTGGGTCAGGTACAGTCAAAATCCCCATATCCAAATCTAAATTCAAATTCGTCGTGTTTTCATTTTTTATATTCTTATCCGAATTCATATCCGTTTAACATCGGATAAATCCATTCTCTTCGGATTCGCTTCGAATAAAATTTCGCATATCTATACCCATTAACATCCCTAATTTTGTGTTCAATTTTTTATTCGGCTCAATCCAACTTGGATTTCTTGAATTTTATTATATTTCTAGGTGGTGTTTGGTTTGGGTACAAAAGAGGGATATCCCCCTTTTTACCCAAACAAAACTCGAATGGGAGGAGGGAGAATAGGTGGGTATTAGGGGGGGATTTTGGTTCCCCCCCCCCCCCCCCCCCCCAACAAAACTGGAATGTGTTGGGGGGGGGGGGGGGGGTAGTAGGGGGGGATTTCGATTCCCCCCTCTATCCCCCCCCCCCCCCCCCCCCCCCCCCCCCCCCCCCCCCCCCGCCCCCGAACAGGCCAAAGAGTGCCTTGGGAAGGGGCACTCTGCCCTTTTTTTTTTTCTTATATGCTTCTTTTGATTTTATTATTATTTTTTTAAATTAGAATTTTTAAATTTTAAAAAATATTTAAATTTTAAATTTTTTATTTTATAAATTTCAATTTTTTTTAATTTTATATTTTAATAAATCTAAATATTTTATTTTATTTTTTTATAAAAAAATATTAATTTTAAAATTTTAAAATTTATACAATTTTTTTTATATATTTTTTATAATTTATATAAATTTAAAAATTAAAATTTTTACTCCCACTTAAAATTTAAAAATTAACTTTTTTTTTCTCCCACTTAAAATTTTTATAAAAATTAAAATTAATAAATATTAAAATTTGAATAAATTTTGAAATTTTAATTTTGAAAAAAAAAAACTAAAAAGGAAAGAATATTTTAGTCTTTTAACACAAAAGTTAATTCTCTATTTCTCTTATTCTTCAATTATTTTAAAAATATTATTTTTTTTATATCCGTTACTAACCTAAAATTCAATCAAACATAAATTTATATTAGTTCTAGCTTGTTCTAAAATTTATATTTATTCCTAATACAACTAATTTTTTTTTATACCTCAATCAAGTGAGGCTCTAGGTGATTTGGGACTAAAGACAAGTTCTTGGTCATGATTTGGGTCACTATATTAGTCTTTCTTATTTTTTATAAATAATGGCCATAACTATGTGTGACACCTTGGCACCATCTTGGCCACTTGCCTAGTATCCATATTTTTTGTTGTATTTTTTTAATCCTTTGGTTTGTTTAATTGATCCTTTCACAATTAAGAACATACTTTATTATTATTTTTTTTTTAATTACATGAAAGCTATTAGCCAAAGAGTGCCTTGGGAAGGGGCACTCTGCCCTTTTTTTTTTTTCTTATATGCTTCTTTTGATTTTATTATTATTTTTTTAAATTAGAATTTTTAAATTTTAAAAAATATTTAAATTTTAAATTTTTTATTTTATAAATTTCAATTTTTTTTAATTTTATATTTTAATAAATCTAAATATTTTATTTTATTTTTTTATAAAAAAATATTAATTTTAAAATTTTAAAATTTATACAATTTTTTTTATATATTTTTTATAATTTATATAAATTTAAAAATTAAAATTTTTACTCCCACTTAAAATTTAAAAATTAACTTTTTTTTCTCCCACTTAAAATTTTTATAAAAATTAAAATTAATAAATATTAAATTTGAATAAATTTTGAAATTTTAATTTTGAAAAAAAAAAACTAAAAAGGAAAGAATATTTTAGTCTTTTAACACAAAAGTTAATTCTCTATTTCTCTTATTCTTCAATTATTTTAAAAATATTATTTTTTTTATATCCGTTACTAACCTAAAATTCAATCAAACATAAATTTATATTAGTTCTAGCTTGTTCTAAAATTTATATTTATTCCTAATACAACTAATTTTTTTTTATACCTCAATCAAGTGAGGCTCTAGGTGATTTGGGACTAAAGACAAGTTCTTGGTCATGATTTGGGTCACTATATTAGTCTTTCTTATTTTTTATAAATAATGGCCATAACTATGTGTGACACCTTGGCACCATCTTGGCCACTTGCCTAGTATCCATATTTTTTGTTGTATTTTTTTAATCCTTTGGTTTGTTTAATTGATCCTTTCACAATTAAGAACATACTTTATTATTATTTTTTTTTTAATTACATGAAAGCTATTAGTTTTTTTTTGTTTTTTTTTTTTTTTTTTTTTTTTTTTTTTTTTTTTTTTTTTTTTTTTTATAAAGGATTTAAACTTCATGGAAGCTACCAAATAATTCTTCTATATACTAATGTTATAATTTTTCTAAAACTCTCATTCTATATTTTAATTTTTTTTTTATCTATCTATAAGACTATAATACATAAAAAATATTTTTATTGTCAATTGAAGATTGTGAGTTGAGCTTGAAATTTTAACATAATATTAAAACTTAATTCATGCCATCAATCTATCTATACCCATATGTTATTTTTCCTATTATTTGTCATGTGGTAATATTTTCTTTATTGTTGAGTATGGAGTCACTCTGAACCGGCTCAAGTTCTCTTCATTTTTTTTTTTTCGTTTTTTTTTTTTTGAGCCGAGCTAGGTTACACGCTGAACCGAATCAAGTCCTTTACTGTTTTCCTCTTTCTTTGTTTGAACCGAATCATGTCACACCTGCTGCATTAAGTTGAACCAACCTAACTGCTTTGCTTGAACCAAATCGGGATATATATATGTTGAAGTGGCTTAAGTTCTCCACATATTTATCTCTTTCTTTATTTGAACCAAACCGAATTACATCTAGAAATCTGCTATGTTTAACCGATTCCTCCACATATTTCTTTCTTTCTTTGCTTGAACTGAACTGAATTACACCGAAGCCGAACTAGTCAAACTGCTCAACATATTTTTATTTTTCTTTTCTTAAATTAAACCACCGCTTTATCCTCTTCCTTAGGTTATTATTTTCTTCATGGAATCAAAGTGTCCACTGAATAGAAATTAGAGCATGGATCACTTCCCTCACTACCTTTTTCTCTTTATAGGGCTGTTACTTTTCTTCATAAGTGTCTTCCAAACCAAAATTAGGGCACGATAAATCCTTCTCCTCACCGCCACTTATTCCACCACATTTATTCCACAGATTTTTAAATTATTTTTTATTGTGCTGCTACTTTTTCGTATGCATCATCACATTTTTTATATTTTCTACTATTTATTTATGTGCCTCCGATGCTTCTTTTTTCTTTTTTTTATTTAAATTTTTATATTGTTTGTTTCGTTCAAACTATTGGTATGTTTTATTTACTATATAAAAAATATATTATTATTATACTCAAAATATTAGGAAAAAAAAATTAAAAGCAGAATCAAATAAGAGAAATTTTTTTTTTTTATCAAAAAGATTATTGTATCTTAGTTCTTCTGCTTCTAGTTAATATGTTGTTGATGATATTGATGTTGTTGTTGCTTTAGTTTATTAAGTTGGAAGGGTTAGATTTATATATTAGATTCATGATTCATGATTGATAGTGCATGAATTTGTATTAGTAAATTATATTATTATACTTGAAATATTAAAAAAAAAAAATCAAATAAAAAGAAACTACTGCATTTTAGTTTTGCTGCTTTTCTTTATAAGTTCGAATGGTTGGATTTATATATTATATTTATAATTTATGATTGATAATTGATCCATAAATTTATACTAGTAAATTATATTATTATACTTAGAATATTAGAAAACAAAACAAAAGCAAAATCTAAGTTACAAAAAAAAAAAAAAAAAAAAAAAAAAAAACCTATTGCATCTAGTTTTGCTACTTATCCTTAATCTACTGTTGAAGATGTTGATGTCGCCGCTGCTTTTCTTAGGCTCCGTTTGGGTACAAGAACTATGAGGGATAAGGGGATATCCTTTTTTGTACCCAAACAATAAAAAGCTGTTTGGTACAGCTGTTCCACCTAATTCCGGAATTAGGAGAGAATAACTGTTCCAAGCAGCGGGTGAAACAACTCAGCTGTTCCACCTACAATTTTTTTTTAAAATTAATTAATTTTATTTTAAATTATAAGTTATTTAAATTTATAAAATTTAAAATTTATTTTATTATTTTATAAAAATTTGATTCCCTCTATTCTTTTTTATTCCTCTTTAATTTACCAAACACAATTTCTTTTATACCCGGTATAACTCTTATACCTGTCATCACGTATTAATGGCGCATTTTACAACCTTCTATATTATACTTGATTTGGGTTTGATTTGGGATAATTGTCTTTCCTTGTACATCATTATTATTTCCTTTATTGCAGGATTCTTATTCCAAATTACCTTGTACAACTTGTAGAACCTCTCTATATTAAGAGAGCATTATGATGAATAATAACAGAACATTATTCTCAAATTACTTCTATCATGGTATCAGAGACAGGTCGGATCAATCCTAGTTTGCGCCGCTACTCGCAAGAAGTTTTCTTCTCATCATCTTTTTTCTAGTCAAGGTGTTGTTATTCTAATCTTTGAATTTTCATGGCATCTTCTTCTATTCTCCCTACTACAGCAACTTCCTCTATGGCATCATCAGTTTCCTCCTTTGCTCAACTAGATGTCAAGCTAACAGGGACGAATTACCGTGAATGGTCTATTTCACTAAAGCTATTATTTGATGCCCTTGATCTTGTGAGCCATATTGATAACACTCCAACACCAACAGATGAAAAGAAAATGAATGAATGGGCTGTTGCAGATCGACGAGCCCGTGGAATCATTTCTTCATCTGTTGATGTTGACATTCGCATGCAGTTAGTAAATTTTACTACTGCACGAGAGATGTGGGCACATCTCCAACGTCTATATGAACAATCAAGTTACGCTCAGTCCTATGCCGAATTTCAAGAGTTGTCCCTTGCCCATCAAGGAGAGCGTACCATACAGGAGTTTTATACATTCATGCAAATTCGGTGGCGTCAACTTGCGACTATGGAGCAACCCCTGTGTCGAGCTTGCTCTATCTGTGACTGCACCACAAAACAAAAGCTGATGCGCGACCAACAACGCCTCTTTCAATTTCTTATGAGGTTACGACCAGAATTTGAAGCCTTACGGGGTCAACTCCTTCATCGGTCACCCCTTCCCACGCTTGATACAGCTTTGGCAGAGCTTATTGCTGAAGAAACTCGACTTCGTGTGCTTCATTCGTCTCAACCTTCTCAGCCAACTGTTTTGGCAGCAGGTGCATCACCTCCCTCTCAACTCTATATTGCTCCTCTTTCTTCCGGTCCTCTGAAAAAGGATAAGCGAAATATTGAGTGTCATTATTGTCATAAAATGGGACATACTATTCGAGAATGTCGAAAGAAGAAGCATGCAGATCTCTTTCGACAATCTTATTACACCACACCTACTACCGCTGCCACTGCATCCTTGGAAGCATCGAATGATGTAGCTAACACAGTTACATTGAGCATGCCACAATTAATGCAAATGATTCACAATTCACGACTGCAACCTCCAGCTTCTAGTGCAGATAGCTCGACATCAAGTATATCAGGGTTTGGCACGCTTTCAACATCCAATCATACAGGTACATCTGTGGATTCTTGGATTCTTGACTCTGGCGCATCCTTTCATATGACACCTCACATCTCTTTTCTTACGGCACCTACCCCTCTATCTACTCCTATTAACATTTTTACTGCAGATGGATCCTCTCTTCCTGTTGCTCACAGTGGAGCATTGACTACTTCAGTCAATCAGGGTCGCTTTTCTATACCCTCTGTTTTTCATGTCCCTAATCTTTCATTAAATTTATTATCCGTTAGTCAAATTACGGATAATAATTGCACTGTCACTTTCGACTCTTCCTCTTGCTTTGTTCAGGATCGTTCAACCGGGCGGCTGATTGGACAGGGCCATAGACAAGATGGACTGTACTACATGGATCATTTACATCTTCCATCTGGTTTTGTGTCTGTGAGCATGACGTCTACCTCTTCTGATATTGATCGTTGGCATCGTCGTTTAGGTCATTTATCTCAAGACAACTTGGACATTTTAATTAGAAATGGAGTTCTCGGTAGTGTTTCATCTGTTAAATTTTCTTCATGTTTAGAATGTAAACTTGCTAAACATTCTACTAAACCTTTTCCCGCTAGTGAAACTGTTACCACTAAAGCCTTCGAACTTATTCATTCCGATGTTTGGGGACCTGCGCCTATTCCTACACGCATAGGAAATAGGTATTATGTCATTTTTGTTGATGATTTCTCGCGTTTTACTTGGATATACTTTATGCACCACCGTTCTGAACTCCTTAAAATTTACAAAGATTTTACTACTATGATTAAAACTCAATTTGGTGCTTCTATCAAAATTTTTCGATCTGACTCTGGTGGAGAATACCTATCACATGAATTTCGACGCATTCTCGCCTCTCAAGGTACTCTACCCCAGCTTTCTTGTCCCTATGCTCACCAACAGAACGGTGTGGCGGAGCGAAAACATCGTCATATTTTGGAGACCGCTCGCTCTCTCCTCATCGCTGCTTCCGTTCCTCACGAATTCTGGGCTGATGCCGTTTTCACCGCCGTCTACCTTATAAATCTCATGCCCTCCAAAAATTTATCCGGCATCTCCCCTAGTGGACGATTGTACTCTAGGCAACCAACTTACTCTCATTTAAAAATTTTTGGGTGCACTTGCCTTGTTCTTTTACCTCCGACAGAACGAAACAAACTTTCTCCTAAATCTGCTGTTTGCGTCTTTTTCGGATATAGCCCTGAGCACAAAGGATATAGATGCTATGACCCAGTTGCTCGTCGTCTTCGTGTCTCTCGTGATGTGATATTTTTTGAGGACATTCCATATTACACTCGCACTATTTCTAGTGATACTTCTAAACATTCAACTGTGATAAATCTTTCATTCCTAGATTTGCCCCATTCTTGTGAAAACCCGATTACTTCACATGACAATAGTTCTTGCTCACAGACTGTCATTGCGGATGGCACTAGTACAGTTCCTTCGTCTATTCAGGCTTCTTCCACCGCCCCTGTGGTTGACGATCCGATCACTTCCGAACGACGATATCCTTTGCGAATTCGCAAACCAAAAGAATTCTTTGGTTGTCTAAATTCTCAGTCCTTCTCCTCAGACTATCATACTTTTCTTGCCTCTATACATAATCATCAAGAGCCACAATCCTTTCGTCAAGCTGTCGCCATCCCTGAATGGAAAGCGGCCATGTCTGAAGAACTTGATGCTCTTCAACGCACTAATACCTGGGATATTGTGCCTCTACCCGCTAATAAAATTCCTGTTAGTTGCAAGTGGATTTATAAGATTAAAACCCGATCTGATGGTTCAATAGAACGGTACAAAGCTCGCCTGGTTGCACGTGGCTTTACACAGGAACATGGGTTTGACTATGAAGAAACTTTTGCTCCTGTTGCAAAAATGACATCTGTTCGAGTTCTTATAGCTGTTGCTGCAAATCGTCAATGGCCACTTTACCAGCTTGATGTCAAGAATGCCTTTCTACATGGTGATCTTCGTGAAGAGGTTTATATGCAGCCACCACCTGGGTTTCCTCATCCTCCTAACCATGTTTGTCGGCTTCGTAGGGCTATCTATGGCCTTAAGCAAGCCCCGAGAGCTTGGTTTGAAAAATTTCGCACTGTGATTCTTGCTGCAGGTTTCTCACAGAGTGAGAATGATTATGCTATGTTCATTCACACATCTGGTGATAGAAAGACTATTCTTTTACTCTATGTTGATGATATGATAATCACCGGAAATGATGTTGAACATATTCAATATGTTAAAAATCATCTTCAGCAACAATTTGAAATGAAGGATCTTGGGTATCTCCGATATTTTTTGGGCATTGAAGTTGCTTATAGTCCTCGAGGATATCTTCTATCTCAACAAAAATATATTACAGATTTATTATCTCGTTCCGCCTTGACTGACGATAAAATCACTTCAACTCCTTTGCAACTGCATCAGAAATTGACTCCGACTATGGGAGAACCCTTAGAAAATCCCACTCGTTATCGTGAATTGGTGGGTGCTCTCGTTTACCTAACAATATCTCGACCTGATATCACTTATGCAGTTCACATAGTCAGCCAGTTTATGCAAGCACCTACCTCCGATCATTATGCTGCTCTTCTTCACATCTTACGATATCTTCGAGGAACAATTAATCGGGCTCTTTTCTTTCCTTCCTCCTCAAAATTAGACCTACAAGCCTACACTGATGCTGACTGGGCAGGAGACCCTACCGACCGTCGTTCCACGACTGGCTTCTGTGTATTTCTTGGTGATTCACTTGTATCTTGGAAGTCCAAGAAACAAGATATAGTATCTAAGTCCAGTTCAGAAGCTGAGTATCGTGCTATGTCTACTGCCACTTCTGAAATTGTGTGGTTGCGACGTCTTCTCTCTGATCTTGGTATTGTTTTGGTTGCCCCAACTCCTCTTTATTGCGACAATCAAAGTGCTATCAAAATTGCCAACAATCCGGTTTTTCATGAACGTACTAAACATATTGAAATTGATTGTCATTTTGTACGTCATCATTATCTTGCTGGCACCGTTACACTACCATTCGTTCAATCAAGCAATCAAGTCGATGATTTCTTCACAAAAGGACATACGTTACAACGGCATAAATTCTTCTTATCCAAACTCTCGGTATTTGATCCACCTTGAGTTTGCCGGGGGGTGTCATCACGTATTAATGGCGCATTTTACAACCTTCTATATTATACTTGATTTGGGTTTGATTTGGGATAATTGTCTTTCCTTGTACATCATTATTATTTCCTTTATTGCAGGATTCTTATTCCAAATTACCTTGTACAACTTGTAGAACCTCTCTATATTAAGAGAGCATTATGATGAATAATAATAGAACATTATTCTCAAATTACTTCTATCAATACCCACCAAAATATAAATTAACATTAGTTTCTGCTAGCTAATACCATAACTTATACCTATTCCCGGTATAACTAAATTTTTCTTATATCCGAACCAAACGTAGTCTATTAAAGGCCGGTTGAATTTATTATATTGTTCTATTTTATCTATCCATTTATTTAATTATTTTTTTTTCTATTTAAGTAACATGATTTTTTTTTCTTAGAAAAGTAAAGACGATTTGGATTTGTTGTTCTACGTTTGTCTATTGTTGTCTTCGCTTCCGAACTAATTTAAGTCCTAATACAATTTTGTATTTCTGAAAATACTTACCATTTTGTTTATTCTTACAGTAATTGTTTTAAATCTTCTTTGATCATAATTTTATTGTCTACAAATTTTTTTTTTTCTAATCATGTATTATTTGATGGATAAAAATTTTGAGCAGTGAACTCATATATTAGTCGCCCCAATTTGTCAGAAAATTATCCATCCTAGAGCTACTCTAGTTTCAGCAC
>CM054942.1:23173099-23226513 GCA_029168755.2 Tillandsia fasciculata
CTAGTCTCTCGAAACTTTCGGACCCTGATTGATTCCCTCCGAATGTTTTACCGGAGAGAGCTGATTTCCCCGGGGATCGAGAACTTCGAAAGGTTGAGTATGGAACCTGTTCTTGTTTTATTGGGGTTTTAGACACCGACCTTTCAGAATTCTCGGACCCTTGTTGTGTCAGTTGGTTTCTTCTTATCTGTGAGTCGAGTGGTTTGTTCTGGGAGCCGTTTGGGTTGACGGTGGTCCCGAGCTATGGAGTGTCTCTGGTAGATGTTATTAGTGTTGAGTTATTATTTTCAATCTGATTGATCGTGGATTTGGACTATAGCCTGCGTGAGCCATATTGAACTCGACAGAGATGCGCAGATACTTTCCTTAGTGGGGTCGCGCCCCTCGAGTGCCACTCCAGAGTTGGACCTATTACTTTACTATCGCGACTTGTCGACGCAGTCCATGTGGGACGCCCTACGTAAGTCCAGTCCTCCGTTGATGTAATGGCAGTAGGTGGGCGCAGGTTTGACTAGACCCTATGTGGCAGTCACTTTGATTGGGTTGTTTGAGTATATTGGGTTAGAGTCGATGCATTATTTTTCTTTGTATCACCCATTGAGCATTGTAGATAAAGACATGATAGCTATAGATTTCTTTTCAGCTTATCTTTACATTATTACAGTTTTCCTATTATCTTATGCCTCTAATAGACTTAGTGGGTAGACCGTTGGTCTTGGAGACGGTAACCATTGAGAACTACATGACGATGTAGTTCTCACACCCTTTGTTGGTGACAGATTTTCCAATGGCATCTATCCCTGTTCCTACTCCTGTTGCTGCACCAGCTGATCTAGGTAAGGGAGTCGCGAGCTAGTTCCCTACCCGTATTTGGAGTATAGTTGTACCTCTTTTGGAGCTTTATAGTACAGTCTGCTGGATTATTGTAGATAGTTGCTGTTGAGAGTTTTATTTTTGAGAGACTTATGTTGTGAGGTTCAGACTTGTACTATTTGGAGTTGTATTTTCATATTTCAGTAGTTTACTTTTTAGCTCTGATATCTGTATAGCTGTAGTATTATCTTTTGCAGGTTAGACGTTTCGTCTATACGGGGTTTCCCGTATGGGCGGCGGATCTGTTGGCGGGCCTGAGTGGCAGTTTCGACTCCGGGGCGTGACATTAGCATTCGACCAAGGGGTCGAACGAACAACCCAAGAAGGAGGGCGAGAAGAACAAACGGGATCGAGCTATCCAACGAGTCCTGGGTGATCTTTACGGTCGACCATGGCCGAGGCCGCGAAATCAACAAGACCAACCAAATAACGGCAGGTGACGGACCCCCGATCTGGATCAAGTGGCACATGGGGGCCAGTGAGCAAGGCCACATCAAGGCCTCGAGGAAACTATCCGGCACGAGAAGCCGGCAAATTCGGCTGTTGTAACACAGGCCGAAGAAGTCAATAGGCAGGGTCACATCGGCACAAGAAGCCGACAAAATAAACTCGGCTATGGCGACATAGACCAAGGACTCGGCCAAACAAGGCCGAGAAAGAAGTTAAAGAAAGCTTTGCATTCGACGAATGCATGACTAGTCTTTTGACTCAATTTCGATAACCGCCCGAACGGCACATCAAGCGATTGCCGATGGGGTATTGTTGAGACCAAAATTTTGCCACTCAAGGAAGCGACACGTGGCATATACCCCAACTAAAGACATCAACAAACAGAAGAATGAGTCAACGAAAAGGGACCCGCGTCTTGACTAAGACCGGCCTCAGTTGCGCGAGAGCGTGGCACGCGACATGTGCCATCGGCTGAGGACATCGGTCGATAGGAGAAGCGGCCGATAGAAGGATTTTAGTTTCATCCAGGACCAACAGCGACCGAAGACAAACACTAGACTGCCTCAGCCGAGCGACGGTAGAGGCGAAGTCAGGGTCAACTCTTTGCCGCTCAAAGCCGCAGAAGGAAAGACTATAGAAGGAAAGAGTACGAGATTTGGGCGCAAATCTCGTAACAGCTTTCGGAATGGCAAGCGGCGCCCAGCATTGGAAAACGCCGAAGATCACGCAACGGCGCGTTGATAAGGGGATGAACTTGGACAGAAAAATGGCTAGTATCCTATTTGAGGAAGTTCGACTCAAAAGGAAGTAGTTGAGAATCTTACGATAATTCTTTTCCAAATCACGCCGATTATTCAAATCGGCGATTATAGGCATGGTTCGGTAGTGTATAAATATCCAAACCATCGAAGAAATAATGGTCATACAACCTCGTAAACCAATGACCACCCCTGTCTTTTTATATCTTTCATATCTGCATTTACTACTTTCCTAGGACTAGATTAATTATAATTGACTACCGATTCCTCTTGTAACCCTTCTTCAAGCAATACAATTTTCAATCGGCTCCTTAGCCGTGTCAGATCTCTGTCTCTGCATCCCGATTCGGCTACTCTAGGCGGAACTCTTTCTCTCTCTCTCTCTATCTCCACATCCCAATTCGGCTAATCTAAACCGAACGGTCGTGAGAGTTTGACTGAGAAGAACCCAACCGAGCGGATCTCTCCTCGGCCCGATCGCTTGATCCATTGACACGCGGCACATCACATCTCGAGGGTCACCCCACGGGGCCGATCGACAACCGTACCTGATCAACGGTCAGTGCGACATTTTCGATCCCAACAGTAGCATTATAGATTATGTCGACATAATTAGATATTTGAGATTACAAAATCAGATTACTACTGATATTGTATTACCGTATTTAATTAGTTTAATATAGTAATATAATATTAAAATACAGTATATATAGAATTATTATGTTTTGTTCATTTTATAAAATTCAGTAATTCAGCCAATAATGAATAATCTATTCTAAAATTATTCTTGTGATCAAATTTAATTTATTAAATTATAATTTTAATATAATTTGTAATTGAGTTTAAATTTTAAATTTAAAATTTAAAATATTAAATTTAAAATCTTAATAAAAATATAAAATTTAATATTTTAATTTAAATATTTAAAATTTTAAATTAAAATATAAGTATAAATATAAATTTTAAATTTTAAATTTTTAAAACTAAATTGAAATTTAAAATTTAAAATTTAAAATCTAAATTTTTAATTTTTAATTTTTAAATTTAAAATTTTTAATTTAAAATCTAAATTTTAAATTTAAGATTCAAAATTTTAAATTTTAAAATTTGCAACCTAAATTTAAAATTTAAAATTTAAAATTTAAAATTTAAAATTAAAAATTAAAAATTAAAAATTAAAATTTAAAATTTAAAATTAAAATTTGAAATATAAAAATAATAAGAGCATGTTGGCATTTGGCCAAACCGAATCGGATGCGTCCATGATCGGATTAGATCGGACGGTTATTATATTGTCTAATTGGACTAAATTTAATTTCGCCTTTAATTTAAAAAGCTAATTAAATATATATTCTAGTTATATTGAAATAGCAATTATGAACCGATTCAGTCTAACCTTCTACTTATCTATTACGATGTTGAGTTTTTTTATAAATACACAGACAATTCTCTCATAAAAAAAAAAAAGAAAATAAATAAAAATAAAATATACATAAATTTGTAAAAAAATTGTGCGTTATCTTGTGAAAGAAATAAACCACATAGAGTTTTAAACGATCAATCATAAATCTAATTCATTCGTAACTTGATATGGCGGATTTGGAGCCTTAAATCAATATTTACGATCTGAGTGCACATAAATCAATATTTACGATCCGGAGCTTATCGTGTTCTAACGCTAGTCGCTTTCATAAAATATACGAATGGATATTTTTTCCGTGTTCGATCTAGGATGCATGCCAAGACAATTAAGCTTCAGTTGACTCAAAGTCCACTTAAAATAATTCAATGTTTTAGTCAAAGTTTAAATTTGGACCTCAAATTCAATGTACCAAAATGAAGAAACTGATCTCCTACACATCCCATTTCCACAAATAATCAGAGCAGGAACAATGACACTTTTGGGTTCTACTCTTTAACTACAAAGACTTTGGCATCCATTTTTGAAATGGGTAATTGCATTTATATTTATGTAAAACTAATTACAGTGCACGTACAAAACACATCACATTTATAAAAAAATTTAAATTTAAATTTTAAGTTAAAATAAAATTTAAATTTTTATTTTGAATTTAAATGATCTTTAATCAAAAAAAATTTAAATGATCATTGGTGTGAGTCTATTTTTTAATTAATTTATTTTTTTTCCTTTTTTTGTTTCTAATCCAATTTAGTTGTACTGTAAATATTTTTTATATGTGTCCCACAACATACAAATATTTTTTAATGTATATCCAAAATTTAAATATTGTATTGATTTCAACTATCAAATTAAAGTTTGAATTTAGATTTAAATGTATGAATCAAACTCAAAATTTAAACTTAATTTTGAATCTATTATTTAAATTTAACTAATAATTTATTTGATCTATTTTTAAACCATTATATTTTTCAAACCTGATTGTTTTCAATCAGTTAATTATTTAATTTTTTTATAATATATACAGAATTTTTTTTATTCAATTTAGAATTTTATCTATGAACTTAAAATTTTCTATCCACTTTTATATATACTAATGCAAAAAAAAACCCACACGATGGGATGAGTAGATAATATAAATAAAATTATAAATATTAATAAGTTTTATATTTACAACTTATTAATAAATACTAAATTATACTGTGTTAATCGTATATAGTCAATCTGCATAATTAAATTCAACCGTTAAAAAATAAAATTATAGTCAGAAATTTACATACAAATTTTACTAAATTATAAAGTATTGAATGAAAAATTTTATTATGATTTCAAAACGTCACTATTTTTTCAATAATTATGGTCAAAAATTTACAAACAAAATTTATCAAATTCTAAAGCTTTGACTGAAAAATTGCATTATGATTCCAATTTATCTCCACCATCGAATCGAAATGTGCCACCTACTAATACATTCTTCTGCTACTTTTCTTTTTCTTTTTTTCTTTTTTTTTTTATGTACTAGAAATTTTATACTTAATCACTAAAGACTAAAATCGAAATACACGTAAGTAAAAAATTGGAATTGCATTTAATAATTGATGCAGAGACAAACGTTAGGATGATTAATATCATGGCACAACACCTAGCAAAATTATTCTTAATTTCCTTCAATTTGAAAATAATTTATTTTTTTTCTTAATTTAAATATTATAAGTTTTTTAAAAAAAATCAAAATTCAAATTAAGCATTTCGTACTCATCACGAAATTTTGTATGTTCAACAAAAAAAAAAATACATTCATATAAGTCTTTGTAAATTTTTTTGCCATCATAATTAATATCCTTAACTTTAAAGAAAAGTTCATCAGGAGCGTCTTAATTGCAATCCGCGTAGTGTCATTCTCAAATTGTTCCGGTCCGAAAACAACTCCCCCAACATATAAAATTATTTTCATAAATCAGCTACTCCTAGCAACTTCCACATTAATATAAGAACAAAGCCTTCCATATCTGATAATAGGTAACACAATAAGAAAAATTGTGGGTGTCAACATTAATTGTCGATGCCATTTATATAGTCAAACGTAAGCTGTCGAAAAATACACGCCAAACTTTGTTTTAGATTAGATGTGTGTTTTTCTTGAAACACATATTCCATTAAATAACAAAGGTTAAGAAAAATCTTAAAAATCAATAAAATTCTAACTAATGTAAACCCAAATCAAATGGAGTGGAATAGTAGGCAGTACATGCTAGTTATAGTTTTAATAAGCCAATCTATGACACAACTTATAAGATTAGCATCATTTGTATCTTTCATTAATTGATAAATTGATATTTAATCATTCCTGTTATTGCTAAATGTATACATTAATTATATTCTTAAGATATTAAAAATTTGAGACGTATGTTCCAATTAATTCTTAAATGCTCTTGATCATAGAATTATCACGATGGCAGTAATAAATTCAATTAGATTAGTATATACTGTGCTTTCTTTATGAGATGACGTTTGACGCCCCACTTTCCAAAGGGTCATCAATCTTAGAACTACTCTAGTCCTAACATTCTTAACCCTTTTAACCTTTTGGCCTAGCCACTACGCAAATATTATAGCCGAATTAAGTGGTTTATGTTGGATGTGGTCCACGTGATTTATTCAAGACGATCTATAAAGATACAGTCAATCCAATCGGTTAAAATGTATCTGGACATATTCTTGATGGATGGACGTGATTAAAACATTCTTACTTAGGTTATATATATATATATATATATATATATATATATATATATATATATATATATATATATATATGACATAACGGGAGTCTCGGTCTAACCCTAATCCAAATTTTCTGTGACGGCTCCATCTTCTGTGTAAGGGAATAGACAGGAAACTTCCCGTTTTTTGCAGATTGCGCACGAGAACGAATCAAAAGGAAGAACTGTCGTCTACAATCAAGCATAGGAAATTGAAAATCATGACAGAAGGTACGATCTAAAGTTTTATTTGGTATTGCATGTGGTATTGGAGCCAAACCTTTTGCCGTTTTTTCGTTTCTTTTAGAATTTGTTTGTTTTCCTTTTCATTTAAAATAATAATAATAATAAGGGAGCAGAAGTGGTGGCATTGATCAATCCCATCGGAACCAGCATTCGGAGGAATGCGCCACCGCCACCGCCACCGCCACCGCATTAGGCGCCCCACAAGGTGTCGTTTAGTACAGCCTTTTGGGGCTACACGTGGTAGCCCTTGTTCGGGCTTCAACCCGAAAAAAATATTCTTGTTATCATTATTATTATTAAAGGGAAAAGAGAATATATATTTTGTATTATGACTCATTATTATAAAAGAAATCTATATCAAAATTATGTATAACATATGGTTTTTGTTATATATGATTTTATACTACTCATTTATTTATTTATTCATGACTATAAAGTAGTGTGTTTAGTTTATTTTTATTTTAAACACACATACGGTGATCATGAAAATTTATAGTGTTTATATAGACTTCATACAGTTTGTAAATTTTGAGTCACATAAAGTTGTATAAATTTTTTATACTTTCCGCTGCGTTTAGGAATAATATGAAATATTGGGTCATTCGATGTCATATAAAAATTTTTGAGATCAACTATGTTTAGAAGTAGCCACAGCATTCTACTGATAGTATATGATCGTTTATAGTATTTTCATAAAATGACATTGAATTTAAGGTTAACCTGAAAATTCATACAGATTCCTAATTAATTTTAATAGTTATTCAATGTTATATAAAGTTGTTTGTGTTTTTCATTATATTTGGGACTAGTCACAGCATCCTGCAAATAAAGAAGAATACATAAGGATTTTTGACATTGAATTAAAGTTTAACTATTTATTAGTGTCAAATAAAATTATAATTTTCTTTTATTTTTATTTTGACTGGAATAGGATAGTGGAATGAATTTCTAGATAACAATTTTTCTTATACCCATAGGTACAGAAATTTAGTTATTTAGGAATTAGTTTTCCGCTAGTCTTATTATTAAAGTAGGTAAATTCTATGCATATAGCGTCTCTACCCACAAGAAGGTTGAATTTATCTAATTAAAGATTATTGTCTCATAGTATGCGATAAAGTCCAATATTTATTTTATTGTTACAACTTCTTCCTCTACTGCATTTTTAGTGATGTTTGTTGTATTCCTATACTTACTCGGGACAACTATTCTGATTGGAAAGAAATCATTCTTTTTTACTTTGGATTATATGGATCTTGACTTGGCTCTGCGCATTGAGAAACCGCCTAAGGTAGTGGGGCCAATAACTCCACAGCAGGAATCCGCGCAGGATAAATGGGAGCGATCCAACCGCTTAAGCTTGATGCTCATAAAGTCTAGAGTGTCAAAAAGCATAAAGGGATCAATTCCAAAATATGATAAAGCCAAGAATGATTACCTAAAGGCCATTGAGGAGCAATATGTTAGCTCCGATAAAGCTTTGGCTAGCACGCTGATGAAGCGACTTTCGGGCATCAAATACGATCGAATCAAGGGTGTGCGTGAGCATATCATGAAGATGCGGAACATAGCAGCTTAACTAAAAGCTTTAAAAGTTGAGATCTCCGACGCCTTCTTAGTCCATCTGGTTCTAAACTCATTACCGTCTGAATTTGACCTCTTTAAGATCTCCTACAACACACATAAAGATGAATGATCAATAAATGAATTATTGACCATGCGTGTTCAATAAAAGAAGAGACTTAAGCAGGAGAAGCCGGAGATCATGACAGAATCTGTCAATTTGGTGACTCAACGCAAAAGGGGAAAGGGCAAAAGTGCCTCCAATTTCAAGAAGTCGACACAATTGTCAATAAAGAATTCTGGCAAGAAGGATCAATGTTACTTCTATAAGAAAAAGAGGCACATGAAAAGGAAATGATTGAAGTATAAAGCTTGGCTCGAGAAGAAAGGTATTGAAACTATCTATATTTGTTATGAATCTCATTTGGTTAATATTCCTAAAAACACATGGTGGATTGACTCTGACACTACTGTACATATCTCAAATACCATGCAAGGTTTTCACAATCTAAAGATGCTGAAGCCAAATGAAAGGATTTTAATTAGTGGAGAAAAAAATAAATCTCAAGTTGAAGCTGTAGGAAACTATATTTTAGAACTTAGCACTGGTTTTGTACTTGAACTTGAGGATACTTTTTATGTTCCTAAATTTTCCAGAAATTTAGTTTTCATTTCTAAACTGAGAAATAAAGGTTTTAATTTTTTTTTTTTTGAAAATAAATTTTTTACTATCTTCTCTGATAATGTTATTGTTGGCAATAGTTGTTTGGTAGATGATTTGTAAAAATTTAATTTGAGTCAATTTTTTTAGAATAACTTTAATGTTAATCATAGCATTGGTGTTAAAAGGAATATTCTTAAGAAAAACTCCTTTTCATTGCGGCACGGGCGTTTAGCTCATATCTCTTTAGAGAGAATAAAGCGACTGGTGAAAGAAAAGATCCTAAAAGATCTTGACTTTACCGATTTTGGTACTTGTGTGGAATGCATAAAGGGAAAGCATACCAACACAAATACCACTAAAGGTGCTAGAAGGAGTTCTGGAATTCTTGAGATCATACATATAGATATCTGTGGACCTTTTCCTATTCCTTGTTTCAATGGTCAGAGATATTTTATCTCATTCATTGATGACCACTCTAGATACATGTATCTCTATCTCTTATTTGAAAAAGTTGAAGCACTCAATGCTTTTAAAGCTTATAAGGTTAAGGTAGAGAAACAATTGGATAGGAAAATCAAGATTGTGAGGTCTGACAGAGGGGGTAAGTACTATGGAAGACATACGAAATGGGGGAAAACCGAGGCACACTGTAAAATCCGGATCGCCGCTGTCGATCTTCCAGAAAATCTGGGAACGCACCACGAGGTAGAAAATAAGGAGGGGAACAAGTTTGCTACAGTGCACTCTCTCCTTTTCTCTCTCTATCTCTCGGAAAAGCCAGAAGAAGAGGGGAGGGGAGGCTATTTATAGGCCCATTAGAACAATTGGGAAAATGCCCAATGTGTCCTAAGATTCAGGCGCCCGAATCCTTTTGGGCCCGATTTCGGGCCCGCACAGTGGCCCGGCCCAAGCTCGACCCATCCCGCACGGGATCCCGGTCGGACCGAATTTTGGTCCGACCTGCTTGGGCGCCCGACACGTGTCCCCCGCACAGGGGACAGCGCGCCCGGCGAACCGGGCGCGGCCACGTGCCCCCTGCGGGGGCGGCGGGGTGGGTGGCGCCCGCCTATGGCGTGGCGCCACGTGCCCCCTGCTTTCCCGCCCGACACGGCCGCCGGCGGCCCTGCGCGCCGCCTGCACGCCTGCAGCGCGTGCGCGTACGGCCGCAGGCGCGCGCCTGCGGGTGCACCGCCCGCACGTACGCCCGCCAACCCGGGGCCGCCACGTGGCGCGCCCCGGTGCACCGTGCGCCGCGCCGCTGCCCCAGCCTGCCCGCCTGCCCGCTCTGCCCGCGCGCGGTCTATGCACCGCGTGCGCTGCGCCGGCCCAACCGGCGCCTGCCACGTGGCCCGCCGGTGCACCGTGCACCGGCGGCCCGTTCCGTGGACCGGGAGGCGTGCGCCGGCCCAATAAGAAGGCGCCACGTGTCCAGGGTTGGTCCACGGCTCCCCCCATGCACCATTTTGCGCAGAAAACTTCGGGGGTCCGTTTTTGGGCATCCGGACTCCGAAAAATACAAATAAATAGCCGTTTTCAAGCGTTTTTCCGCGCTGAATCCAAATACGGCCTCCGTTTAGCCTGATTCCAGTCCTAAAATTCGGCAAAGGCAGCCGAAGGTCAGGCTTGATCCAAATCCTCTCTGAGTCCAAACAACACATCACTTTGACATGTTGGGGCCCAACACACCAACAATAGGTGTTCCACACCCCGAAACAGGGAAAACCACTGGGGAAAACTGGGACACTACATCCTCCCCCACTAACAAAAGTTTCGTCCTCGAAACTAAAATCATACCTCAATCCAGAGCCTCGAACAAGTAGGGGTAGGCGTCCATCATCTCTGACTCGAGCTCCCACGTCGCCTCGCGCTCATCATGATTGCTCCAAAGGATCTTCACATAGGGGATGGTCCGATTGCGCAATTCTTTCACCTCCCGATCAAGAATCCGCAGTGGGCGCTCCTCATATCTCAAATCCTCGCTGATCTCGAGGGGTGCAAAGTCGATGACGTGCGACGGGTCGAAGACGTACCTCCTCAGAGTGGAAACATGAAAAACATCGTGGACACCAGCAAGTCTCGGGGGAAGTGCAAGTCGATAAGCAACTGGCCCGATACGCTCCAACACCTCAAAGGGTCCAATGTATCGGGGGCTGAGTTTCCCGCGAATGCCGAACCTCCTAATCCCCTTGGACGGCGAGACTTTCAGAAATACATGATCCCCAACCTGAAACTCTAAGTCTCGTCGCCGAACATCAGCATAGCTCCTCTGTCGGCTCTGAGCAGTCTGAAGATGCTGTCGAATCACCCGGACCTTCTCCTCTGCCTCTAGCAGTATATCTGGCCCCAAGGTCCGTCTCTCGCCTACGTCACTCCAATAAAGTGGTGATCGGCACTTGCGTCCATACAACGCTTCAAACGGAGCCATCTGTATGCTCGCTTGAAAGCTGTTGTTGTACGCAAACTCAACCAAGGATAAGTGCCGAATCCAACCTCCGCCGAAATCCAAGACGCAAGCCCTCAGCATGTCCTCCAAGATCTGTATAGTCCGCTCTGACTGCCCATCAGTCTGTGGATGAAAAGCTGTACTGAATCTGAGCTGAGTCCCCATCGCAGTCTGCAAACTCCCCCAAAATGCGAGGCAAACCTCGGATCTCTATCTGACACAATGGAGGCGGGTACTCCATGCAATCTCACAATCTCATCAAGGTATAACTGGGCTAGTCGCTCGAGTGGCCAAGTAGTCTGCATAGGCAAGAAGTGCGCTGACTTGGTAAGTCGATCCACAACTACCCAGATAGCATCTGCTCCGCCCTGTGCCCTCGGCAATCCGACCACGAAATCCATCGTAATGTGGTCCCATTTCCACTCAGGGATTGGGAGACTTTGTAACTTGCCAGCTGGCACTCGATGCTCAGCTTTTACTTGCTGACAAGTCAAACACTGGGCCACAAATCTCCCGATATCCCTCTTCATGCCATTCCACCAAAAGTGTGCCTTGAGGTCCTTATACATCTTAGTCCCCCAGGATGAAGGGTATAAGGTGTATAATGGGCCTCTCTCAATATCTGCTCTCTGATCTCAGCATCCACTGGCACACATGCTCGGTCCCTGTACCTCAGTACTCCCGCAGCATCCACTGAAAAGTCCCCTGACTGATCACTCGGAATCTGATCTCGAATCCTGGTCAAGTGGGGGTCCTCACTCTGTTTCTCCCTGATCCTGTCCAGCAGAGTGGGCTGCACGACTAATGACGTCAGTCTAGCAGAGACCCCAGGGGACACAACCTCTATCTCGAGCCGTCTCATCTCCTCTAATAGTGGCGCCTGGTCTGTGATCAACATAGACAAACTCTGTACTGCTCTCCTGCTCAATGCATCAGCGACCACATTAGCCTTGCCTGGGTGGTAAAGGATGTCCACATCATAATCCTTTAGTAGCTCTAACCACCTGCGCTGCCTCAAGTTCAGCTCCTTCTGAGTGAACAGGTACTTTAAGCTCTTGTGGTCGGTGTAGATCTCACAATGCTCTCCATACAGGTAATGGCGCCAAAGCTTCAGTGCAAACACCACGGCAGCAAGCTCCAAGTCATGGGTAGGGTAATTCTTCTCGTAATCCTTGAGCTGTCTCGATGCATAAGCAATTACCCTCCCTTCCTGCATCAACACGCAACCGAGTCCACTGTGTGATGCGTCACTGTAGATCACATATCCTTTCCCCATAACAGGGAGGGAAAGGATAGGAGCGGTCATCAGTCTGTCCTTCAGCTCCTCGAAGCTCCTCTGGCAGTCCTCACTCCAGATAAACTTAACCCCTTTACGCGTCAACCGAGTGAGGGGTGTGGAAAGCTTCGCAAAGCCTTCCACAAACCGACGATAATAACCAGCTAATCCCATGAAGCTGCGCACCTCTGACATAGTCGTCGGTCGGGGCCAATCACGAACTGCCTCAATCTTCGCCGGGTCTACAGCTACACCGGCGGCGGAAATCACATGGCCCAAGAAAGCTACCTCCCGAAGCCAAAACTCGCACTTCGCCAGCTTGGCATACAACTTCTTCTCCCGTAGAAGTTGTAGCACAGTCCTCAAGTGCTCCTCATGCTCGGCCTCGCTCCGGGAGTAAACCAGGATATCATCTATGAACACTACCACAAAACGGTCCAGAAATGGCCGAAATATCCTGTTCATCAAGTCCATAAAGGCGGCAGGGGCATTAGTCAATCCAAACGGCATAACTGTAAACTCATATTGCCCGTACCGTGATCTGAAAGCAGTCTTAGGAATATCCTCGGCCTTCACCTTTAATTGGTGGTAACCAGACTGTAGATCAATCTTGGAAAAGACACAAGACCCTTGCAGCTGATCAAAGAGATCGTCGATGCGCGGCAGAGGGTACTTGTTCTTGATGGTCACTTTATTCAGCTCCCTGTAGTCCACACACAGTCGAAGTGACCCATCTTTCTTCTTCACGAATAGCACCGGCGCTCCCCAGGGCGACACACTGGGTCTAATAAAACCCTTATCCATCAAATCTTGCAGCTGTGCCTTAAGCTCTCGCAGCTCAGCCGGTGCCATCCGATAAGGAGCCTTAGAGATTGGCGCAGTTCCTGGAACTACGTCAATCACAAACTCAATCTCCTGTCGGGCGGCATACTAGTCAGCTCAGGTGGAAATACATCCGGAAACTCGCGGACGATAGGAATATCCCCGAGTCCCGGTGCCGCCGTAGGCCCCTCAACAACACTAGCCAAAAAGGCTACACATCCTCGATGAATCATCCGCCTCGCTCGGGAAGTCGAAACCATAGAGGCAAAGAAAGCACTCTGACATCCCCGGTACACCAACACCTCCTGGCCTGGCTCTCTAAAAGTGACAGTCCTCTCGGCACAATCAATAGTCGCAAAATACCGAGCCAGCCAGTCCATCCCGAGAACCACATCAAAGTCCCTCAGCTGTCTCAAGACCAACAGGTCTGCTGGCATAATCCAGGACTCGATCTGCATCGGGCAGGACCAACAACACTCCTCCACGTGCAAAGTGTGATCGGGAATCTGAACCTCTCGTGCACGTGGCAAAAGTCCTACCTCTAACCCATGTAATGATGCAAAAGATCTACTAATGAAAGAATGCGATGCTCCAGTATCAAATAAGGTACGAGTCCTAATGCCAGAGAGTAAGGTGATACCTGCCACCACATGGTCCGCTGCTGAAGAATCCTCTACCTGTGCAGCATACACTCGCCCACTCTGAGCTGGAGGGCGATAATCTGTGGGATGGGAAGAAGAGGGCCTGCTCGCTGGAGCATATGGCCGCTGAGCCGTCGACCGCTGCTGCGATGATGATGGGGCAGATGCTGAAGAAGGGGCGGCAGGGGTCGAAAAGGGGCACGCAGCTCGAATGTGCCCGGGCTGTCCACATCCGTAGCAACGACCCCACCGCTGGTCGCAGGTGCCGGAAAATGCTGACCTCCACAGAAAATACAACTGCCGGGGCCCGTGGCTGTCGTGACTGCTGCTGCTGCTGACTGTCGCTGTCGCTGAGGCTGCCGCTGCGATCCACGCTGCGATGACTGCGATCTCGCTGCTGCTGCTGCTGCTGCTGGGGCCTCTGGGATCCACCAGGCCCTCGCCGCTCAGACCGTCCCTGGCCAGAAACTGTGGCTGAGGCGGTCGGGGCGGCCTCCACGAACTCGTCTGTCCCCCAGCCTCCGGTGCTGGTCGCTTCGCCCCCGGGATCACTTCGGGAGCTGGAGATACCTCATCCATCACTACCTCCCCGCACTCTACATAGAGCGCCTGCTCCATCGAGGCCTCCAAGGTCTGCAGCCTGCGAGAGCGAACAAGCTGAAAGATCTCCCGGCGCAACCCCCGCTCGAACATGTAAATCCTGTGCGCCTCGTCTCGAGCTACGTGTGGTACACATGCCAGCAACTGATTGAAATCTACAATATACTCCTGCACTGGACGATCGCCCTGTCGAAGGTTCTTCAACCGTTCCTCCAGCCTCTGCCGGACGCTCTCAGGGAAAAAGGCCCCGAGAAGAAGACTGCGGAACTCCGCCCAGGACAAGAGATGAGCCCCAGGCGGACCAGCCGGTCGCACACGCCGCCACCAAGCCTCGGCGTTGCGCTCCAAAAAGTTCGTCGCCAACAGCACCTGGTACCGCTCCTGAATGAACAGCGTCTCAAAGCGTCGCTCCATCGCCGTGATCCACGACTCTGCCTCCCACGGCTCGGCCCTCTGTCCCGAGAAACGAGGCGGGTCAAACTGGCGGAACCTCATCAGTAAGTCTACCATCTCCCGCTGCTCAGCCGGGGTCAGTGGTCCCGTCAATCCAGAGGGCTGTCCTCCAGTGCCCTGAGCGATAGGGGAAGCCGGGGTCACTGGTACAGCTGGGGGAGCCACAGCAGGGGAAGATGGCACGGGAGAACTCTCCGGGGGTGCTACAGCTGGCTGCACCCTCTGCTCTATCAACTGTGTCAGTCGACTCATGGCCTCCTCCTGACGCCTAACAACTTCGGCCATCTGGGCCATCTGTGCCTGTAGCTCCTGCACCTCGCTCTGCTAACCCTGCCCGGACTCCTGCTGTTCGGGCTCCGAGGAAGAAGGCTGCGAACGGGTCAACATCCTGCGTCGCGGAGGCATCCTGTCACAAGAAACCACCATCAGAATCATAACCCCACACGACCCAATCTAGCGAAAGTCAAAGACATCTCCCTATTTCTGCGGCTTTATGTTGTCTGCAGCCAACATAACTGTCCACCAGAAATTGGGTATGTCGATCCCTCTTCACTCACGGGAAGAGTCAATTAATTAAATCAACGACTTTCGCAAAATGTCACGTCTCTCACGCCCTATCGTCCTAGGGTCTGCCAAAAGCCTAGGGTTTCCTAAGTCCCAACTGACCTATCCCTAAGCTCTGATACCAACTTAATCTGTCACGCCCCGGGTGTAAACCAGAACCCGGTCTCGCCAACAGATCCGCCGTGCACACAGAATTTTTCATGTACACGAAGCGCTGGTAACCTGCTCAGATATATAATATACAATAAAAGAGCACAACAGAGCTGAACTGAAAGAACTACAAGTAATCTCAGACTGAAATAAAGTAAAAGCTGAAATAAAAGTACAATAAACTCCCAGCTCACCATAAAAATACAACCAGCTGGCCAAAGCCAGACCCAAAAGTAAACTACTGTAGTCTGAGATACAAAAAGGGAGTACAGTAAAAGTCTAGCTAATCTCTCGCTCGGGGTAGACGATCTAGCTAGTCGGCGATCCTCTTACCTCGATCTGCCGCTGAAGGCCCAGCAGCTCCCACAGTCGACTCTGCAAAACAAAGGGGGAAAAAGGACAGAAACAACAATGGGGGTGAGAACTACTAGATAAACCAGTAGCCTCCCCTAGTGGGTAAAACCTCAAATGCTGACGCACCCACTAGGAATAAAGAGGCAAAAGGAGGAACAGTAGTAAGCAATAAAGGCTGCTGAAAAAGAATACTACTACAATGCCTCTAAATGCAGTGCCAAAAGATAACTGTATGCATGCAACTATGAAGCTAACTGCCCAAAGAAACCCAATCTGGACACCAGTAAAAACTGGCACTGCCTGCTCTGTCATCAATCTCATGAACTCAGTATCTCACTGTCTGAATGACCGGAACCCAACACGGTCTAAAGCCTACTCCGGAGTGGCACTCGAGGGGAGCGACCCACACGAGTAAAGTATCTCTGTATCAATCATCTCTGTAACCAATGTCTCACAATAGCAGGACTGGATCATGACCATGATCAAAGTGGGAATACTCCATCCACTAATGCAACCCCGATCCCCAATCTGATGTGATAATAACATCCGGTCAACCGCCCAAAATCCGCGGTTACCGCTGAACCCATAGACCCCAATCTGATAAGGTAAAAACATCTGGTCAACCGCCTAACATCCGCGGTTGCCACTATGCCCCACAATCCCCTAAGACAAGTCCAAACTGTCCCAGACAATACTATCTCAAAATCCCGATCAGACTCGAGCATCATGCATCGATAGAGAAGAATAACAATAAAACATGTTTTCTCCTAAGTCAAATCCCATAATATAGTGCTGCAATAAAATAGTGGCCTAACTAGTTGTCCAAATAAGCATGCAAGTATTCTTTTTAAAAGCATTTGAAAAGAGACTAAAGTTTCACGTGAAGAATTATTTTTACCAAAAATATTGTTGGTTACTTATTTGCATGCGGTTTACGATATAGCAATTGTCCAACTTTATTGTCCCAGATTTATCACATAGAGGCTATCAATTAATTTAGGGGGCCAATGCAATAGGTTCATGTACCACAAGTTAACTGTCACATTTATAATTGTAGAACTCTTCTACTCCTAGTGAGCAAGTCAACAAAGAGGGAAGCGCAACCACCCACCTCGAAAAGCATGCACAATACTCCAAGAAAATACCCGCTGTCCTCTAAGCACACCGTCAGCTGAAACAGTATCCTACAACATCACACAAGTGTACATGGTGTAAAAACTACAATTCCCAAAACAGCTTTTGCTGTTTTTAAAAATCAGCACGCAAAACGAGGAATTTCACCTCTGTCCCGAGCTCCTAAAATCCCAAAAAAATTACGGTTGCGTTCCTCGCGAAAAGTAGCCCAAAATCGACTCTTGAATCGCCTCGATCTGATATTCCTACACTGAGAAACAATTCGTCGAAGTCGCCGCTGTCCAAAAGCCCAAACAGCAAAATAGGGGGTCAAATCACCTCGGGGACCGTGCCAAACTTGCGAAATCCAGAAAAATCATCAACACGAAAAACGAAGCCCTACCTCTCAGGAACACACCGGCGAAGAAATCGTCGAAAAAGGACTCCTGTACTGCGCAGGGGACTCCTCGGACTGAAATGCGACGATAACGGGCCGAAATGGGGGAAAATCGAGGCACACTGTAAAATCCGGATCGCCGCTGTCGATCTTCCAGAAAATCTGGGAACGCACCACGAGGTAGAAAATAAGGAGGGGAACAAGTTTGCTACAATGCACTCTCTCCCTTTCTCTCTCTATCTCTCGGAAAAGCCAGAAGAAGAGGGGAGGGGAGGCTATTTATAGGCCCATTAGAACAATTGGGAAAATGCCCAATGTGTCCTAAGATTCGGGTGCCCGAATCCTTTTGGGCCCGATTTCGGGCCCGCACAGTGGCCCGGCCCAAGCTCGGCCCATCCCGCACGGGATCCCGGTCGGACCGAATTTTGGTCCGACCTGCTTGGGCGCCCGACACGTGTCCCCCGCACAAGGGACAGCGCGCCCGGCGAACCGGGCGCGGCCACGTGCCCCCTGCGGGGGCGGCGGGGTGGGTGGCGCCCGCCTATGGCGTGGCGCCACGTGCCCCCCGCTTTCCCGCCCGACACGGCCGCCGGCGGCCCTGCGCGCCGCCTGCACGCCTGCAGCGCGTGCGCGTACGGCCGCAGGCGCGCGCCTGCGGGTGCACCGCGCGCACGTACGCCCGCCAACCCGGGGCCGCCACGTGGCGCGCCCCGGTGCACCGTGCGCCGCGCCGCTGCCCCAGCCTGCCCGGCCTGCCCGCTCTGCCCGCGCGCGGTCTATGCACCGCGTGCGCTGCGCCGGCCCAACCGGCGCCTGCCACGTGGCCCGCCGGTGCACCGTGCACCGGCGGCCCGTTCCGTGGACCGAGAGGCGTGCGCCGGCCCAATAAGAAGGCGCCACGTGTCCAGGGTTGGTCCACGGCTCCCCCCATGCACCATTTTGCGCAGAAAACTTCGGGAGGTCCGTTTTTGGGCATCCGGACTCCGAAAAATACAAATAAATAGCCGTTTTCAAGCGTTTTTCCGCGCTGAATCCAAATACGGCCTCCGCTCAGCCTGATTCCAGTCCTAAAATTTGGCAAAGGCAGCCGAAGGTCAGGCTTGATCCCAAATCCTCTCTGAATCCAAACAACATATCACTTTGACCTGTTGGGGCCCAACACACCAACAATAGGTGTTCCACACCCCGAAACAGGGGAAAACCACTGAGGAAAACTGGGACATTACAGTTTATAACCCACATATAAAGAAGTTGGACTCCCGAACAGTCAGTGGATATTTCATTGGCTATGTGGTAAACTCCAAGGGATTCAGATTTTATTGTCCAAATCACTCATCCAAGATAGTTGAGGCTAGGAATTGAATGCCAAGTTTCTTGAGGATTCTGAAGCTAGTGGGAGTGTTGTTCCTCAAAAAATAGATTTTGAGGAAATAAAGGATTCAACTGGTTATCCATCAAAAGATGATGATTTAGTTGCTCTTCCAAGAGATCAATATGACCATATTGGAGACCAACCAATCATAGAGTATGAAAATGCTGAACCAGTTGAACCTCCCCATGAAGAGCTTTCCCAAGGGGAACAGACAATTATAGAGCCAGCTCCACAGCATAATGAAAATCCAGAGGGAGTGGTTGGCTTAAGAAGATTCTCAAGGCAAAAGAGATCGGCAATTCCTGATGATTATATAGTCTATCTCCAGGAGTCTGATTATGATGTTGGGCACCATAAAGACCCATGGACGTTTTCAGATGCCATGCAGGGGGATAAATCCTTCTTTTGGTATGATGCCATGAAAGAATAGATGAAATCTATGGCAGAAAATAGAGTTTGGGATCTCGTTGTGTTACCACAAGGAGTGAAAACAGTTGGCTGTGAGTGGGTCTTCAAGACCAAAAGTGACTCTTTAGGTAACATAGAGCGATATAAGGCCAGACTTGTTGCCAAAGGTTTCACTCAAAAAAAAAGCATTGGTTATCATGAAACCTTCTCTCCGGTATCTAAAAAGAATTCATTAAGAATTATCATGGCTTTGGTAGCTCATTTTGATTTGGAGCTACTTCAAATGGATGTGAAAACAGTATTTCTAAATGGGGATATAGATGAAATAGTCTACATACAACAGCCTGAAGGTTTTAGCACAGATGAGAACAGTCACCTTGTTTGCAGACTAAAGAAGTCTATATACTGACTAAAACAAGCCTCCCGTCAGTGGTATATCAAATTTCATGATGTAATTACTACATTTGGTTTCGTAGAAAATATCGTGGATCAGTGTATATACCTTAAGGTCAGTGGGAGTAAATATATATTCTTAGTTCTGTATGTGGATGATATTCTGCTTGCAAGTATTAATTTAAATTTGCTTAAAGAGATCAAATTTTTCCTTTCTAAAAATTTTGAGATGAAGGATATGGGTGAAGCTTCTTATGCCATTGCATAAAGATTCACAAAAATAGATCTCGAAGAATTTTGGGTTTATCTCAGAAAGCCTATATCGAAAGAGTTTTAGAAAGATTTAATATGGCAAATTGTGCACCTACAGCTGCACCTATTGTGGAGACCGTGGACCCCGTACAGTTTTTCCGACTGAATCTACAGTTGAGAACACCATTGTTGGTGTATCTGGCCCAAGGTGCATCAAAGTGGTGCTACTGTTGGACCTGAGTGGTATCTTTTACTGTTTTGGCCTTCGGCTGGGTTTGCCGAAATTTCGGGAAGGATTTTGGCCAAACAGAGGTCGGATTTGGATTCAGCACGGAAAAACGCTTGAAAACGGCTATTTATTTGCCAAATTTGGAGTCCGGATGACCAAAAACGGGCTACCGGAAGTTTCGGGGGAAAACGGGTGCATGGGGGGTGACCGTGGACCGGCCTGTGCCACGTGGCGGCTCGGGATTGGCCGGCCCACGCCGCTCGGTCCACGGAGGAAACGCGCGGGTGCATGGACCGCGGGCGGGCCACGTGGCAGCGCGGCATTGGCGGGTGCACGCGGCTCGGTCCAGGGAAAAATGCGGAGCGGCGCGTGGACCGGGCGCAGGACGCGTGGCGCTCGGGTATTGGCGGGTCCACGCGCTCCCGGTCCGCGGAATCCTTCAGCGGTGAGCGGGGGCGGTGGGGCGGCTGACGCGTGGCACGGCGCCACGCGTCGCCACCCGCGTCGCCCCGCCGCTGTTGCGGGGACACGCGGAGCGCCCGGAGGGCCCCCGCACAGCTGTTTGCTGTTGCGGGGGCACGTGTCGGCCAGGAGGGCCGCGTCGGTCGGACGGGGGCGGTCCGACCCCCCTTTTGTCGGACCGGGTACAATAGTGTACCCGGATCCGTTAAGGGGATTTTTAACCTCAAATTTGAGGTTTGAGGGGGCATTTGATGGTTTTCTGAGTAGAATTTCGCAGTGTGACCTTAAGAGGAATTCTTCCCTGCCAGAGACCTTTCCAACGGTGGCTTCCCGGAGTTGTGGTGGTGCACGGTTTCCGAGGTTGGCCGTTTTCCGTCGCGGCGCGCTTAGTTTATCTTCGACCCGTTTTGCGTCTTCTCGGTGCGCAGACTCTCCTGGCTTTATCCGACACCCGATTTCGACGATTTTTGCGCCGTTGGACTCACGACAGGTAGGGCTTGGTTTTTGATATTCAAAGTTTTCCCAAATTAATTTCGGATTTTGGAGGTATTTGAGCTTTCTGTTGTCCCTTTTTCTTTGCGGATTTTTGGACAGCGACACAGTGTTTTGGCTGTATCTTCGCGTACAGACATCGGATCGGAGTGATTCAAGAGCCTAAATTCATCTACTCTTCGCGAGGAATCTGTTGTATTTTTCTCAGGACTTTAGGAGATTGCCTCGAAGGTGAGAACCTTCTCTCTTTCCGAATGATGATCTGGGAAAATTTCTACAGTTGGATTGGAGGTTATTTTCTTGCCGGATTTATTTCTCAGCGTAGGAAGCTCGGATTTGGACGTGCAGGTAGTCGTTTCGAAGCTATCGACGCATAGATCGCGAGGATATTTTATTCGGATTTTTCTGAGGACTTCCAGCAGGTGATTTTTGGTCATCTTTGCAGCGGAATTACTATATGTTAAATCCGACAGTTTTGGGAGGATTATTATGTAACAACAGTGTAGTTTTTGTACCCAGGAGCAGAGTGGACTGAGCTGGACCCTGTGGACTCTGTGTAGCTGCCCTCTTTGGTATTATCCGCTGTGGGACTTTTGACAGCGCGACAGTTCAGGTGGGTGGCCTCGCTCTCAGAATTTACGATCTGCACACTAAGTCTAGCTGATTAGGGATGTGTTTGCATTATTGTTACCTCCAGTGTAGCATGTTAGAGAGCATGAGTTGGGATTACTTATTTGTGCAGTTTAGCATGTGTTTCATATCAGTATTCTCCACATCATTATTTATTGCCATCTTTGGACTTGACCTAGCACCCCTGTCATATGCAGCATGTTCAACCAGACTAGTAGAAAACTCCAACTTGGGCTAGGTTACTTTATTGCTCTAGACACTCCACTGTCATCACTATTTCATCTGGACTTTGTTTCTTCCTCGCCCAGATAGGGGGCCGAGGGGTCGGGTTATTAGTGGGGTGCATTTACACTCGTGTCGGGGGACCGAGTGGAGTTTGATAGTCAGTTCATTGATCAGAGTGTCTTTGGGAGTTGTCTGAGTGACAGTGGGTCTCGGCTGTGTTGTGTTCCAGCCAGTGAGTGAGACAGGGTTCGTTGGTTACAGTCGATCTTGTTGATCGTGGATTTGGATTATAGCCTGCATGGGCCACATTGAGCTCGACATAGATGCGCAGATACTTGCTCGGTGGGGTCGCGCCCCTCGAGTGCCACTCCGGAGCTAGGCGGGTTACTTGCTATTGCGGCTTTGTCGATGCAGTCCTTCTGGCTGGGCCTGTTTGGCAGCCACGGACACCCTACGTAAGGCCGCTCCTTCGGGACGTAACGGCAGTAGGTTGGCGCAGGTTTGACTGGACCCGATGTGGCAGTCATTGAGGATTGGGTGATTTGAGTTGTGAGTCAGTAGTGGCATCAGTCTTTTCTGTTTCACCCCTTGAGCATCTAGATAGAGGCATAGTAGCTGTAGAGTTATTTCATCAGCATTTCTTTCCAGTATTTCATTTGTTACATTATGCCTCTAGTGGACTTAGTGGGCAGACCGTCGGTCTTGTTGGCGGCACCCACTGAGAACTACTTGGGGATGTAGTTCTCACACCCGTCGTGGTGTATTTTTCCCCAGGGACCTCTACTTCTGTTCCAGTTGCACAGGTTGCTGATCCAGCTGATCGAGGTAAGGGAGTCGCGAGTTAGATCCCTACCAGGTGTCTCCTGAGAGTAGCTGTACCCTCACCTTTTGAGAGTTGTTTCGAGTGATCTTGTAGTGAGGATCGAGTTGTACTCTTTTTATTTTGGAGTGACTTATGTATGTATGTGAGGACTTGGTCTGTACATATACTCAGAGTTGTTTTATTTCAGTTCAGTATTTTCGTTTCATCTCTGATACCTGTATAGTATAGATGCTCATTTGCAGGTTAGACGCTACGTTTCTACGGGGCTTCCCGTAGGGACGGCGGATCTGTTGGCGGGCTCGGATCGCAGTTTCGATCCGGGGCGTGACAGATTAGAGTGGTATCAGAGCCTAGGTTGTAGGTCAGTGAGGACTTAAAAACCCTAGGCTTGTGGTTGGACCCTAGGATGACTTACGTGAGAGTCGTAACTCTATTGCGAGAGTCTTGATTGGGTTTTATACTCTCCCAGTGGATGGGGTGAGAGACTGACATATCTTCCTTCCGTGGCGACTATGTTGGCTGCAGACAACATAGTGCTATTGGGAAGGGAGATATGCCTGAGGACTTTCGCGAGATTGGGTCGAGTGTGATTTGGAGGTTCTGACTGTTCGTTTCTCCCTTCTCAGGGAAGTGATGCCTCCGCGACGCAGGATGTTTACGCGTTCGCAGCCTTCTTCCTCGGTGCCTGAGCAGGAGGGCTCGGGACCAGGACGTCAGGATGAGGTACAGGAGCTCCGAGCCCAGATGGCACAGATGTCGGAGGTTATCCAGCGCCAGGAGGAGACCTCTCGTCGTCAGGAGGAGGCCTTGGGCAGGATGATGGCTTTGTTAGAGCAGAAGTCGCAGCCAGAGGTGGCACCCCATGAGAGTGCGCCTGTACCTTCTCCCCCAGTTGTGGCACCCCCTGTTGTTCCTTCAGCACCGGCAGTTTCCGTGGAGCCGGTTCCTAGCAGACCAGCATCGGGGGCGACGGGATCGCTGACTTCAGCTGAGCAGCGGATGGTGGTAGAGTTGTTGATGAGGTTTCGCCAGTTGGACCCACCCCGTTTTTCTGGTATGGGAGCTGAGCCGTGGGAGGCCGAGACTTGGGTCACGGCCATGGAGCGTCATTTTGAGAGTTTATTTATCGAGGATCGCTTCCGGGTCCTTTTGGCTTCTCATTCCTGGAAGGCAACGCCGAGGCGTGGTGGCGGCGTGTGCGACCGGCTGGGCCGCCGGGGACGCAGCTTCTCTCATGGGCGGAGTTTCGCAGTCTCCTTTTGGGAGCCTTCTTCCCCGAGAGCGTCCGACAGAGACTGGAGGAGCGGCTGAGGACTCTTCGTCAGGGAGATCGTCCCGTGCAGGTGTACATAGCCGAATTTAACCAGCTGTTGGCTAGTATGCCTCACGTGGCCAGGGACGAGGCACATCAGATCTACATGTTTGAGCGAGGGTTGCACCGGGATATTTATCAGCATGTTCGTTCCAGCAGATCGCAGACCCTTGAGGCTTCGATGGAGCAGGCATTATATGTCGAGTCTGGAGAGACAGTGATGGCGGAGGTGGCGCCAGCCCCAGCAGTGACTCCGGGGGCAAAGCGCCCAGCACCAGTGGACGAGGGGCAGTCAGGTGGACAGGGACCCCCGAGACCTCCGCGACCTCATTCGTAGGGTCGTGGGCATCAGGGGCGCCAGAGATCAGGAGCACCCCGTCCGTGGCAGCAGCAGCGGCGACCGTCTCGGCAGCAGTCCTCTCAGCAGCAGCAGTCGCAGCAGCAGCAGCAGCCTCGTCGACAGCCACGATCAGACCGGTGTGTCATTTGTGGAGGGCCACACTCCCCGCTTCAGTGTTCCCAGAGTCAGGGCCGTTGCTTTCGATGTGGACAGGCTGGTCATTTCCAGAGAGCGTGCCCCAGAGCAGGTCCTCCAGCTCCTTCCTCGGCTTCGGCACCTACTGTTCCGTACCAGTCAGCAGGGCCTTCTGTGGCCTATGGTAGGCCTGATCAGGCCTCATCTTCCTCTCGACAGCCAGATCGACGACCACCAGCACCGAGTGGGCGAGTTTATGCGGCACAGGTGGAGGATACTACCGCCGCGGAGCATGTCGTCGCAGGTATCATTTTGATTTCAGCAGTTCATACTCGAGCTCTTTTTGATACGGGCGCATCGCATTCATTCATTAGGAGAGAGTTCGCATCCCTACATGGTATAGAGGTAGCACCTTTGTCACATGCATTAGAGGTTCAGATCCCAGACCATGTTCTGCATGTTGTGGAGTGTTGTAGGGAGTGCCCTGTACAGTTGGGACCCTGGATCCTGCCGGCAGACTTGCTCGTGCTGCGGCAGCTCCGGGATTTCGACGTTGTACTGGGTATGGACTGGTTATCTCGGTATTGCGCCACTATAGACTGCAGGGAGAGGACTGTGACTCTTCGTGAGCCAGGGCAGGAGGAGTTCGTATTTAGAGGCTGTCAGAGTACCCTGTTTGCGATGACTATCTCGTCATCAAGAGCTCGGCGGATGTTGAGTAGGGGTTGTACTGCTTTCCTGGCGACGGTCGTTGAGGTGCCTACGGCGGCACCGGGACTCGAAGATATCCCTATCGTCCGCGAGTTCCCGGATGTGTTTCCCTCTGAGCTATCGACCTTGCCGCCGGAGAGGGAGGTTGAGTTTGTGATTGATGTGGTTCCAGGGACCGCACCAATCTCTGTAGAGTTATTTAGGATCCACAAGGATCTAAATAGGTACTATCAAACACCTAGAGGGGGGGTGAATAGGTGTAATATTATAAAAGCCAATCTCAGTGCAAAAATAAAAAATCAATGCGGAAAATAAAAATCAACACACCGAGATTTACGTGGAAACTCCAATCCAGGAGAAAAACCACGGGACCAACACGCAATAACAATCCACTAAGAATTGAAGAATAACAAGGTGATTACCGACTCCACGGACTCGACCCCTCCTTCAAGTTCTTCGGACCTTGCGCTGACCGGTTGGATGTCCACGCAATAACAATCCACTAAGAAACGAAGAATAACAAGGTGATTACCGTCTCCACGGATTCAACCCCTCCTTCAATTTCTTCGGACCTTGCGCTCCACCGTTTGCACGTCCACTGCACACGTTCGAATCCACGAACGCCACTCGAATCCACGAGCACACGTTTCGAATCCACGAAACGCCTTCAACACACCGAATCCACGGTGCCACGTCGAATCCACGACGCAAACTCAGCCGGTAAGAATATTGGCTTCGATGGTGATCCTTTGCTTAGATTATCAATGAAGATCCATGGGAAAAATCTCTAAGCAAAGATTAGATCAATTCGACAAAAGAAAGATCTTGGAAGAACCGTCGAATTGACCTAAAAGAGGCTATAAAGAAGAACGATAAAAACCTAGCCTCTAGGGTTGCTCTCAAGTGTTTTATAAATTGATCGGTATTGAACCCACGTTCTTGAGAAACCCTAAATGTCTATTTATAGCCCTTGGAAACATATTAGAGTCGGTTTAGGAAACTTTTCCCGAGAGGGCATTGTGTACCGGTACCAAATATCGTGTTCCGGTACGCAATGGTGCAAAACACAGATTTTTCTATTGTGTTCCGGTACGCGAGTCCGTGTTCCGGTACGCAATGCAATTTACAGAAAATTCTGTGTCGGGTTAGAGGAACTTCAAGTGTGGTTCCGGTACGCAATGTAAAAACTGATTTTTCCAAGATAAACTTTATCCAAAACAAACCCAGTACCGGAGTCCAAACTTAAAACAAGTTATAAGTTAAAACCAAGTTCCTAAAACCAAGTCTAAACCGGTTTTCATTAATTTTCTGTTTCCAATGATTATAAATGAACTTTAATCACCATGAGCTATATTTAATCATACCTGAGAGTTGACTTGGGCTCATGTTGAATCTTCAACGAGTCTTCGAAGGCTGATTTGACAAATTGATCCCTTTAAGACTCCGACTCAACTTACTGACTTGACTCACGAAATGTGCCAACACCAAAAAGCCGTAACAATCTCCCCCTTTGGCAATTTCGTGACAAAACCCAAAAATACATAAAAACTCTCAAGTCACTCATCTTAAACCAAAAGATCGAAATTCAATGTCATCACCAGAACATTGATTTTCTTTGCGTGAAAGATCCAATAAATACAAAATACATTTGAACCAAACAGTCCTAGAACAAACTCTATGACTTAGGACTTGGAGTCTTAAAGTGATGTAATTCCTGCAAAAACAAAACTCCAAACACAATCAAATGTTAGTCGTTAGAAATTAAAATCCTACATTTGATCCGTCTTCCTTTTGGTTCTTTTGTTTTTCGGCTCTTTCAATGTCTCCCCCTATTTTGAGCATCTCCCCTATTTGAGCATCTCCAACATGTTCTCCATGTTCTCCCCCTTTGTGATCGTGTTCTCCCCCTACGATCATTTCCGTTCTCCCCTTTTTGTCACAAATTGTCAAACAGTTAATAGAAACAAAAAGAGAACATACTAGAAGGATAAGTTCTTAGTTACATGCCCATTAGAGTTCTTGTTCAACACAAAGTGAAAAGAAACTAAAAAGCAAAAACAAGAAGGTAAAGAGATCACTCATCCTGATCTGAATCTTCATCGTCCTCATGTGATGTAGGTCCGTGAGATGTACTCGGTGCAGTTGCTCCAGTGACCACATCATCATGTTTGCATCCAAGGATATCGAAGATTTTCTTTAAGCTATCCTCAAGTTTCTTGAAGCCTCGCTCCATCCTTTGCTCCATCCTTTTCTTTAGTGAACGAACATCCCGATGCAGGGTTTGAAGAGTTACAACCTCATCTGGTTCAGGAGATTCTTGACGAGGTGGTGCACTCACTGTCGCTTCACTTGCATAGGCTTTTGTATGCCCAAAAGTCTTCAAAGTGCTAATTGACTTGGCTAAAGTGATTCCATCAATTGCCCCCAAGCCATAATCATATTTGGCACAAGTAATGTCCACTCCGTGATCTTCCAGAATACGCGTAATCAAGATCGGATACGGTAGAAGGTCACGTTGTCTAGATCCTTCAATGACATGCACCATCTGCTGCCAAATGAGAAATGGAATGTTGGTGTTAATTCCATTTGCACTTTCCGGGTGACCAAGGAGAAAGAGAAGTAACAATCGATCCCATCGAATCCTTTTGGTCCCCAGTGTGGGCAATAGGTTGTAGCATACGATTAAGGACAAAATATGATACTCTGGTTTTAGGTCCTTTGATTCAACATATGATCTGTTCGTGTGCGTCCCTGTCTTGCAAATAGAGTCCACAACCATATCCCAATGGGTATCATGTAGGAAGTTTCCATCAGTATAATAAAGACCAGTAGTGTCAACAGCTAATCCAAGGTTTGCACCAATTACTGCTGGAGTAATGTCAAACTTGACGCCTCTAACTGTTGTTTCAAAGACGAAGGCCCCGGTGTCATGGTCTTTTTGAAGTATGTTACCTTGCATGTAGAATTCCCTGATGATCTCCACACAAAAACCCATCTTAGGTTGAACGCTGCCAAGTGGCCGAATATGGCTTCGTTCCAAAATCCTTGCAAAGTCTGGCACCTCACGACATAGCTCATTAAAGTTCACGTGTCGCTCTCCAATGCATGTGCGGTTTGCAAATCTAGCACGGCGTTTTGCACTCACATGCAGTTCACTTTCATCAACATTAGATCTCCGTTGAGAGCGGTCGCGTATTACCGGTCCACCGGTACTTCTACGCGGAGGAGAATCCGCACCCTTCTTTTTCCGTGGAGCCATAGGTGCTTTTCCCTTTCCTTGAACTGTTTCTTCTTCATATTCTGAGGAATTTTCAGAATCTGAGCTAGTTGAATCCTCGTTGCGTGATCGTTTGGTAGCCTTCTTCTTTCCAGAACCACGACCACGTCCACTTCCAGTGGCCATTAAGATCACTAGTGCAAGAAGCCATGAACATGCCATTTCCTACAAAGAACACAATGCACTATGATTTGATCTTATAGAAAGGCTTAAACATGTCTAAGAAACATTCTAAACATGTCACAAGTGATGATTCATCATTCAAAATTCATTTACATCAAAAAGCCCTAATTCTCAATTTTTTCTATGTTAAGAACACATGAAAATGTTAGATTCAAGCAAATAAGCATGGAAACATGAATCTAATCGCATAGAGAACAACCATTTATGTTCTAAACATGAATTAAGAGTGATTTAAGCAAGAGATTTCATTTGGAGTAAGGATCAACTCAAAAAAAAACCAAAATAAAACATCAAAACCTAAAAACTAGGGTTTTGAAGTTAGAGAAACCAAGATCTAAGTAGAAACTTACAAATGAGTGCAACAAATCACTTGATCTTGAAGAAAAACCCCTTAGAGATGTTTTAGAGAGAGAGAGGGAGGGTTTTGAAGTGGGAGAGATGAAATAAAAACATTGTTGTTTCGGAATATAAAGAATTCCAGTCCGCGTACCGGTACAAGGAGTCGCGTACCGGTACGTAGTGTAAAAACCGAAAAACCTTCGTTCGGGTTCCGGATTGTAAAACAGGGGGTAATCCGGATCCGTAAAGTAGTTCCGGTACTAAAAGAGTAGTACCGGTACGCCAGTGAAAAACCAGAAAAATTCACATTCGGGATCCGGATTGGATTTTCTAATCCGGATTGGATTTTCAGGTACTAAAAAGCAGGTACCGGAACAACAGAGCCAAAAAGCAAAAATTTCTTGAAACAAATCCAAATTTTGAAATCTTTTCAAATACCGATTTGTATTCCATCAAGAAAACCATTTAAGTGCTTTGAAGAACAAAGAATTTGCATAGATGTCATTCAATCCAAATTTCTTTCATTAGAATAATTTAGAAAAATAATAACCAGAAAGAGTATGTAAGCACTTTAGCGTATCAACTTTAAACAAAAGTCATCGTTTCATGCAACAAGAAATAGATTATACCAAATCTATCACAAATACTCAAAAATGAAACGAAAATTGATGGAAATTAAAACTCTTAAAGTTGAACACTTTCAATTACATCTAACCTGATCTTATGAGTAATGCCTTTATCAAATCATCAATTTTGGTAAAGAAAATGAAGTACAAAGATCAATAGATGTTTGAAATCCCCGATAAGTTAGATAATATATCTAGACAATCTGTTGAAGGAGTGGCTCTTCGAGCATCTTTTAACAAAAATCCCACCTTATACCAACCATGAAATATGACTGAGTCAAATATTTCATTATGCATTTCATCAACATTTTTTAAACAAAAATTTGCTTTGCATTCATGGAGTATCTTTTTTTTTTCTTTTCCTCCATGTGGTGGTAGTTTTCACACTCCTCATTGGGATGTAACTCTTTCCACATCTTTTGAGCATATTTACATTTCATTGACTCCCCCTCAATTGGCTATCAATTATTTAATATATAAGGTATTCAACCAAAGATTGATCTCGCAATTCATACTCGACTAAGCAATCAAATATGATAATGACTATACCAAGAGATCATTGAGAGAGAAATTGACTTTGATCACTTAAAAGATGAATTAATTAACATAAATGATCATTGCAACATTGAAATATTATGATATCAAAAGCATAATAAATTTCTAAATGCGTGAAAGGATGCAATTAAAGTCAATTTAGCCAATGCTCAATTAAACAACTCCTTTAAATGAAGTGTCTTCAAGATTATGAATATGGAGTCAAGTTGATAATCCAAGAAAACTTAATTTGGAGTGAATGAACGTGAAGCCCCTTTTTATTCAATGCACTTGTTCGTTAGAAACCCTTTTGTTCAAGAACAAAGTATAAAAACAAAGAGCATCGAAAAACATGTAATGCAGAGATTAAGAAAAATATGAAGGGAAAACCAATCAAAGCATTACACACAGTCATAAGCTATTTAGAACTTAAGACAAGGAAAGATATCACCTTTCCGAATCCAAAATCGCTGGATTTTGGGTTGTCTTGATTCGTTGTGCCCGGGGGTTGGTAGCTTTGACTGTTGGTCCACCTTAGGTCTTTGCCGTGCAGTGATCCACTTGAAAGATTGATGTTGCGGCTCGGACCTTTGGTGGGTTGAGTGAACTCCTTTGACTTGATATGTCTTTTGAATCCGTTGAGTTCGCTCTGTAGATGAAGTTGCCGAAGAATTCTTCTTTCTCTTTTTCGGGCAATTCTTCACCAAATGTCCTTCAAGTCCACAAAGGTGACATGTCCTTCCTTTCATTTTATTGTGGAACTTGAAGCATGTGCAGTTTGGTCCTTTTTAAATCCCAAACCAACCTTGCTTGCTTGACCTAATCCGGACATACAATTAAGTTTCTTGGAACCGGTTGAAAGCCTTTGTATGTCGGATTTAAGTTGATGAACTTGCTTGGTCAAAGCTTGGTTGGTGACATGAATTTCTTCAAACTGCTTTTCAAGAAAACCAACCTTGTCCATATATGATTTAGCGTTTGTCTCCGATTGGTTTAGCTTTTCTTGGAGGATTCTATTGTTGTCTAAAACCCGTCCATGTTCCTCCTCGAGATCATGAAGTTTGATCTTTAAAGCTTGATTCTCGTCTTGAACTTCTTGTCGTTGCTTCCTCAACTTCTTGTTAAGTTTGGCCACCTTCTTTGATTCCGCAAGAAGTTGTTGGTATGCCTCAATGAGTTCTTCTTCGTCCGACTCCCCCTCACTTGATGACTCTCCTCCGGATGTTGATGTTTCATGCAAAATCAAAGGAATAGAGTCAGTGACTAAAGATGATAAGCACAATTTAGAAGAGGGAATTTGAGAGGCATGAGAAGCAACAATTTTTTCTTTTTCCTCTTCACTTGAGGTCGATTCATCGTAACTAGAATCGTCCCAAGTATTTGCTTGCAAAGCCTTCTTTTTGTATGATTTCTTAGAAGGACAATCCGTTGAAATATGGCCGTAGCCTCTACATCGATAGCATCGGATTTCCCCTTCGAAATCATCGTTTTCTTTTTCTTTAGAAGGTTTTGCAACGCCTTTGAGTTTAGAGGATTTAGAACCCGATGATCCTTTAGATGGTTTCGTGGATGAAGATCCATCGGTTCGATTCTTCCAAAATTTCCGACGAAATTTCTTTGTGATCCGCGCCAGTTGTTCTTCAAAATCGGCAAAAGAGATTTCATCGTCGGAACTCGATTCGTCATCTTCTTCCTTTGTTGATTTGAATGCAATACCTGTAAGCTTAGAAGAAGACTTGGAAGAATTTTGATTAGTAGGAAAAGTCATCTCATAAGTTTGCAAAGCACCTACTAATTCCTCTACACTCATCTCATCCGGATGACTAACGGTTTCAATGGCGGTAACCTTTGCCCTAAACCGTTCCGGAAGAGTCCGAAGAATCTTTCTTACAATTTTCGACTCCGGGATCTTTTCTCCCAAATTAGCACATGTATTAATTACATCTTGAAGTCTAGTGTAATAATCTGTAAACAATTCATGCTCTTCCATATGAATAGAGTCAAATTGACTTGTAAGCATCTGGAGCTTTTGAATTTTTACAAGATTAGTACCCTCATGTGTAATTTTGAGAATATCCCAAATTTCCTTCGCGGTTTCACACGCGGAAATTCTCGAAAATTCAGTCGAGGAAAGAGAATTAAAAAAGCGTTCATACCTTTCCCATTGTAAGAAGATCTTTCGATTTCCTCTTTAGACCATCTAGAGCGAGGTTTTGGGGTAGTAGAATTTCCTACTTCCTCAACAGGATGCACCCAACCGTATTCAACGGTTTGCCATACCCGCTCATCAATAGAGATGAGAAAAGCTCTCATCCGCATTTTCCAATATGCATAATTGGTCCCATCAAAAAGAGGAGGTCTAAAAATATTACCACTTTCACCCATTATGATAGATAAACCTAAAACCCGCTCTGATACCAATTGTAGAGTTATTTAGGATCCACAAGGATCTAAATAGGTACTATCAAACACCTAGAGGGGGGTGAATAGGTGTAATATTATAAAAACCAATCTCAGTGCAAAAATAAAAAATAATGCGGAAAATAAAAATCAACACACCGAGATTTACGTGGAAACTCCAATCCAGGAGAAAAACCACGGGACCAACACGCAATAACAATCCACTAAGAATTGAAGAATAACAAGGTGATTACCGACTCCACGGACTCGACCCCTCCTTCAAGTTCTTCGGACCTTGCGCTGACCGGTTGGATGTCCACGCAATAACAATCCACTAAGAAACGAAGAATAACAAGGTGATTACCGTCTCCACGGATTCAACCCCTCCTTCAATTTCTTCGGACCTTGCGCTCCACCGTTTGCACGTCCACTGCACACGTTCGAATCCACGAACGCCACTCGAATCCACGAGCACACGTTTCGAATCCACGAAACGCCTTCAACACACCGAATCCACGGTGCCACGTCGAATCCACGACGCAAACTCAGCCGGTAAGAATATTGGCTTCGATGGTGATCCTTTGCTTAGATTATCAATGAAGATCCATGGGAAAAATCTCTAAGCAAAGATTAGATCAATTCGACAAAAGAAAGATCTTGGAAGAACCGTCGAATTGACCTAAAAGAGGCTATAAAGAAGAACGATAAAAACCTAGCCTCTAGGGTTGCTCTCAAGTGTTTTATAAATTGATCGGTATTGAACCCACGTTCTTGAGAAACCCTAAATGTCTATTTATAGCCCTTGGAAACATATTAGAGTCGGTTTAGGAAACTTTTCCCGAGAGGGCATTGTGTACCGGTACCAAATATCGTGTTCCGGTACGCAATGGTGCAAAACACAGATTTTTCTATTGTGTTCCGGTACGCGAGTCCGTGTTCCGGTACGCAATGCAATTTACAGAAAATTCTGTGTCGGGTTAGAGGAACTTCAAGTGTGGTTCCGGTACGCAATGTAAAAACTGATTTTTCCAAGATAAACTTTATCCAAAGCAAACCCAGTACCGGAGTCCAAACTTAAAACAAGTTATAAGTTAAAACCAAGTTCCTAAAACCAAGTCTAAACCGGTTTTCATTAATTTTCTGTTTCCAATGATTATAAATGAACTTTAATCACCATGAGCTATATTTAATCATACCTGAGAGTTGACTTGGGCTCATGTTGAATCTTCAACGAGTCTTCGAAGGCTGATATGACAAATTGATCCCTTTAAGACTCCGACTCAACTTACTGACTTGACTCACGAAATGTGCCAACACCAAAAAGCCGTAACAATCTCGAAGGCACCTTATAGGATGGCCCCAGCGGAATTGAGGGAATTGAAGGCTCAGTTGCAGGATTTGATGGATGTAGGCTTCGTGAGACCCAGTGTATCTCCGTGGGGGGGCGCCTGTTTTATTCGTGAAGAAGAAGGATGGATCACTTCGCTTGTGCGTGGATTATCGGGAGCTAAATAAGGTGACCATCCGGAACAAGTACCCGCTACCACGGATTGATGATCTGTTCGATCAGTTGCAGGGTGCATCAGTGTTCTCAAAACTGGATCTCCAGTCAGGTTACCACCAGTTGAGGGTGAGGGCCGAGGACATCCCCAAGACGGCTTTTAGAACCCGGTATGGGCATTATGAGTTTACAGTCATGCCTTTTGGACTAACTAATGCCCCTGCTGCATTCATGGATTTAATGAACCGGGTGTTTCAGCCGTACTTGGATCGATTTGTCGTTGTGTTTATAGACGACATTTTGGTCTACTCCCGGAGTGAGGTAGAGCATGAGGAGCATTTGAGGATTGTGCTACAGCTTCTACGAGAGAAGAAGCTGTTTGCCAAGCTGAAAAAGTGTGCATTTTGGCTTCGGGAGGTTGCTTTTCTAGGCCACGTCATATCGGCCGCAGGGGTGGCAGTGGACCCGACGAAGATTGAGGCAGTTCGGGATTGGCCTAGACCGACGACGGCTACTGAGGTCCGTAGTTTTCTTGGATTGGCAGGTTATTACCGTCGATTTGTAGAGGGTTTTGCAAAGCTCTCTACTCCCCTGACCAGCCTGACGAGAAAGGGGGTGAAGTTTATTTGGTCTGAGCGATGCCAAGAGAGCTTTGAGGAGCTTAAGAGGAGATTGATCTCAGCGCCAGTTTTAGCTCTACCCGTGATGGGCGACGGATTTGTGATTTACAGTGATGCTTCACACAGCGGCTTGGGTTGTGTCCTGATGCAGCATGGTAGGGTAATTGCCTATGCTTCACGACAATTAAAGGATTATGAGAAGAATTACCCTACTCACGATTTGGAGCTGGCCGCGGTGGTGTTCGCTCTGAAGTTATGGCGGCATTATCTCTACGGGGAGCACTGTGAGATTTATACAGACCATAAGAGCTTAAAGTATTTATTTACTCAAAATGAGCTGAACTTGCGGCAACGCCGGTGGTTAGAGCTTTTAAAGGATTATGACTTGAGTATCCTTTATCATCCCGGCAAGGCCAATGTGGTTGCAGACGCCTTGAGTAGGAGATCAGCACCGAGCTTGAGCTTGATGATTACTCAGCAGGCACCACTTGTGGAGCAGTTGAGGCGTCTACAGATAGAGGTAGTGTCCCCTGGGGTCTCTGCTAGACTCTTGTCCATGGTCTTGCAGCCCACTCTGTTGGACAGGATTTGTGAGGCACAGAGTGAGGACCCCTACTTGACGAGGATCAGATCGCAGCTTCAGGCAGAGCAGTTAGGGGATTTCTCAGTGGATAGCTCGGGAGTACTGCGGTACAGGGACCGAGTGTGTGTGCCTACTGATTCGGAGATCAGGGATCAGATTTTGAGAGAGGCTCACTATACGCCTTATACCGTCCACCCTGGAGGTACTAAGATGTATAGGGACCTTAAGGCGCACTTTTGGTGGTCTGGAATGAAGCGGGATATCGGAAGATTCGTGGCTCGGTGTTTAACCTGTCAGCAAGTGAAGGCAGAACATCGGGTACCTGCTGGCAAGTTGCAAAGTCTTCCAATTCCTGAGTGGAAGTGGGATCGCATCACCATGGATTTTGTGACTGGGCTACCGAGATCACAGAGTGGAGCCGACGCAATCTGGGTGATTGTTGATAGACTTACCAAGTCAGCTCATTTCCTACCTGTGCAGATGACTTGGACCATGGAGCGCTTGGCACAGCTTTATTTGGCTGAGATTGTTAGGCTGCACGGAGTACCAGCGTCCATTGTTTCAGATCGAGACCCGAGATTTGTATCACGGTTTTGGGGGAGCTTACAGTCAGCCATGGGTACTCAGCTTTGTTTCAGCACGGCATTCCACCCACAGACAGACGGCCAGTCAGAGCGCACCATTCAGACGCTTGAGGACATGTTGCGTGCGTGCGTCATGGATTTTGGAGGAGGTTGGCACCGACACTTACCACTGGTTGAGTTCGCGTACAACAACAGCTTTCAAGCGAGCATCAAGATGGCTCCGTTCGAGGCGTTGTACGGACGCAAGTGTCGGTCGCCCCTTTATTGGAGTGATGTGGGTGAGAGGAGGACGCTGGGACCAGATTTACTGTTGGAGGCGGAAGAGAAGGTCCGAGTTATACGCCGGCACTTGGAGACGGCCCAGAGTCGCCAGAAAAGTTATGCTGATGTTCGTCGACGAGACCTTGAGTTCCAGATTGGGGATCACGTCTTCTTAAAGGTCTCGCCCTCGAAAGGGGTCAAGAGATTTGGAGTGCGGGGGAAGCTGTGGTGATCCGGATTTTTTTATGAAAGGTTTTGAGGCATTAACGGCGATTAGAAGAAGCCACTGAGTGTAATGGAGCTTGTAGCGTTGAAAACGGACTTCAGAAATGAATCCGGCGCGAAAATCGGAGCAAGTGGGCCTTTCGGGAGCTTCCGCCAAAATTTTGGTTGAGAATTGGCAAAACGGACGGCGGATTCGGACTCAGCGCGCGAAAACGATCAAAATGGTATATATAACTTAATTTTCGGCATAAAGTTACTGTTCACCGGAATAGTAATTCCGGCGACACTGTTCCGGCGCCGGCGGTCACCGGCGGGCGGCGGCGCACGGCGGAGCAGGGCCGCGGGTAGGCGGAGCAGGGCCGCGGGCAGGCGCGGGCAGGCGCAGGCGGGCGCGGGCAGGCGCGGGCAGGGCGCAGGCGGCGGGGTCCAGGGGCGATGCGTGCACCGGGCGCATGGAAGAACAGGAATGCCACGTGGCATTCTCTTATTGGCCGGGCGGCGTCAAGGCTGGCGGCCTGTCTCTGACACGTGGCGGCTCCTGATTCGCCGACACATTCCGGAAGACCCGGCGCGTAGACCGGGCTCGTGCGCCCCGTGGACCACGTGGGACACGTGGCCACTGTTCATTGGCGGGCTCACGGCCGCCCACGTGCACCGGGCGCGTGAAACACGTGGGCGGCGGGTGACACGTGGCGCAATATCATTGGCCCTTCATGGCTGTTTCGTGTTCTGGAACACGCGGCGCAACCTGAGTGGAGGGTTTTGGTGTTTCCTGTTCGGCCTGGGATCGGGTGTGGAGCCCGAATAGGATTTTTGGCCCATTATATAAACCCCTCCCTCTCTCCTTGCAAATTCCGAGTTTTAGAGAGAGAATTTGGCAGAGAGCCCTTAATGAAAGTTTCTTCTCTCTCTATCCTCTATCTCCCCTAGAAGTTTCAGAAATTTAGGAGTTTCCGACAGCGAGTTATCTGCGACGCATTACGCTCCGACGTTTCCCCTTTTTCGGCCCGTTATCGTCGCAGTTCAGTCGGAAAATCCCTGTGCCCTAACCAGGAGGAATTTTTGAACGATTTCTACGACAGCGCGACCGTAAGAGGTAAGGCTTCGTTTTTCGTGTTGATCACTTTGCTCCGTTTCGCACTTTTGGCACGGTTCCCGAGGCATCTCTAAGCCCCTGTTTTGCTGGTAGTTTTTCTGGACAGCAGAGCCTTGTCGGATTTTTATCTTCGCAACCGGACATCGGAATTCGACGATTAAAGACTCGATCGACATCTACGCTTCGCAAGGATCGCCGTCGTATTTTTATTGGGATTTTTGGAATTTATCTTAAAGGTGATAATAATGCTTCTTTTGGACAGAAATTTCAGCAACACTGTATACATGGAATTTTGCATTGTTTGTGATGTTTAGGCTATATCTTTGTACCCAGGAGGAGTTTTTGGGCGTTTTTAGGCTCGTTGGAATCGTGGGAATCTGAGGATTTATCCCCGTGCAGTTTCAGCTTATTTGGATCTTGGTTTAACGCGCGTTACAGGTGGGTGACCTTGTCTTCAAAATCGATGGACTGGACATTAATTCTATTATAGTAGGATTATGCATGATTGTGAGTTTATTGGATTTTCCTCCAAGTCTGCGGACTTCCCCCTAATTCTAGCAGTGTAGCGTTGATCATACTAGAATAGATGTTATCTTTGATATGAGTCACGTGATTTGACTAGCACCCCGACATATGATTACATTTATTTAGCCAGACTGTTAGAATATGCTCACATGGGCAATGTTCTTGTATGTTCTAGTCCCCATCCCTTTGGATTCCTTTCCTTGGATATAGAGCTTTTCTCGCCTTGATAGTGGGCTGAGCAGTTGGGTTAGTGTGGGATGCATGTTACACTCGTGCCGGGGGCCGAGTGGAGTCTGGTAGTTGTACTTGGGCGTTTATCTGTGGTGGGAGCCGTTTGGGTAACGGCAGTCCCGAGATGTCTTGTTTTTACTTGTCTCCACTGTGTTCATGACAGTTGCATATCGGTGTTAGTAGGACCTAGGACCCAGACTGATTTCAGGCACACATGATTTCTGTAAACTAATGCTTTTCTTCCAAAATTTCGAGGGGTCGCCGGAGCCTGTTCTTGTTTGATTTGGGTGAAGGCAATAGCCCTTCGGAGTTTGGAAAATAAGACTTATCTAAACGGATTTTCTTAAAAGAACTAAAATATATTAATTTGGGTTTCTCAGATTAAAATAGTTTCAGTAACAACTGTCACCTTTTTATTACAACTTTCTCACCCGAGAGCGTTTGGGTGATCTGGGTTCTAGGAGCCGTTCCTCTTCGGGACGAAAGCTACGGGGACCGTGCCTGGAACCTGTTCGTGTTTGATAGGGTTGTAGGTGTTGGTCTCCCGAAACTTTCGGACCCTGGCTGGTGTCTTCCGCATGTTGTAAGGAGGTCGGGAACCTTGATGGGCGGAGCCTGGAGTCTGTTCTTGTTTGATTGGGGTTCTAGGCGCCGACTTATCGGGGTTTTCGAACGCTTATGGTGTCGGTCCTTTCGGTGTTATCTATGAGTTTGGGTTCTATGTGGGAGCCGTTGGGTTGACGGTGGTCCCGGCTGTGAGTATGGATTTGGACTATCGCCTGCATGAGCCATTTGAGCTCGACAGAGATGCGCGGGTACTTTGCTCGATGGGGTCGCGCCCCTCGAGTGCCACTCCGGAGTTGGGCCTGTTACTTGCTATCGCGACTTGTCGACGCAGTCCCTCTGACTGGGCCAGCTTGGGCAGTCACGGACACCCTACGGTAGACCCGTCCTGTTGAGGATGTGCGGCAGTAGGTGGGCGCAGGTTTGTCTGGACCCTTTGTGGCAGTCAGGTTGGTTGGACGACTATACTTCCGTGTTAGTAGATGCATCATGTCTCCCTATGTTCCACTTTTTGAGCATCTAGATAGAGGCATAGTAGCTGCAGAGTTTATTTTTCCCAGCTCTTTACTTTCAGTACTGTACTTGTTACTTTATGCCTCTAGTAGACTTAGTGGGCAGACCGTCGGGCTTGTTGGCGGCACCCACTGAGAACTACTGTGGGACGTAGTTCTCACACCCGTCGTGGTGTATATTTCCCCAGGGCCTTCTACTCTTGTTCCTGTTACTCCTGTTGCTGATCCGGCTGATCGAGGTAAGGGAGTCGCGAGATAGATCTCTACCAGTTGTCGTCCAGAGAGTAGATGTACCCCCCTTACTATTTTGAGAGAGTACATTTTGAGAGACCTTTGTAGTGAGGTTCACTTGTACGTTTTCTTTTATTGTTGAGAGATTTTGTACTTTTGTAAGGATTTGGGTTGTATTATTTTATTTCAGTAGTGCACTTTTCAGCTCTGATATCAGTATAGCTATAGTATCATTCTCTTTGCAGGTTAGACGCTTCGTCTATACGGGGTTTTCCGTATGGGTGGCGGATCTGTTTGCGGGCCCGGGTCGCAGATTCGACCCCGGGGCGTGACAGAAGCTCAGTCCCCGTTTCATTGGACCCTTTGAGGTGCTCGAGAGGGTAGGCCCTGTGGCGTATAGAGTTGCTCTACCTCCCCGTTTGGCTGGTGTTCACGATGTCTTCCATGTTTCGGCCTTGAGGAGATATGTATTCGATCCATCTCATGTCATCGACTTCGCATCCTTGGATATCGGTGAGGACTTGGTTTACGAGGAGCGCCCATTGCGGATTCTGGCTCGTGAGGTGAGGGAATTGCGCAATCGGGCAATACCTTATGTGAAGGTCCTTTGGAGCAACCATGAGGAACGAGAAGCCACTTGGGAGCTTGAGACGGCGATGCGGGATACCTACCCTTCCCTGTTCGAGATTCCGGATTGAGGTACGCAGGTTTACCTTCCTTTTTGTTTCGAGGACGAAACTCCCTTTTAGTGGGGGAGGATGTGGAGACCGTGGACCCCGTACAGTTTTTCCGACTGAATCTACAGTTGAGAACACCATTGTTGGTGTATCTGGCCCAAGGTGCATCAAAGTGGTGCTACTGTTGGACCTGAGTGGTATCTTTTACTGTTTTGGCCTTCGGCTGGGTTTGCCGAAATTTCGGGAAGGATTTTGGCCAAACAGAGGTCGGATTTGGATTCAGCACGGAAAAACGCTTGAAAACGGCTATTTATTTGCCAAATTTGGAGTCCGGATGACCAAAAACGGGCTACCGGAAGTTTCGGGGGAAAACGGGTGCATGGGGGTGACCGTGGACCGGCCTGTGCCACGTGGCGGCTCGGGATTGGCCGGCCCACGCCGCTCGGTCCACGGAGGAAACGCGCGGGTGCATGGACCGCGGGCGGGCCACGTGGCAGCGCGGCATTGGCGGGTGCACGCGGCTCGGTCCAGGAAAAATGCGGAGCGGCGCGTGGACCGGGCGCAGGACGCGTGGCGCTCGGGTATTGGCGGGTCCACGCGCTCCCGGTCCCGGGGCCTTCAGCGGTGAGCGGGGGCGGGGGGGCGGCTGACGCGTGGCACGGCGCCACGCGTCGCCACCCGCGTCGCCCCGCCGCTGTTGCGGGGACACGCGGAGCGCCCGGAGGGCCCCCGCACAGCTGTTTGCTGTTGCGGGGGCACGTGTCGGCCAGGAGGGCCGCGTCGGTCGGACGGGGGGCGGTCCGCCCCCCTTTTGTCGGACCGGGTACAATAGTGTACCCGGATCCGTTAAGGGGGATTTTTAACCTCAAATTTGAGGTTTGAGGGGGCATTTGATGGTTTTCTGAGTAGAATTTCGCAGTGTGACCTTAAGAGGAATTCTTCCCCTGCCAGAGACCTTTCCAACGGTGGCTTCCCGGAGTTGTGGTGGTGCACGGTTTCCGAGGTTGGCCGTTTTCCGTCGCGGCGCGCTTAGTTTATCTTCGACCCGTTTTGCGTCTTCTCGGTGCGCAGACTCTCCTGGCTTTATCCGACACCCGATTTCGACGATTTTTGCGCCGTTGGACTCACGACAGGTAGGGCTTGGTTTTTGATATTCAAAGTTTTCCCAAATTAATTTCGGATTTTTGAGGTATTTGAGCTTTCTGTTGTCCCTTTTTCTTTGCGGATTTTTGGACAGCGACACAGTGTTTTGGCTGTATCTTCGCGTACAGACATCGGATCGGAGTGATTCAAGAGCCTAAATTCATCTACTCTTCGCGAGGAATCTGCTGTATTTTTCTCAGGACTTTAGGAGATTGCCTCGAAGGTGAGAACCTTCTCTCTTTCCGAATGATGATCTGGGAAAATTTCTACAGTTGGATTGGAGGTTATTTTCTTGCCGGATTTATTTCTCAGCGTAGGAAGCTCGGATTTGGACGTGCAGGTAGTCGTTTCGAAGCTATCGACGCGTAGATCGCGAGGATATTTTATTCGGATTTTTCTGAGGACTTCCAGCAGGTGATTTTTGGTCATCTTTGCAGCGGAATTACTATATGTTAAATCCGACAGTTTTGGGAGGATTATTATGTAACAACAGTGTAGTTTTTGTACCCAGGAGCAGAGTGGACTGAGCTGGACCCTGTGGACTCTGTGTAGCTGCCCTCTTTGGTATTATCCGCTGTGGGACTTTTGACAGCGCGACAGTTCAGGTGGGTGGCCTCGCTCTCAGAATTTACGATCTGCACACTAATTCTAGCTGATTAGGGATGTGTTTGTATTATTGTTACCTCCAGTGTAGCATGTTAGAGAGCATGAGTTGGGATTGCTTATTTGTGCAGTTTAGCATGTGTTTCATATCAGTATTCTCCACATCATTATTTATTGCCATCTTTGGACTTGACCTAGCACCCCTGTCATATGCAGCATGTTCAACCAGACTAGTAGAAAACTCCAACTTGGGCTAGGTTACTTTATTGCTCTAGACACTCCACTGTCATCACTATTTCATCTGGACTTTGTTTCTTCCTCGCCCAGATAGGGGGCCGAGGGGTCGGGTTATTAGTGGGGTGCATTTACACTCGTGTCGGGGACCGAGTGGAGTTTGATAGTCAGTTCATTGATCAGAGTGTCTTTGGGAGTTGTCTGAGTGACAGTGGGTTTCGGCTGTGTCGTGTTCCAGCCAGTGAGTGAGACAGGGTTCGTTGGTTACAGTCGATCTTGTTGATCGTGGATTTGGATTATAGCCTGCATGGGCCACATTGAGCTCGACATAGATGCGCAGATACTTGCTCGGTGGGGTCGCGCCCCTCGAGTGCCACTCCGGAGCTAGGCGGGTTACTTGCTATTGCGGCTTTGTCGATGCAGTCCTTCTGGCTGGGCCTGTTTGGCAGCCACGGACACCCTACGTAAGGCCGCTCCTTCGGACGTAACGGCAGTAGGTTGGCGCAGGTTTGACTGGACCCGATGTGGCAGTCATTGAGGATTGGGTGATTTGAGTTGTGAGTCAGTAGTGGCATCAGTCTTTTCCTGTTTCACCCCTTGAGCATCTAGATAGAGGCATAGTAGCTGTAGAGTTATTTCATCAGCATCTCTTTCCAGTATTTCATTTGTTACATTATGCCTCTAGTGGACTTAGTGGGCAGACCGTCGGTCTTGTTGGCGGCACCCACTGAGAACTACTTGGGGATGTAGTTCTCACACCCGTCGTGGTGTATGTTTCCCCAGGGACCTCTACTTCTGTTCCAGTTGCTCAGGTTGCCGATCCAGCTGATCGAGGTAAGGGAGTCGCGAGTTAGATCCCTACCAGGTGTCTCCTGAGAGTAGCTGTACCCTCACCTTTTGAGAGTTGTTTCGAGTGATCTTGTAGTGAGGATCGAGTTGTACTCTTTTTATTTTGGAGTGACTTATGTATGTATGTGAGGACTTGGTCTGTACATATACTCAGAGTTGTTTTATTTCAGTTCAGTATTTTCGTTTCATCTCTGATACCTGTATAGTATAGATGCTCATTTGCAGGTTAGACGCTACGTTTCTACGGGGCTTCCCGTAGGGACGGCGGATCTGTTGGCGGGCTCGGATCGCAGTTTCGATCCGGGGCGTGACACCTATTGTGAAATGTGATAAATTCAATCAGAAATAGTGTTCACAGAATGATTTAGAGCGAGAGCATATAAAGAGCATATCATATGCCTCTGCAGTAGGGAGCTTAATGTATGCGCAGGTCTGTATCAGGCATGATATAGCGCATGCAGTAGGGATGCTGGGCAGATACCAGACAACCCTGGCCTTGATCACTGAAAAGCTGCGAAAGAGGTTATGAGACTTCGTCACAGGCTTTATAGCTGAGAAATTTTATCTCAGATTTAAGAGTTGTCGACTCTATTGCAAGGCCTATCAAGATTTATTGTGACAACTCTGTTGCAGTATTCTTTGCTAAGAATAGTCGAATTACAGATCGCAGCAAATATATCGATATAAAGTTTCTTGCTGTGAAAGAATACGACAAGAAGAATATGGTGGATATCGAACACATTGGGACTGAGATGATGATCGCTGATCCTATGACTAAAGCATTGCCAGCAAATAAATTCAAGAATCATGTTGATCGTATGGTCATCTTGAGTTCATTTACAGTTTGAGTTTTTTTCTTCTTGTATAAAGACTTCAGTTACTATTTTTATTTGAATAATAACATTCTGTTTTGCACATTTATGCGCATAAAGTTATATTTGTACACTAAAGTATTATTGTGCATTAAAGTGGGACTTTGAGTTGAACTTATAATAACTTCATATAGTTATAAATCATAAAGATATTTAATTAAGGAATACATACTTTTGATACATAGAAGGGAGTGTTCATTTTGAATATGACCGCTATGATCAAAGTATTATTATTTCTTGGTTGAATGGAAGATTTTGACTGTATAATTTGGTGGGTACCTAATAAAATTTTACATTGTCTATATAGTATTGAATATATCACTAGGCCAAGTGGGAGAATGTTGGATGTGGCCCACGTGATTTATTCAAGACGATCTTTAAAGATACAGTCAATCCAATCGGTTAGGATGTATCTGGGCATATCCTTGATGGACGGGCGTGATTAAAACATTCTTGCATTAGGTTATATATATATATATGACATAACGGGAGTCCCGGTCTAACCCTAATCCGAATTTTCTGTGACGGCTCTATTTTCGGGAATAAGGGGAATAGACAGGAAACTTTCCGCTTTTTGCAGATTGCGCACGAGGACGAATCAAAATGAAGAACCGTCGTCTACAATCAAGCATAGAAAATTGAAAATCATGGCAAAAGGTATGATCTAAGTTTTATTTGGTATTACAGTTTAGTCTTATTATCTCATATATAGGACTATTTCAAATTCCGGGGTATCACATTTTTCCTCCCTTTTAAGCCCTAACATTCTCGTCAAGCTCAAGCACACTCACAAGCACCAGACGATGTGAAACCCGTCTTGCTAGCCTTAGCCGACCTTGTGGGGAATTATCTTGCTAGACTTAGCCAACCTTGTGGGGAGCTACGCTTTGCCCACTATGTAATGCTGGCTCAGCCAAGACTCATCTCATATTTTCGACTGATGAATAGCTCTGAGATCAACTGTGATGCCCCACTTCCCATGTGGTTATCCATCCTATAACTACTTTAGTCCTAACATGTTTAACCTTTCTAACATCTTGGGCCTAACTACCGCTGAAAATATTATAGCGGGGTTAAGAGGTTTTTTTCTATTATATATCATATATGTAGGATTATTTCAAATCACAGGATGTCACATGACGAGTCTCAAGTCCTTAGAGTGGTGACACTAGTGCAAATATACAAGTTAATGTTGGAGAACAATTTCACTGAGCGAGGCCAATTATGAACAATTACATGAATGTCTACTCACTCGTCAGTGTATTGTTTCATACTTTAGTGGTATGAGTGATTCTTTGACCTGAGTCATCATGGTTATCTTGCGTGTGGGTTACTATAGTTTAACTATGTAAATACTTTACACTTTAATCATAGGTTAAAGTCAACCCATATTGGTTGTAGTGAGTCATGTGTGGAGGTAGGTGTCTGTAAAGATGAAATATATCACCCCCGATCGGTAGAGAGATAATTGTCCTATTCCATTTATTCTACATGATGTAAAAGCCCTTGGCCAAGACTGTGTGATTTTATGGAAAAAAAGTTTTCATATATCAGTTGTTAATTAAATGAGACAGATGATTAAGTAAGGGGTTTGACAAGTTATTCATAACCTCAGCTTAATTGGGACAAGAGATAGAAAAATTTAATCACACAATAACTACATCTAGAGATTTAGTCTATTATTTATTCTATTTGGATTGCTGCGACATACTGTTAAGTATCACTCATGGATTGTAGGAACCATGCGAGTGATTAAGATAGTTAATCACACTCAGTTTGAAGAGCTAAAATTTTTTTAACCTATCGAAAGAGTTTCGATGGTAACACTAAAGGAGTTTAGTGTCATATCTCACTATCATGTGGAATTGAACCTATGTGGTCACACACAATAAAGACCGCATGTGATTTAGTGTTTGAAAAATTTATAGAGATAATTTTGCTAAAATAGCAAAATAAGGATTTACTTGCTAAGTAGGTTAGCAAGTGTCACGCCCTGGTACCGCCAAAAAAAAGTGGTTCAGGTGCGCGCACAGACCTCCCCGCCGAACGAGTAGGCCATGCTTAATCCAAACAGAATAGTTAACTACACCCAAATGACTCGGTTGGAAGTAATTGAGTCCGTAATATTAGAGTGCAGGGAAAAAACAAAACTAAAAGAAGAAAAGTCTTATTCAGATCCAACAATTCGGTTACAACAGAGGTTCAACAGCCGAGCCCACAGTTCAAAACCACAACAACCGAAAATCGGATCACTACAGACATCCATCTAGACTTTTAGCCCGCTACTCGACCATGTTCTTGTTGCAGTCCCACGTCTCACCAACCGATCCGACACATGAAAAAGGGTAAACCACAGAAAGTGAGAACTAATTAAAATCCTCAATGGATTCAATTCAAGTAAAGAAATAGAAAAATATAGTACATAGGTATAACCTGGCTCGGTATAAACAAAGAAAGAGAAATACAGTATGGATGACCCGATTCGGTTCAAGTAAATATATATATATATATATATATATATATATATATATATATATATATATATATATATATATATATATATATATATATATATGTGGAATCCTACTTAAGTCGGTTCGGTATGTAACCAAATTTGATTCAAGCAAAGAAAAGGAAAAATATGTGAAAAACTTGAGTCGGTTCGAAAATGAGCTAAACTCAATAATGAAGGAAATGTTACCACGTGGCAAAAATTAAAAAAAAATAATATATAAGTATAGATAGATGGTATAGATTGTATAGATAATAAAAAAAAAAAAAAAAAATTTTTTTTTCTCTGAGAATAATAGTAAATTTGTGTATTTATTCTTGGCCAATTACAAAGATTCCACCTCAATTGCTACTTTGCATTAAAAATTGCATTAAATTCTCTAACTCAAATAAGTCTAAAATTTGTGATAATTATTGAATTTGGCCATAAAACTTTGCTAAAACAAGTTTGCACATTATGTCAGTTAAATCATTTAAGTAAAATTTATGCCTTTTAACTTATTTTAGTACAATTTGACCACTAAATTGAATAACTGATTCATGTTTTAGGGCTTATTGGAGATGAAAATTGATGTAATTTTTAATGTAAAACATTAATTAAGATTTTTGCCAAAGTGCAAGTGTGATTTTTGTAATTTAGTTTTTATTCTTTGAGAATTCTAGTTATGGATTATATTCTTCTAAAACGCAGCGCTTTGGGAGGCAAAGCGAGAAGGTGAATGGATTGTTCTCGAACACAAGCGCAAAAGGGGAGGGATAAGGATGTTATCTTATTTAAACACTTAGACATTTTGATCAGATTTTTAAAAATTCGAATTGTAAATACAAAATCCAAAAAAAAAGGTCAAAATTTGTGTAAATGCAAATCAAATAATTTTTTTATGCAAAAAGCCTATCAAATGTATCTCCTTACAGCTCAAAAGTATGCATATTTATCTCTACATGTTCACTATCATTAGTTCATCTTTAAATTTTCGTCAAATTGGTACGCCCTTATAAAAAATTATATTTTTTTTAAAAAAAAAAAATAGGATTTATAATTTATAGCTTATATGGAATGATATAAAAGTAATAATTAAAAATTTAAAAATAATAAAAGCTATTTAATATACTTAAGAAGATATTTATTTAAGAATAAATGATCATTTTATTGAAGAAAAATCAACTTTCACCGGTCAACTAACAGAGAATGCAATATTTACAAACCATGCAACTTTGGAGAAATATATTTGATAACTTAAACTCTATAGGCCTTCATATAATATTTTGTAGGGATAAATATATAATTTTATTATTTTAGGGGAACACATATGCCATTAATTATTATTTTTTTTGAAAAATATTTCTATACACTCCAAATTGGGTGTACTCATTTCAGAATGGAGTGAATTTTACTAGTTATTTCGAAGTGTCTAGTAAATTACATCTCAACGTAAGATGGGTGGGGTGTACATTGTACACTCAAAAGTGAGTGTATGGATAGCATTTCTTTTTTTTTTTCTTTTTTTCTTTTTTTTTGACTTCTCTCTTTATAGCTGGTTACAGGCCGGGCCCAAACTTTGTACACTTTGTAGCTTTTTATGGGCCGGGCCTAATTACGTTGGTTATAGGCCTACTTTGGGAGTACAATTTAGGGCCCAGTGCTATTGGATGAATAAGAGTTTAGAAGAAAAATATATAAATATATATTTCTGGGATTTATAGTGGGACCGCAAAAATTATACACTCAGTGTGACATGCCTATGTATGAAATCAAATAAACTGTTTTAGTATCATACATTTCCATAATGAATAGGACAATCTCTTCGTAATTCCAAACAGACTTGCAGGAATGATTAACATAGACATGATTACGTGTTAGACGTACAACTTATTCAATAACAAAACTTAAGTGGGATGCTTAGACACAATTTTGAGGAAAAAAAATTTCAGCAGTAAACTCTCCAATGATCTCGTCGATAAGTCTATGATTCGTAATCATCGGTCAGTTTTCTCTCTATCAAAAGATTATAATCCTCCCTTCTAGAATTTATATAAAAAAAGAAATTTATATTTTAATATAAAAAATACCTAACAAATTTTTGGATGAGGCAAAATAAGAACAAATTGAGAGCACTCTTATGAGATATTGTGGAGGAGCTCTTCACTAAAATTTTATCCCAATTTTTTATCTGATCTTTAGCCAACCTGAGCCAGAATGGAAACATGCTGGAGTTAGATCCAAATTATCCAAGCAATCCAAATTATTTTTATGTTTTTTTCTTATTTTTCCTTATATCTATGCATAAAATTCTATTAAGAATAATAATTTTATATTGAAAAAAAAAAGTAGAATCTTCATATATATATATATATATATATATATTATATATATATATATATATATATATATAAGAGTTCGGCTAAGCACTTAGGGCATGTTTGTTTCATCGAAAGTAAATTTTGGATTGAAACAGAGTTTAAGTGAAAATTACTTCTCCCCTTACTGTTTGTTTCTATAGTTATAGAAGTAAAGTTTTTTCAGTTCTTTTGTTTGTTTAGCAAAAAGTGAATAGTATAAAAATTATAATTTATAAATAAATAATAAATAATTTAATATATAATAAATTATAATATAATAAATTAAAAAATAATATAATTATATTTTTATGTAATTAAAAAATAAAATCTTAAACAACTAAAATAAATCTTTTCATATATAAATTATAATAATACAATAATAAAATCATAGAGTAAAATTTGTATTGAGATTCATACTATTGTATTTTTTTTTATTTAGTTAATTTTATAATATTACATATCCTAATACAAATCTAATGATAAAAAATTCACAAGCATAATCGGATTTGTGCTTTTAAAAATATATAACCTCTACTCTCTCTCTCTCTCTCAATATATATATATATAATATATTATATATATAATATAATATATTATATATATATATATATATATATATATAACTGTTATGTTATTAATAGCAGTGTTATTGAACTCCCAATTTTCCGACTATTTTTGTTTCCAACTCCTAATGAATTAATTGTAAACTAGTGTAGGAACCGCGCGATGCGGCGGATAAAAATTATAGTAAAAATTTATAAATTAATTAAATAAATAAAAATATAAAAAAATATAAAAAAATAATTATAAATTTTGAAAGTAAAAAAAATAAAATTTAAAGAACTTTGTAGCAACAGTAGAAAACCTAAGGCCTCAACAGAAAATAGTCGCATCTGATCAATATTTCTACTTGTTATAAATTATTTTACATTTGATGACTGGATAAAAAAAACATATGCCTACCTAAGCAACAACTTATACACGCAACAACTTATACACAAAAGAACCAAACCTAGGGAAATAAATAGTAGTGCAGCCTATACCTTCAGACCACGTGAACTTGCCCAGGCTCTCAGAAGTAGTTCAAAAACAGAATTCATGAAAGACCTGTAAAATGTTAATATATATATATATATATATATATATATATATATATATATATATATATATATATATATATATATATATATATTATATAATATATATATATATATATATAAAACATAAGAAAACACCATATATATTTGTATTTACGATAATTAAACAAACTTTAAACAAACTAACTTACATTACATCACTGTCGAGAAGTGGTTCCGAAAGAAAATCACTAAGGTATTGAGATGCAGCCTGACCCCCAACACTTAAAAATGAAAGCCATGTCGGAGAGGGAAGTTGAGGGAGGAGAAGGTGAGAGGAGAGGAGTACTAAGAGAACATATAGGTAGATATGAGAGAGTGAGAGGAGGGAGTGAAGGGTTATGCGGTAGGGGTTCGGGAAGGAGAGATAGTGGGGGGAGATGAAGGGTCGGCAATGAAAAAGTAGAGAGAGAGAGAGTAAGGAGATGAAGGGTGTGTGGGGGGAAGGAGAGAGAAGGGGCATACCATCCTCAAAATAAGGAGGTAAAGCCACGTCGGATTAGCTATGAGAATTCATATATAGGTATAGATACTTTCTATTCTCAATCCCTGATGAATTAATTGTGGACTCGAAACCTAATGAACTATTTATACACCTAAAATCAAATTCTACACACGACTCACACTCCTCAATTGAGAATTTTTCGTCTTTTCTCATTCTCAACCTCCAATGAATTAATTGTAAACGCTTTTCATTTCCAACCCCCAATAAATTAATTGTGGACTCGAAATCCAATGAGTGACTTATATACCTAAAATCAAATTCTACACACGACTCACACCCAACCACAAAAACTCTTATGCTATGACCAACATTATTCTCTCCTCTCTCGCTCTCCCCATTTTGAGTTTTTCTTATTCTTCTTCTTCTTCTTCTTCTTCTTCTTCTTCTCTCCCCCTCTTTCTAAGTCACCACCTCCTTCTTCGCCATCTCCGTTGGCAACAAAGCCCTCTCCCTCGACCCCTCCATCCTCGATCCTTGCCTCATCCTTCCCGCCATGGAGAACCTCCAACCCTCCTTGCCCTCCTCCTCCTCCTCTTCCTCCTCCAAGGTCAAAATTTCTATCGTCCACTCTATGACCACCCTCACCCAATTTGACTCTCTGTCGTTGGAAATCTTCCACCCCCAATCTCGTCGAAACTCTAGACCCGATACTCGCCTTCCTTAGTCACACGGTGGGCGCCGCTCATAATTTACCCCTATCCATCACCGCCATTGCCATCGCGACCACCATTGCCGATCAGAATCCTCCACTTCTCCGCCCACTCCTCATCTTCCTCCTCCTCCTCCTCCTACTCCTCCCCCACCACCATCGTCGTCGTCACCGTAGCTCATAGAACGTGAGCTATCTCTTCATCTCAACTTCATTATATTTTCATATATGTCTTAAATTTTAATCCCGAGTGGGTTAATTAATCATCTACTCCGATTGGTGCTGATCGATTCTTAATTAGGGTTGAGATTGATTTTTTTTTTCCTGATATGTTGGAACGAGAGTTTTAAAACACAGTGTTTGAAATTTTTCTATATAATTTTTTTACTTCCGTATTTATATTATGATAAAAAAAATATATTTTGATAATATCTATCTGCCACATCGCATAGATAATTACACTAGTTAGATTTTTTACTCTTAGATGAAAGAATTTGTGGTTAGGATAATAGTGGGCTCCTAGAGTTAGTAGGTGGTTGAAAAAATAGAATAATCTAAGGGTTGAAAATGATCAACCGGACTTGATAGCACCAAAGGGTGAAAATGATCAACCAGCCAGCCACTGGGTTAGCTTCCCCCCGTCGAGACTAACACCCATGTGCCCTTTTTGCACCTATGAGCAACCAGACTATCCTCTCCTTCATCCTTGTCTTGGTGCGGCCATAAGACTTACCTCTAATTATCCGCCGCCTTGGACCGCTGGGGTTGGGTACTGGTGGACTCGTGGCACCCCTCTGGACCCCTTGGAGTTGCTGCTTGCCTTGGTGTTCATCCTAAGCTGAGCTATCCGAGGTTGTCCAACCCGAGCTCTTGGTGACCTTACTTTTGGCCAACTTGCTCTGGCCATCTTTTCGGCGGCTTACGGTTGCAGCAAGGTGAGCCCTCGACTTCCCTGACTCTCCTGAGCATGATACCCACCCTTGTTCAGCAAGTTATGGATTGTAGGTGTTAAATTGGCATTTTGTGTTCTTGGGTGACTTGTAGATTGACCCTAGCACTTTCTTGGACTCCGTGCCACCCTCGAACAGCGAGCATGGGCTTCAACAAGTCGAGGCCCATCTGCTGATATCCTCGGATCGATGCGAAAGTCTTCGGATTAAGGTAATGAGCCAAAACTTTAATAAATTAGTATTTTTATGCAATTTCTAAGTAAGCTAGGGACCTAGATGCAGTTGTCACCACTTGGGCTACCTCGGGCAGCTTGCACGTGTCCTTCAACGAAAAATGGATTATGAGTCGTCAAACGGCGAAATCGCCGGTTTTTTTATTGGTACGGCGCAAAACGTGAAATCTGAACTGTCTAAATGGCCAGTTATTGTTGCCAGGTGTCCTTGGCTATTCTTGATGCTGTCCTGGCTGGCCAGTGACTTCCGTTTCATGTCAGTGACTCTCGAAGCCGAAATCGGCGATTCCGAATACGTTATTGGTAATTATGGCACAATTAGGACTGTTAGTGGCACTGTGTTGATTTTTACGTCCAGACGCATTAATCAAAGTGTTCCAGGATAGCCGTGAAGTTTTGTTTAGTTTTGATAGCCTGTAGGCACCAATCGGGTCGTTATCAGTCGATCGGCGATTTTTAAAATTTCCGACGAATCCCAGACTTTAATATAAGTCAGCAGTTTAACCATTTTGTGCACTGTGAGTTAGTGGATTGGGTATGAGTGAGTCAGTTACTGACATATGGTTGTGATTCAGGCCCGAGCCATCAAGAGCCCTGTGCAAGCTGAGTAGCAAATTGCAGGACCGCCTGAACTGAGATGGGTACTCTGCTTCGAGTAACCTGATTGGGTATCGTAGTCGATCGGACCCTTGGTTATCTTGCTAGCCCTTCTTCGGTCATTTCATTCTGTTCTGTGATTTATCTCTACTTTATATCTAGATGTCATGATTTTATCAGTGTTAGTAGACACTCCTAGTTGTTACTTGATAGATATCTCTTACTACTATTCTTATACTATCATCATTAGTTCTGGATTATTATGCATGATACAGTAAGAGAATTATTGTATTATTGCATTTATTGGCACCATGATTAATTCTGGATCCCATATGGGAGTTCTTGTCTTTTCGCTGCATTTCGGTCTTCTGACCGAGAGCTTAGCATCCGCATTAAGATCACCATGCACCAGCTGTATATTTCACATACATCAACAGACTGGCCCCCCTGTGTTGGTGTTCTTTACTGGTAGAGTGATCTGAGTGACCCG
>CM054942.1:23226613-23339366 GCA_029168755.2 Tillandsia fasciculata
AAGTAAAAGAATTTCAGGAGGCATACCACTCTTATAAAAAAAAAAAAAAAAAAAAAAAGAAAAAAAGAAGAGTTATTTATATCTCGAACACATTGTAGAAGTTTCTCGTGAGTTTAGCAATATTTTAGATCGCGGTATCAGTCCTGGCGAGCAGAAGCATGGTGAAAGTGATGCGTCGTGCTTTTTGAATTTCGACTCTTTTCTTCCTTTTGCAGATAAAACAAGGGAAGAACTACCACCAATAGCGAAGACCAGAAAGCACTGTATGCAGCATCTCGACCAAATGCGGCCGGATCACATGAGGAGGTTAAACCCAACACCATACAAGGTATACATCAATCGTTCTCACTAATTCACTAAATCGGAGAAATCTCGCAAGTATAAAAATTTGAACTCAAAATTGTAGTTTAATAACCGACCAGGTTAGCGTGAGCACGAAGTTATATGACTTCATCCACTTCCTGTGGCTTAATGAGGCACCAGTTGGTGAACTGCAATAAACAGGCGAATGTAACATATGGAGAACTTGCATGCGAGAACACCGCAATCTAAATGAGAAACTGTTTGTTATATAGAGGTATGTTCTCGAGCCAAAACAGCAAATGAGGCCATAATAATTTCACTTGATGCATCATGGGCACAATGATTTCACATAATGTAACATGCTAAGATCTTTTGAGGTTATATTGATTTAACATAGATCCTGTTTGGACGTCAGAATAAGTTATTTAGTAATATCCTATTTGGTACGAGGATATTCTATTATGATTGGAAATTAGGAGTATGGTCAAATGTCTCTAATAGAATAGTATATTTAGCCTTAAAGTCATTTTTTTCGAAATAAAATAAATCACTTCGTAGGTGATATGTTATTCTACTAAATTATAGATGTTGAGGCCTTTCAAGAAGTAAAAAATTACACTCCCACCTTCCAACTACATAAAAAAAAAAAAATCATCAGATAACTTATTCTTATATTCAAACAAGGCTGTAATGTAGTATGCTAGATCTTTTCAGGTATATTTATTGCCCTCCTTTGGTGTGTATTATCTTGATATGATTAGTGAGTTTTGTTTAGGGTTAATTGTATATGTATCCCTAGAAAGTAATGAAATTGTATATTTATCTCTACATAGTTTATATATCAAATGTGTCTCTCCAAATTTTGGCTGTTTGTAAATATATTCCTGTCCATTATTTGACAAGTTAAAGTTGACTTTTGGTTTACAAAATGACCATTCTATTCTTGAATAAATATCTTTTCAGTTTTACTTAACATCATTTATCATTTCTAATATTTTTATTCTAAATTTTGTGTAATTCTAATTAAATCATAAATTATAAATTCTATAGGAGTATTTTGAAACAATTAGCTTTTACAAGGGCAAATCCCTACCTACTAACAGTAGGGGTGGCAATCTAGCTCGCTGTTCGCGAGACAGCTCTTGTACGGCTCGAAATGAGCTCGAGATCGAATCGCTCGTTTAGTAAACGAGCTGAATACGAGCCGAATTTTTCAGCTCGTTTAATAAACGAACCGAACACAAGCTGGGTTCAGCTCGCTCGTGTTCGGCTCGATAACAGTTCGAATATATATATATATACTTTACCATTTAGATTTTAGACCATTAATTTTTTATAAATTTTAATTATTAGATTAAAATTTTAATTTTTTAATTTTATTTCAACTTTACACACCTAATAGTAGGAATGAAAATTAAACTTGTTGTTTGCGAGCCGGCTCGTGAATAAACGAGCCGAACACGAGCCAAATTTTTCAGCTCGATATTTAAACGAGCTAATTAAACGTGCCAAACACGAGCCGACCCAAGCTCGTGTTCGGCTCGTTGACACCCCTAACTAACAGTAGTCATCTTGTAGGGATAAATTTTAATATTCAAAACTTTATCGAAATATATTTGATAATTGAAACTTATATACATAGAAAATTATCCCTTTAGTTTACTGTATAGATCTCAATGAGAAATCTATTTGTTCTGGATAAGGTTCCATAAATTTTTTATCAAATCCAAGTCAATGAATGTATGGCAGTTTCTGTCAACAGTAAATAGAAGAATGATTTGGCCTCCATAATTTGAATCCGTGAACCATACCATTTTTTTTATACTGATGTATGTAAAACGTTGGAAACTCAGAAAACATTTACCACATTCTTTGTAAGAACATGCTTTGAATGACCCCCCCACCCCCCAAAATAATACTTGCTGCGACTGCTGGTATGCCAACCTATAATGTACGAACTAATCAGCATCCGAGACATCATGCATACCAGATTTATCGCCGATCATAAGAACCAACGTTTTAAAACACCCCTAGCATATAACTCAATTGTAACTAAGATGTACAAAAACAAATAAATCTATTTTCAAGCAGAATTGTTTCATGATGTACAAAACAACAACATCTGGTGACCTTCGGAATACAAATACCTAGAACCAGTCAGATACATCCGCGTGGTTACCATTTTGAATCACTTTGCTAGGTGGACTCGCTTTCGCGCCTCGCAACGAGACATCAAGCTTTCTCTATAGCATATCTTTCGAAGAGATTGGGCTTCCGAGAAACTGCCTTTCGTAACAGCCCAAAGCCTGAATCTCCGATCTATCTCTGCAGCTACAAGACTATCGTGGAGAGTGGCCTCTGATCAAATTTAGATCGAGACTGTGAGGTCCTTCAGTTGTACCCACCCATAGGCGCACTGATCTCGGAGTTTCTGTATCACAGAAGCAGCTAAACTGACCGCTTGACGGATCGGCACAAACTCCTCCTCAAAAGGAGCCCTAGCTTTCAGGTCCAACTGCAGTTACACCATTAGACCGTCATAGAAGGGGGGGAGGGAGAAGAACATATTAGCTGAAATATTAAAAAAAAAAAAGAAGTAAACCTTCTCGAGGCACCCTGTTGCATCCAAGACATAACAGAAATACGACAACTGCCTGTATAGATCCGCCTCGGTGTACTGTTAGTGAGTCGCACAGGGATTCAGTTTCCGTACGAAGCAAAATCCAAGGGAAATATGAACGGATCGAGTTTTGACACTGCATTCACTAACCTGTTTTACAAGATGACCGTTGCACCGCGGGTAATTTGGACAGACCGTTCCTCTTTCAGAATCGCCGATACTCGAAAGTTCAGACTCCGGGTGGTGTATTTGCATAGTTCATCGTCACACTGACGGACCCAAAATATAAATATATCACAAAATGTGGTATTTTCAGGTACACGGAGATTCAATAAGATTATAACTTTCTTATTTACCATCATTAACCCTTTATAGTACAAAGAGATGAAGTTGTCAGCCTGTCTCTTGATCTGCAAATAGAGCTCTGATTGTTAGTTCCATAACTTTAAGGCTGGGTTTGATTTGAATATATGGGAAAACTTATTATTTTCGAAATAGATATAAGTATATATATATATATATATATATATATATATATATATATATATATATATATAAAAACAGAAATTAAAGTAATTTTGTGTTTAGTTAGGTATAAGAATTGTACCGAAATAAAATAAATTGTATTTGACAAGTTAAAAGAAAAATAAAAAAATAGAGAATTAAATTTTTAATTTAAGATAAAAAAATTTACTGGTATGATTTTAAATATTTAATTTAAAATATTTATTAAAAAAAATTATTAAAATTTATATTTTACTTATATAAAAAAAAAATCATTAAAAAAATTTTGGTTTATGAAACTATAAATTTTTAAAAATTTAAAATTTTGTATATAAAAATTGGTATAAATTTTAAAATTTTAAAAATTTAGTATAAATTTTATTAAAAATTAAAATTAAAAATTTGTATAAATTTTAAAATTAATAAATTTTAAAATTTTATAAATTTGTAAATTTATTAAAAATCAAAGTTAAAAATTTTAAAATTTTAAAATTTTCTAAAGTTAAAAATTTTAATTTTAATTATCTCAAAAAATTACAAAAGTGGGAGCAAAAATTTTTATTTTTAAATTTGTATAAATTAAAAAAAAAATTATAAAAATATTTGTATAAATTTAAAAATTTTAAAATTAATAAATTTTTTTAAAAAAATAAATAAATAAATTTTTAGATTTATTAAAAATTAAGTTAAAAATTTTAAAATTTATAAAATAAAAAAAATTAAATTTTAAATTTTATAAATTTAAATATCTTAAAATTTAAAAAAATTTATTTAAAAAAAAATAAAATAAAATAAGAGATGGAAACCATCTGTGGAGGTGAACAGCTGTTCCCCCCATATCGAATTATCCCGGAATAATCCGGCATGACGGGGCGGGGGGGGGGGGGGGGAACAACTATTCCCCCCTCCTCCCTTCATTTTTCTCGTTTAGGTATAAGAGAGGATAACCCCCTTATCCCCTAGTCACCAGACGGAGGCTAAGATGCAAGATCATAAATGGATAAGATTTTAGTGAAATCCTCTTAAAATATCATGATTTTCGCGTTGCCTCGCTGAAATTTAAAACCTAAGCAGAGTGACAGGATGAAATCTCGTCGTATAGGGGCAGTAATGTTTAGGTAAATCAATTTTTTAGAGGGGTGAAGTGAAAATAACAAATATTACCAATAAGAGGATTTTCTGCAATTTAGCCACACATAAGCCACCTATAAGAGGGTTGAAATTTTTGGCACCTGGTTAGCGAGTATGACTGGAGATACTCGACATCCGTCGATATCATCTGGACATCTAGGGCAACGCATTCTCTGCCAAAAGTTACGACTAGGTTCGACAGTCTGTGAATCCGATTGGCTTTTATTACTTGAAGTAGAAAGTAGGCTGGATACAGGAGGGCAATCGAAAGTGCTCGAGCAGCTCGGACACGACAATCGAAGTGGCTCGCAGCCTTTATACCTGCATGTGTTATTTGTTCGTGGACGGTAACGAAAATGTTTATATTAAGGCTTTGGAAAAAGCTATCTATAACACTTATACCACATAAAATATATCTCATGCCAATCAAGCACCACCAAATAGAGAGAAAAAACATTAAAATGTTTTCTTTTACAATCATTCCGACTTGGAAATTCTAAAACGCTCCTGATTTAAACTTGTCATTCTAACTCGTCATTATATGATTGGCATGTGGTACATCCTATATACTATGACTACTAAACAGAAGGCTTCCTCAAAGTTTTGTGAGCATAAACAAAAAATAGTTACCTCTCGTCGTCGTCTGTTACTGATAAAAGCACGGTAGAAGGATCTTGGCTTGCAGATTCAGCAACTTTCGATTGGAACTAAGCATAAAAAAGCACAAAGCAAAATATTTAGAAGAGATCTGGGGAACACCACCAAAGATGAATTACTAGGGTGGAGATGCACCTTAGATGAATCGAGCCCTAGACACTCGGCCAAACGAGCTGGGCTAGTGCCCTGAATGGAAGCGCACAATCGTGAAACCACAGGATGAATCTGAAAATAGCAAAAGATTAGGAATTTTTGTAGGTAGATTACCCTCAACAAAAGAAAATTACGAGTAATGGTATACGAGAAAAGGAACCTGTTGAGACAAGTAATATTCGATGTCGATCATCCAACCGCCACTGTCTCTTTTTAGCTCTTCTGGATGCCTAGCCCTTTGAGCAATTCCGGTGGAAGAACTAGAACTATTATCCTGGCCAAAATGGTGATGAAAAATAATATCAAGTGTGGTTGCTTTTAAAAGAAAATAAATTTGGTGGGGAATTAACTATGGCAGAAAGAGATTCCTGTCGTTTTCAAGTCTTGCATTCTTTATTTGAAAATTATACTACTCAAATGCATACCTCTATATTATATTATGAAAAAAATAATACAAGTGCTTGTTTGGCCTGACTTATGAAATAACTTATTCACACTAAAAGACAAAAACTCATTGAAACCACACATCTAACTTAAAAAATAAGAAAATTCGGAAGATTATGCTCTGCCATAAAACTAAAATGAACTTTAAACAGAAGCTCTGATATGTAGTTTCCAGTTTTGCTATGGCAAGAAGATGTACAGAAAATTTTAATGGAAAAGGCAGCTGTACTTCTTCAAGCAGATGTATTGAATGAACATTTCAGCAAAAGCTTAGACGACAAATTGATATTCATCTGTTTGAGACGAAAGCAAGTTAATTCACACTTCTACCCAGCATCTTAGCAGATATTTTTGCGATATACATCAAAGCAGGAAAATAAAAAAAAAAAAGGTCCTATAAACCTGTTGACAGCAAATAATGTAAGGAACTGTATCACCAGCAGAGCATCCTGAGTAACCATTTTGCTTCAATCTTAAAGCCACCTAAAGAATAACAAAAATATATTAGTACATTGCATACCTAATGTAGACTACCTAAACATCAATAATGTTAAGTATAGAACAGGTTTGACCTGGACATGAGGCTGGTTTTTGGCATCTGGATAGTCCTCAGGAGGTTTTGTTAGGGACTTTGTGATAACATATTTCTCAAGTGCTATTTCGCCATTCCTCATTTCCTCTTGTACCTGTATATATATACGGAGAAGGGAATGCTGCCATATGAAAAATTGAAACTTCCCGACAAAAAGGTAAGAAAACATGTATACCGATATAACAACAAGTATATAACACATACACTCCCCCACAAGTCCAGGGCAAAATGAATTTTTCATATATACGCTAAAAAAATTAATTTCATACATAAATATACCCTGTACTTGCAAAGGTGCTACTACTAGAAAATGTTGTCAAATAAAAAGTCACAAGAATTTGATGACTCAATTTAAAATAAGGGTTTGTAAGCAAAGAACTTCCAATGGGGGTCTAAGAAAATGCTGGAGTATTATGTGGGTATACTCGTAGAAGATCTGAAAGGAGTATGTATGTATACACATTAATGCCCCAAAATTAATATTCAACTATGACAGACATATAAACCACTGGAAACAAAGCATTTCAAATCAGAAATAGAAACTGTAGGAATCTGAAGACTGGGATTTTAAAAACATGCATTCCAACCTTCATAAGAGAACTATGGATCGCCTCCACGACATCCTCACATGTCCTGTATAAATTGGAAAGTCATATCCAGATTGGAAGAGATAAATTGGAAATAGCTCTTTCTTCTTCTTCTTTTTTAACTTTAACTTGGATTACATAAAAGCAAATGCATACCCTCCTGATAATATCTGGCTAAGGCAATAATCGCCTATTTCTTTAGATAGCAAACTCCAGTCTCGACGAACCATATCAAGGCCCTTCCGCTCAATGACCTGCACCAAATACAACGTTAGATGTTAATTTGCATAACATTGTGAATCGAAGGTGTAGTCGGGTCACCTCGTATGGTATCCCATCTTTGAGAAGCACTTTGACAGCAGCATATTTCTTCTTTTTGAGAAGAAGCATTCTTTTGTAGAGACCATCAAGATCAATCTCTAGGCAACGGTACTTTTTATTGACCTGCATCAGATGTAAACAAAAATCCAACATAACGTGCATTTGATATGAACTTATTTTCCTATTTTGTTAAACTCTTTCGAAGGTGATGTGAAGTATGATAAAAGCAAACATTCAATAATTATTATAATCACTTAGGGACGAGCGTTACCTCCTGAATAACCTTTCCAGCAATAGCTTTAGCCTTAGGAATGTCATCCAACCCACTGTAGATCATAATAGAATCTGTATCGCCATAAATTACCTGCCCAACAACCCAAAAAAAAAAAAAAAAAAGAACCAAAAAGTTCATTCAAATTCATTTGTGCAATAATTTGTCAGAGAGGTTAACAAGCAACGGTTCAAAATCGCTAGTTAATTCCTAAAAATATCTACAATGTGGACCGGAATTCAGCACACAACAAAAAAATGAGGCTGTTGGATCCAGAGGGAACAACTAGGAGTTTGAAACCTTAAAGAGAAAAGAAGAGCCGCTAGGTGCATATAGCTAGAATTCTGTTATTCAACAATCACATTAATTAAGAATGACATAAGAATAACAACATTAGAACAGTAAAATTTGCTAGAGGAAGTACCTCCAAATTTAAGTTATTCTGAACCAAGTCCACAGTACTTTGCAAGATTTCTCTTCCCTGCAAAAGGCATCTAAGGATTGCTTAGTACACAATAGATATATTAATTTAAGCTATTATACATGTTTCTTGTACTCTTTCATATGGAGTTTGGAAAAAAAGAAGTTTCTTCTCACTTGTGAAGTAATGAGCTCTGCAAGTTGCTTTGCATAAAACCTAGAATTGGAAAAGCCCAAGCAACCATACATGCTGAAAACAAATGGCAAAAGAATGTGTTAGCTGTAATTAAAGGGTAAATTAACATATATCCCTACAAAATAACTATTTATATGTATACTCCAGCAGAAGCTGAATTATCATATATGTACGTCAAAAGCGCAGTTTTCTACAAAAATACCCTTTGGTTGGGTCTTTATCAATTAGAAAGGACTCTTTTAAATAGGGACATAGCTGTAACTTGTAAGTATGGGCATATATGCAAGTTTTTCAGATAAATATATCAATGTATACCTATGAATATTCAGATTTTTCAGGCGTATAGATGTGAACTTATGTATTAGTTAAAAAAAAAAAAATGGAATGTGCAGCAACAATCATTACCTATTGGCAGTGAGCTTCAGTGCCTGTTGTTGAATATCAAGTTGCTGAACTTTGAGGCCAGTAGCTGTCTTCAGCCATGACTTAACCATTCTTCTTCTCTCAACCAAATTCCTCAACAACTGCAAGGTCAAATATATCAGATGAAATATGCAGCATAAAGGTTATCAAAACAAGAAAGAAAATCCAAGTGTTCTACAAAAATCAACAGCAAAAATTACTGGCAGTAAAAAATGTTTAGCAACTACAAATTGATTCTCCATCTTACTGCTAATCTATTAGAAAGATACCTCAGGTAAAACCCCAGTAGTTTTTGAAGATGGTAAACTAGGAAGAAGACCATCATAAGATCGTTCAACTGTAGTGAAGCAAATATTATACTCCTGGTAAAAAGAAAAGCACAACAAAGCAGTTGATGAATATAAAGCATGCCAGTAGTAGTATTATTAATCATAAGTAACACAGTACGAAAATCACCAAACCTTAAAGCAATTAGGACAGACATTGGAAAGTTATAATACCTGAATAATTGAAGGATATAGACTGTTGAAGTCCAGTAGTAGTATATACTTGTCATATAAACCCTTTTTGGGTTCCAAAACCAAGCCACCAGAGTACGAAGGACCCTTTTTCCCTTTCCCTTGATCCAGATGTTGTGCATCATTATCAAGAGAGATATCATTTACATTTAGCTCATCCACATCCGCAACATCTGCATCAGTATTCATTTTTCGCTTGGTTGAGTTTGGCTCTTTATTGCGTGCAGAAATCTTGTCTGGCACAACGAACTTCTTTGCATGAAAGGCATGCAATAGCAGGTATTCCACTCGTTGAGCTCTAGCACCCTAAAGATACTTGAAATAGTAAATGATATGCTGGTTGAACTATAAGAGTATTGAGTATAAATGAATCCACATGATGGCATTTACCTGAAGAGTTTTTCCCCAAAGATTCCCACTGATATTAGTTAATTGCCGAGTAAGGGGAAGAACGCTCAAATGAAACATCAGTTCGAGAGAGAGCCAGGCATCAGTCTCACCGTATTCAACCTACTTTCATAAAGGAAAAGAACACACAGTTCAAATTTAAGGTAAACATCATTGAGCTGTAAGCATATAATAGAAATGGTTAAAATCATAAAAACGTAGTACAATTCTCCAAATTGTAATTTGATCTTCTAAATTTAATTTGGTGCAACAAATCCACTGCTCTTTTCTGTTGCAATTTGGCCCATGATGTGCAAACCAAACTTATCTTCCCAATGATATGATTTATTTGTTTTACTGAATTGAAATTTCAGCAGGTAGAATTTGGTTTTTTTCAACCATATTGAATTTACTAACATTAATACCCGGTTTTCCGTACTAAATCAAAACTTTGTGGGCATAATTGCAATGGGAATAAAGTTCGCGGATCTGTTTGTGCACCAAATTAAAGTTTATGAATGAATTGTTCAGAAAAATTTAGTGGGTTTTGTGCTTTTAACCCCAGAAATCTAAATAAACTGAAAAAGTACATAAAGAATGTTTGTATCGTGGTAAAACCTACCAATTCAAGAAGAGTCCCAGAAGATTGGAACAAGGAAGGGATATCATGCGGAGAGATCTCCTTCCTATCTTTGTTCAGCTGCGTCTTTGCGAGTTGGGTCAAAGAATAACTAACCTAAATAGACAAAATGAGTTAGACAGTTGGTATTAACAAGAAAATCAAACCGATATGTACATAGAAACTCAACATACCTCTTTCAACAGATCTCGTGAGCACAAATAGGTGTCACATAGTAGACGGCCTGCAACACAAGACATAATTCCTGGACTAGCTCCGGAACCATAAATGCCGCTTCCTTTGTTGAGCTTGGGCATTATAGAGCGCTTAAGACGGCCAATCTTGGACCACATACTGCTTGGCACTTTGCAAGCCTGCATTAAAAGGGAAAAAATGCATCATATATAATCAACTGGAGAGTAAATAGTCCAAGGTTGAAATGGAGGAGGTTGGTTGAAACTATCTCCGCTATCATCCTTACTATCAATATCAATCATAACTTACGTGTATTGAACAACCCCCCACCCCCCCCATAACAGTAGGTGATTTGGGAACAGGTTCCTAAACTGTATCTTTTGGATTTCGACACCCTAACTAAAACATCTTCTGATTTTGGTTTAATGAATATAGAGACCATTAAATTCAGATGGAATTGAGACCCTCGATAATCCATCTAGTTCCGGAATCAAATTGTACAATTGTCGGGAGATATAATCCAAAAGAATAAAGATCAGGGAACTGTTTGCAAATCACCTATAGTGGGAGGACGCACATTTTAGCCTGCCAGACAGGATATATTAAGCTTGATGAAAGAGTCAAACCTGAGCTCGGTGGAGAAGAACATCAAGGTCAAACCCTGAAATATTGTGTCCAACAAGAACATCACAATCTAATTTGTGCATTTCAATCATCAACCGATTTAGCAAGGCGCGCTCACTGCAAGAGGTACGAAAGCCAATGCTTTTATAAATGCAAAGCAGGGGAAACACAACATTTTAAGATTTCAAAGGTACAGAATTTCCAGAAAAAAATAAGAATAACAGTACAGTAGCCCACCTGCTTTCTAATGCCAGTACATTTGTTCCAGCCTTAGAATTTCTATCCGAAACCTCCTTTGTTAGACCCATCGGAAATATTCCCCCTTCAAGCTTGCGAACAACAGTAAAATGGGTGAGCATACCCCTTCTCTTCCATTCTGAAGCCACCATAGGGCCATCAATCTGAAAATTCATCAAAACACAATCAAATATGCGAATAAGTAGAATTCAATACATATATTCTACAAATGCAAAAGCAAACCCAACCAAATAATGATGCTTAAATTTACAAGAACAGAATACGTATTAGTTTAAACCCTGTTCAATGAATGCAAACAAAAGGGAAGGATTTCTAGAACAGGTTATCGAAACAGTCTCACTAACTTTTGCCTTGTGGCAGCAGATAACTGAAGCTGAGACGATCTCATTTATATTGTGCTTTGGGTTTATGGTTGTTTTCAGATTGATAGCTGCAACAACGACAGCAGGAATTTCCAGCAATGACTTTGAAGTAGAAACAGAAATATCCTTGGGACAGTCAACAACTATCTCAGATTTGCACCAGCTGACCTGTTCCAGAGCCAACCAAGAAAATGTAATATGATTGAGTTGACAGATAATACAGCAGATTAACAGTATGCAAAATCACAAGTGCTATCAAATGGGCCGAAGATTGTACCCTTTGAGTGGCTGGACAGGTCACAAATTTGGAAATAGAGAGCCAGGACGGTCCCTTTATTTTCCTTTTGATTAGAAACATTTCAAGAGCACTGGAAAGCAAAAAATAGGGTTATTCTTTCTACCTGAATAAACCATGAAATAAGTATAATTTTCGTTCATGTTTTCATTTATAAACAGAAAATGTCACATTCAAAATGCCTGTCTATTTATTCCCATGATCCATTATATGAATCTAAGAATTGGTCATTATCAACTGGATTGTCTGCAAATAATAAACCTGATGACCAGGAAATTAAGAGACATAATTAGATCCTTAATTATAGTTCAACAATGACTTCAGTAATTAAACAATTCACCAACATACTCACATGCAGCAGGAATACAAAGAAAAAAGAAGTGCAGAGTAGGATTTGCCAGGGCATACAGTTGAAAATTCTTATATATTACAAATAAACCTATCTTGTAGATGAGGGTTTTTTAGGTGAAGATTGTGCCATATGGCTGTCGACAGCATAATCGTAGATTTATTTGCTGTGTCGCATTGGTGTTGACGATCAGCCACAAGAACAATACATGCTACACCAAGGCATCAACTATTGAGGCAGGTTGATGCTCTGATTCTCTACTAGGACATATCAGTTCAAATGACAGAAAATAAATTTCTACTAGTTTCTGGCGCATAAAGTTCATGGCAATTACATGCATATGTAAAAGTGTGGCTCATTATCATACCTGGTGTGTGTCCCAAGTAATGCAAGGAAATGTTTTCCTTTAAGGTCTGCTGGAAGTGGCGGATCCTGTTATAAACCATGTAGTCTGAATACTTAAAATTGAAAACAATGAGAACACCTTATGTTTAATCACCAAATCAGAACAAAGTATCATCATATTTTACAGAAGAATAAATGGTTGTTTATTAGATGAGGCATGGGCAACCTTCATTTTAAGCTGAATTTTTATTAAGGAATATAGACTGATAGAGGAGAAAATATAGGTGCAATAACAAAGTCTAGTTGTAGCTTGTATACCTTGTATGGATAGTTAACCTTGAGAACATACTGCTCTCCAGTGGGCAAATCAGACCTCTCAAATGCATACTTCCTCTGAAGCATACCAAGTATGGCAAAAAAAAAAAAAAAAAAAAAAAAAAAAAAAAAAAAAAAAAATCAATGTAAAGCAAATAAGAGTAATTATATGATAGAAGTGTCATAGCCTTTGATCAAGTAGTAAGAACAGAGCCTTACAAACCTTAACTGGCATCATGACAAAAGTGGATACATTGAGATCCGATAATCTGTTTGCTATCTCGTTCTTTAATCCTAATGCCATCTCCTAGAAAAGGGTATGAAATACATGATTTCATGTGCATCATAAAAATGAAGCAGGATACCAAGAGAGTGCCTTAGAGCATTTTAAGCATACCTGTAGAGTTGCCCGAAATGATGCTGTTGAATTATTAGCATCTGTGGAGCTCCTCTCAATCTCTGAGATAGCATTGCTTGGAAATACAGTACCTTTTGGGATAGCATAGACACATCTTTGCATATTTTTGACGACTACACAGCAACTTTGATATGCACTGCCTGCTTTCACCTGACAGTTTGAAAAACTCCTCAAATCAGATGAATAAGCTATTGTCATTTCAAATCATAACCAATTTACAAAGTAGAATTGAGAATGGATCTACTTCTTTCATACCTATAGTTAGAGATCATTAATTTTGTTCTTTTTACATTTGCATTACCCAATTTACAAAACATTTATACTCATGTATCCAATGACTATTCAATTCTATACAAGATTAAATTCAAATGTCTAAATTTCTATTCAGAAATCAAGTATCGATCATTTATACTATTCCTAGCATACAAAAGCTGGTCACCAATCAAGTTGGGGGACCACCCCATAACAATAAACATTGGTGCTTAACATACACAACTTATCAAATTTTCTATACTTTTATTACCCACTGTACTTTTACATTTGTTTAGGTTATCCTTTTTTAACTTTAGTTTTAAAGGATTTACTTAAGAGATCATTATATGTCCTTGTTGTGCATTTCAGCCATTGAACAAGATTAAAGCTGCCGCTTGTATGTCAACTTTGTAAAATTAACACTCAACTGTCATAAGCATGAATTAAGACAATACAAGGATAGGGGAGAAAAGAATTATAACCTTTCCAAATAAATAGAGAGTACCAGGATTAGCCCCAAATGCCTCCTCATATGCATCAATTATATAGAAAGGTAGCGATCCATCAGAATCCAACATAAACTCTGAGCTCTCATCTGCATTAACATTCGATTCAATCACCTGCCCATCACTTTGGCCATTATCGTCTTCTCCGCATATAGCCTTCCAACCATCTGTAGCACTCACCACATTTTTATCCGCTTCCACCTTAATCTTTGCATTGAGAGAACGCCCCTTCTCAATCTTCCCCTCTTCGGGCATTAATTCCCCATTTGCATCAGATTTGACCTCATCTAAACCCTTGTTGCTTGATTCAATCTGAGTATCCACAACTTTCTCTTCTATAACTTCAGTTATTGAATCACCTCCCTGACCGAAATCACCATTTCTGTGGAAACCATTCTCCAATTCAACTCCATTGACATCTGAATTAGGGTTTGCAACATTAATAGCATGATCTGTGGGGGTAAAAGGCGGAACCTCACTCTTAATCCGAATCTCCGGTGGAGGAGGTGGCGCCATCGAGCACCTAACCCCATGGTGAGCAAGGGTTCGCCGTCGCCGCTCCTCCCGATCATTCTCATCAGGAGCAAATTCTGCAATGACGTCGTCCACGATGCTATCCGCCGACGATGCAGCCGGCCCTCCCTTCCCCCGATCGCTCTTCTTGAACACTGACGAGGTGAACATCGCGGAGAGGCGCTGCTTCCCCATCATCGCGGCCGCCGCCGAGAGCGAAGATGGCGGGGGCTTCTTAGCCGCCGCGGGGTCCTTTGCAGCAGAGGACGATGGCTTCCGCCGCCGCCGCCTCTTGCGGTGATCGTCCGCGTCAGCGTCCGACATCTCGCCGCCGTCGTCCTCGTCGGAGGAGAGGGGAAGGCTGGGGTGGGACCAGTCCTCCTCCTGGCCCTCGTCGGCGTAGCCGAGCCCATCGTCGTCGACGATGAAGCCGAGGGCGTCGGCGCGGCGGCGGGCGACGAGGGCGGCGTAGTCCTCCTCGGCGACCGTGTCATAGATCGGGGCCTCCATCTTCGCCTGGAGGGGAGCGGCGGCGGCGGCGGAGGCGTCGTCGTCGCCGGTGAGATCGGAACGGCGTCGGAGCGCCCTGAGACGCTCCAGGGCGGCTGAGCGCGCCACCGCCTCCGCCCCCCTCGCTCTGCTCCGGCGAGCGGCGGCGCTTGTAGACTCCGCCATTCTCTCTCTCTCTCTCTCTCTCTCTCTCTAGAAATCGAGCTCGATTGAGCGATTGGGGATTTGAGGGCGAAAAACGCTGGCTCGTGAGGTTTAATTGGCGGGAAGAGGCTCGAGATTTGGCGCCAAAAGGAAAATGGACGAGAGGCTAGGGTTTTGAACTTGGATTACACTTTTTGGTCCTCAAACTATTGCAAGAATGACACTTTGGTCCTCTATTAGATTGTTGCATTTTTTACTCAAATTTTTCCAATTATTATAATCTAAAATTTTACCGAACAATTTAGTTAGCTAAATATTAAATTTTATTAAGTTAGAAATAATATAAAGACATTATATTTAAAGTTACATTAATAATTAAAATAGCAAAGAATTTGGTCGTTGATATTCGAGACCCGAGATCGAAGCCTAGTTACTTCACATTTTCAGCTAAGTTTATTTTAAAAATAAATGAAGCAGGTAACATGCTACCTTTCTCTCAAAAAAAAAAAAAATTAAAATATTATATTATTTTTATAGTAATAATTTATTAATATTTAATCAACTAAATTATAAATTTATTGTCAAGTTTCTATTTTTTTTGGTTTTTCTTTTTTTTTTTTTTTTTGTAGCCAAATAGAGACGGTGGATCAAAAGATGGTGAGCAATCCAATTTCCACTTCTAAATCTTTTAATATAAAAAATATATTTATTTAAAAATTTTAGAACATACAAGAAAATAAATGCCAACAACTATTTATTTTCGAAGAGTTTTTTTTTTGTTCAAGTGGGTAGTAGTGAACTTAACAGAAAATATAAGACTAAAAATTTGGACTCTTCAATATAAATTATGAAATTTTTTATCACTTGCACTGAAAACGATATGTCTATTGAGTGATCTTATTCTTGTTGATTTTAGTGGGCAAATTTCTTTTATTCTAGTTGTCCTGATAGTTAGCTTTGTTAGCGCAGCATTTTCGTTAAAGAGATAAAGAAATGACAAAAAGGAAAAAGAAAAAACTGCCTTAGTCTTTTTTTCTTTTTTTTTTTTTTTTTTTTTTTTTGACCAAACAAAAATTATAGATATGCAGATTATAAACAATCCGCGATAGCTAATGACTAGACGTTATAAACACTGACACGAGATACAAGACATGGGACACGACACGATTCGGTAATTTTCAAAATATTAGAACACGAATATAACATAAACACAAATAATATAAGAGTTATATTACATAATACATCTCAAATTGGATGTATATTATACACCCCACTTCATCCAAGGATGGAGATTTATCTATTGGTCATTTTGAAGTGATTGATAAAATTCATTCCATTTTTGAATGGATGTCGTGTAAAATATACACCCTATTTGAAGTGTACATTTAGCATTGACAATAATATAATATAATATTATTAATATAATAATATATATTTTAGTAAAATATTAATATATTTCTTATACAAGTGAAAATTAATTAAATATATATTTGAAGGCTTTACCTACCGCAGAAAAATTTAAATCTTTTTAAAGAAAACGAAATATTCATATCTCTGCTTGATCAACTTGTTGATACTTTTTATATTTTATTATAATATAACTTCTATTTTGTGTATTTACACAAACAAATTATTACTGAGTTGTGAAAGATCGGGAGATTATTTATTATTTACTAGTAAGTTATTAAAAGAGAAAAAAAGTCATATTGCTGGGAGAGTGGGCTGGGCTAAACCCAAGCCCAGCTTGGTCCCAATCCATTTTTAACTACCCTATTTCTGCTTTTAGATTCGAGCTTACAAGGAATGGAATAATGTTATAAAAAAGAAGGGGCAATTTCCTACATACCCCTAAAAATTTCTCTGTTTTCAGATTTACCCCTCTTAGAAGGCTAATATTAAAACTACCCTTCTTACGTTCCAACTTCTTTCCAAAATACCCCTGAAGTTAAATTTCGTTAGTGTACCGTTTGAAACTGCCGTTATCTGTGTGTAATTACTATTTTGCCCTTTCAAATATACCCTAAACCCTAAACACTAAAACCCTAAAACCTTAAACCCTAAACCCTAAACCCTAAAACCCTAAAAAATCCTAAACCCTAAACCCTAAACCCTAAACCCTAAACCCTAAACCCTAAACCCTAAACCCTAAAACCCTAAAAAATTCTAAACCCTAAACCCTAAACCGGGGCAAAATAGGTATATCTGATAGTTTTCAACTCCGATTATTATTTAACTCTAGTTTAACCCTAGTTAACTTAACAAAGGGAAACGGTAGGGGTATTTTTAATAACGGTGGAACGTATGAGGGGTATATTAGAAAGAAAAAAATAAGAGGGGTAAATCAGATATTTCTTCATATTTCAGGGGTACACAGGCAATTATCCCAAAAAAGAAACTAGTCTTAATTTAAAACTATTGTATTATTTTGGCTTTTTTATATAAAAAATTTATTAATTTTGCCCCTTTTTTTTTATTGGACTGTCTTTTTTTCATTCTCACACACACACACACACACACACACACACACACACACACATATATATATATATATATATATATATATATATATATATATATATATATATATAGTCCGGCTACTATATTATTAATAGTACCAAGTTATTAGTGCTATCAAGTTTTCTATCTTTAGATCAACTCCTTTGATCATTTTCATCCGTTAGATTTTACTATTTTACCAACCAACTATTAAACCCAAGAGACCTACTATCATTTCAACAACACATTTTTTAATTTAAGGATTAAAAACTTAATAGTATCAATAACTTGGTACTATTAATGGTATTCCAGCCTAACTATATATATATATATATATATATATATATATATATATATATATATATATATATATATATATATGAATCTTATATTCAAAATGACAGCTTCGCTAATTATAGAAATAAAACAATATACAATCACCATACATGATAGAATTATTCTGTTGCAGAAATTATATTGCAGTGGAACTTCTTCATATTGAAGGACTAAAATCTTCAAATAGAAAGTCCAATCTCAATCAAGAAATAATAATCTTCAAAATTTCTTCAGCATCCCCCTTCAATCTCAAGGTGGCATACTAGATGTCAAATTGAGTCTAGTACAGTAAATCTCTAAATCGTATAATAAAATGAGATTTAGTGAAAATATCTGCAAGTTGATTAGCAGACGAGATTGAATAAATGTGAAGTTTACTCTGCACTAGATGATACCTAATAAAATGACAACCTATATCAATATGTTTAGTATTTTCATGAAAAACATCATTATGTGCAATTTGAATAGTACTTTAATTGTCACGATATAATGGAGTACTTGAATGTGTTGGTTATTTTATGTATGGATGGATTAAAATAGGTCCAATTTCATATTTCGTGACAATAGTCCGAGAAGATTAATAAGTTGAATTGGGTGAGCCTAATAAGTTGAATGGACTGCGGTCCACAATAGACCTAACGGCAAGAGCCCCAACAATAGACCTAACGTCCAGATTGATTGAGTCCGGTCGAGATCCGTGGACACTGTGTCTGTACGCTTTAAGTGAATTAGTTGCGTAGTTATAACGGCTAGAGCTTTTAGGATTAATGGTTAGCGCCAACGATCCGACAGAATATTGACTAACACCGTACCTGCAAGTAGCCAATTAGAGCCAGTAACAATAGTTTGCTTCTTATTATGCCAAGAGATAAGAGAATCTCCTAATAAAAAGCAAAAGCCAGTGGTTGATCTTCTACCAGTTGGATCCTGTGCCCAATCGATATCAGAATATGCACAAGCTGCAGAGAAGAGAAAGAAGAAGAAAAAAACTTGAGCCCATGAACTCTGAGTTCCTTTTATATATCTGTTATATTTGGTTTAAATTTATAATTATCTAAATTAAAATAAAATTATAATCTAATTATGATAAGATATAATTTTAGATTTGATCCGGACTATTTGAATTACAAGTAGGAGTCTAATTCAACTAGAATTAAAATTAGACTCTATTTTGGAACCATATTATATATATATATATATATATATATATATATATATATATATATATATATATATATATATATATATATCCCGGCCACCTTAATTTCTGTGTTATAGTTTCGATATTAATATAAGTATTTGCTCCGTCTTCGTTCGTTGACGTAGGCCGGCAGCCAAACCACGTAAATTTTGGTGTGTTCTTTTTTTTTTTTTTCCTTACATTATTCTTCTTGGATTTAAGTTTTACCGTTTTGATTCAACAATATCTTAGAATGCGAAGAACAACAACATAAAGAACTAATCGGAGTGAAGCCATAAATTGGCTTACCAGGTGCACAGCATATGATATATTCGGTCCGAGTGACTGTAAGATAGATAAAACTATCCACTAATTGCCTATAGAGAGTAGGATTAGCAAAAGGCTCTCCATCAGTGGGATGAAAATTAACATTTGGTTCTGATGGTGTATCAGCAAGTTTGCTGTCTGAAAGTTGAGCTCCAAACAAGAGATCAAATGCATATTTGGCTTGCCCAGAAAATAACTTACTGTGCCCAAATTTTTCATTTCAAAATATTGACTAAGAGAGCATTTGATGCGGTATTCCGAAATCTTAGCCGGCGAAATGACTATAGTATCAACAGTTGGTTGACATCTTTGTAGAGTGTCGGGATAAGTTGGTATCGTTTTAGCGCAAAATGGAAGCGAAAAACGAATTCAGAGCATGGTTTTTAGCCAAAACCTCCATAAAATGACCCTCGGCATTCCCTACGAGTTATTTTACTTCTCCAACTCCAAAGATTAGGAGATTATTGAGAATTCTGCTCCAATTTTCATCTTCTTCCTCATTCACCTTTTGCCGGACCTCTCCAACAGCAGCAACAGCATCGGCAGCTTGGGTTGCTCAACTTTTTCTTCAACTCGATCAGGCGGCGTTTCGAAGCTTGGGACTATAGGAGAAGTTGATGTCGGATCGTTGGCGCTAACCATTAATTCCAAAAGCTCGAGCTATTAGAAATACGCAACCAATTCATTTAAAGTGTACAGATACAGCGCCCACGGGTCTCGACCGGAGTCAACCCACCTGGACGTTGGGTCTATTGTTGAGCCTCTTGCCATTAGATCTATTGTGGACTGCAGCCCCACTCAACTTATTAGGCTCACCCAACTCAACTTATTAGTCTCCTGGGCCTATTGTCACGAGGCAGAAAGTTAAACCTATTTAACCCATAAATAAATAGCCAACCGTTGATACACTGGTAGTACTTGAAATGGAGAGTTTGTAGAGTGATTCATATAACCAAATCTTCAGGTATTTATAGTTTAATTAATTGAGATTTTTAGTAAAAGTTGCTGGATTTTGTTCCGGCTGAAGTTTTGACAGACTTTCTTTAGATTTTTCTATTTAATAAGAGCTTTTGATTGGTCGTGGGCACTACAATAAAATTAGATAATAGTGACATATTTTTATGATATTTTTGTACAAGTGTCATATGTATATTTCATCTATATTAAAATTAGGTTATAAGGATATATTTTTTGGACACATTACACACCATAACGACTGCACATATAGCGACACCAATAATAAGTGTCGGTATTTTTTTCAAATTTTAGAAACACTTAAAAGTATCGTTATAGTATAATTTTATTGTAGTGGGATGATCCTAACTTTAGCTGGAGCAAGTTGGGAACTTTGTTTTTTTTTTTTTTTTTGAGAGTAAGGTAGTATGCTACCGTTTCATTCATTTGAGTAATGAATTTGGCTACAAACTGAGACAGCTAAGTCTCAACCCGCTAACGAGAAGCGAAAAAAAGAAAAAAAAAGAAAAAAAAACATCAATCAAGGGCCGCAGAAGGAGTCTCGGGACCTTCTCTGCATCCTGATTTCATCCAACAGAAGCCACGCCGCCCGCTGCTTTGACTCGAAGATTCTTCTATTCCTTTCTAACCACGTACCCCACCAAGTGGCAGCAACCGTCACTAGGTCCGTCGTTTCCAGTGTTCCATTCTTGAGACTACCTGCTTCCCACAATCTAGCCGGCGAATCACACGATAGTGCCATCCACTTGTCCGGTAAGAGAGCGGTCAGTAGATTCTTGAGACTACCTGCTCCGTTGGGAACTTTGTTTGTACTGATTTGAAGTGATTTTAAGTGAATTTATGTTTTCATCGAGTTCTTCAGCCAAAAAACAATTTTCGAGGGATTCGTGTTCTTGAGCTTTTGTTTACTTTGGTAATGTAATTTTGTGGAGATTATGGAATTTTTCTCTGATGGAGTAGGAACCTGAGAAAATCTTGGAATGTGTCCCTTTTCTCTTCCCTTACCTGGTTGCCCTGTGGACCAGCAAGAACAGCAGCAGCCACAGCAACAACAGCAGTAGCAGCAGCAGCAGTGTAGTGGCAGCAGTGAGGTGTTTTGGATTTTTGTTTTGACCTGAACTTCCTTGCAGCCATTTGAGGACTTTTTGGTGTTCTTGAGGAAGAGAAGAACTAGGGATTTAAGTTCTAACAGCTGGATTGAGGTAGGTGATGCTGAATTTAAGGTTTTCCGAACCGAATCGGCATTTGATGGATTTTGTGTAGAGATGTCAACAGTCGGATTCGGGACGGATTTTTAAAAATCTGAATTCGAACCCGAATCCAAATCCGATGAATTTTAAAAATTCATATTCAACTCCGAACCCGATTAAAAATTTAAAAATTCAAACCAGGAATAATTATTTTTTTTTTCTCTTTACAATATTTCAAAATATATTACATTAAATCTAAATTTTTAAAATATAATATTAAATATTCATATACATATATATTATGTACCGTAAAATCAATTCAAGTTCGGGTCGGGTTCGGGTTTGGGTCAGATACAGTCAAAATTCATATCCAAATCTAAATTCAAATCCGTCGTGTTTTCATTTTTTATATTCTTATCCGAATTCATATCTATTTAATATCGGATAAATCCATTCCGTTCGGATTCGGCTTCGAATAAAATTTCGCATATCCATACTCATTAACATCCCTAATTTTGTGTTCAATTTTTTATTCGGCTCAATCCAACTGGGATTTCTTGAATTTTATTATATTCTTGGGCTTCGTTTGGTTTGTGTATAAGAGAGAATTAGTAGTACCAGGGATAAGTATAAAGTTAGGTATAAGTTAAGTATAATGTAAATTTGTGTTTGGTTGGAAATTAGGTTAGTACCAGGTATAAGAAAATTAGTGTTTGGTAGTGATTGAAGAATAAGAGGAATAGAGAGTTGACTTTTGTGTTAAAAGGTTAAAATATTTATTTCTTTTTAATATTTTTTTTTTAAATTAAAATTTTAAAATTTATTCAAATTTTAATATTTATTCATTTTAATTTTTATAAAAATTTTAAGTGGGAGCAAAAAAAAAAGTTAATTTTAAAATTATAAGTAGGAGTACAAATTTTAATTTTTAAATTTATATAAATTTTTTAAAAATTATAAAAAAATTGTATAAATTTCAAAATTTTAAAATTAATATTTTTTTTAAAAAAATAAAATTTTTAGATTTATTAAAATATAAAATTAAAAAAATTAAAATTTATAAAATTTAAAATTTAAAATTTAAACATCTTTTAAAATTTAAAAATTTTAATAAAAAAAAATCAAAAGAAGCAAAAAAAAAAAAAAAAAAGCAAATGCCCCTTCCCAAGACATAGCCTTGGGAAGGGGCCCAGAATTGGGTAGTTCAGGGGGGAGGGGGGAATGGGATATCCCCCTTACCGGGTTGTCCCGGTACAACCCGAAAAGAAGGGGATATCCCATTCCGGGGAGATATCCCATCCCCCAATTCCAATTCTGTTTGGGTATAATTCCTCTTTGTATCCAAACCAGACCAAACGAGGGCTTGGTGATTTGGGACTAAAGAGAAGTTCTTGATGATTTGGGTCACTATATTAGTCTCTCTTATTTTTATAAATAATGGCCATAACTATGTGTGACACCTTGGCACCATCTTGGCCACTTGCCTAGTATCCATATTTTTTGTTGTATTTTTTTAATCCTTTGGTTTGTTTAATTGATCCTTTCACAATTGAGAACATGCTTTATTTTTATTTTTTTTTAATTACATGCAAGCTATTAGGTTTTTTTTTTTTTTTTTTTTTAAGGATTTAAACTTCATGGAAGGTACCAAATAATTGTTCTATATACTAATGTTATAATTTTTCTAAAACTCTTATTCTATCTTTTAAATTTTTTTTGATCTATCTATAAGACTATAATACATAAAATATTTTTATTGTCAATTGAAGCTTGTGAGTTGAGTTTGAAATTTTAACATGATATTAAAACTTAATTCATGCCATCAATCTATCTATACTCATATGTTATTTTTTCTATTATTTGTTATGTGGTAATATTTTCTTTATTGTTGAGTATGGAGTCACTCTTGAACCGGCTCAAGTTCTCTTCATGTTTTTTTTTTCGTTTTTTTTTTTTTTTTGAGCCGAACTAGGTTACACGCTGAACCGAATCAAGTTCTTCACTGTTTCCCTCTTTCTTTATTTGAACCGAACCATGTCACACCTGCTGCATTGGGTTGAACCAACCTAACTGTTTTGCTTGAACCAAATCGGGATATATATATGTTGAAGTGGCTTAAGTTCTCCACATATTTATCTCTTTCTTTATTTGAACCAAACCGAATTACATCTAGAAATCTGCTATGTTTAACCGATTCCTCCACATATTTCTTTCTTTCTTTGCTTGAACTGAACTGAATTACACCGAAGCCGAACTAGTCAAACTGCTCAACATATTTTTATTTTTCTTTTCTTAAATTAAACCACCGCTTTATCCTCTTCCTTAGGTTATTATTTTCTTCATGGAATCAAAGTGTCCACTGAATAGAAATTAGAGCATGGATCACTTCCCTCACTACCTTTTTCTCTTTATAGGGCTGTTACTTTTCTTCATAAGTGTCTTCCAAACCAAAATTAGGGCACGATAAATCCCTCTCCTCACCGCCACTTATTCCGCCACATTTATTCCACAGATTTTTAAATTATTTTTTATTGTGCTGCTACTTTTTGTATGCATCATCACATTTTTTATATTTTCTACTATTTATTTATGTACCTCCGATGCTTCTTCTTTCTTTTTTTATTTAAATTTTTATATTGTTTGTTTCGTTCAAACTACTGATATGTTTTATTTATTATATAAAAAACATATTATTATTATACTCAAAATATTAGGAAAAAAAAATTAAAAGCAGAATCAAATAAGAGAATTTTTTTTTTTTTTTATCAAAAAGATTGTTGTATCTTAGTTCCTCTGCTTCCACTTAATATATATGTTGCTGATGATATTGATGTTGTTGTTGCTTTCGTTTATTAAGTTTGTTATAACAAGAGCAGAAAAGATCTAATTCGTTGGATACGAAAATATCAAAAAGAGAATCGAGAAAGAGAGAAGAAAAATAAAGCACACAATATTTACGTGGTTCGGCCACTGGCCTACGTCCACGGACGAAGACGGAACGGAGACTTCCATTATAATCAAAGTGGTGTACAAAATATACCTTTCTCACAAAACCCTAATCCCAAAATACGCCCATACTCCTTCTCATCTGTTGCACCAAATAAATGGAATAATGATATATTTATAAGTGGCTAAATCCTAATATAATTAGAAATACGAATCCACTTAGATTAGAAATAATCTTAACAAGATTAGGCATAATCCAAATTTATCTTAATTGGATAAGCAAAACAGAATAGGGCTAGAAACCTTCCAATTGTTAGAATTCGAGACATATCTAACCATCTCCACCTTGGCTTAAATTCTCTGTCTTCTCCACCAAAACTCTAAAAGCTCCTGAAAGTGCTGCGGCACATGCAAACCAAATATACGGGAATTCTTGAATTTGGTCGCCTGACTTAATGAGCAAAATCGTGGGGTTCTCTGAAGTGTTAATCTTCTCATTCTCCGTATACGCCTTTTACAACTTCTGCTGCATCAAAACGACAACTTGCCGTAAAGCGAAACTGCTGGAGCGATCAAACTTCTTGATCTCAAATTTCGTCGACGTCTTAAATACCCAAACGAACAATCCGGCTCTGATACCAGTTTGTTAGCAACGAGCGTACAAACTAAACAAAATCAATTGGCGATCACGACATAAAAGTAAAACCAAAATTGTACGACAGAGAATTAACACACAGATTTACGTGGAAAAATTCTTTGCAGGAAAAAATCACGAACGAAAGAGGAGAGGTTTCACTATGTAAAAAAGAGGGAATACAAGAGTTCTGCTTCGTACAATCGCTCGATCTCACTCTAGGACAAATAAAAGAGAAATTAGGGCTTTTCCTTAGCGGATCGGATCCGTACCGCGGGGGGCGGAGCCCCCCGCACCCCGGCTCGAGCCCTTCGCTTCCACCACAGATATCTACAAAATTTTTCATCGCACCGCGAAGCCGTCGGCGAACCTGAATCATAATATCGAAGCGATTCTGATTTTGAGTCACATCTAACAAAGTTCGAAGGGTTAGATTTATATATTAGATTCATCATTCATGATTGATAGTTCATGAATTTGTATTAATAAATTATATTATTATACTTGAAATATTAAAAAAGAAAATTAAAATAAAATCAAATAAAAAGAAACTACTGCATTTTAGTTTTGCTGCTTTTCTTCATAAGTTTGAATGGTTGGATTTATATATTATATTTATAATTTATGATTGATAATTGATGATTTATAAATTTGTACTAGTAAATTAAATTATATTATTATACTTAGAATATTAGAAAACAAAACAAAAACAAAATCTAAGTAAAAAAAAAAAAAAAAAAAAAAAAACCTATTGCACCTTAGTTATGCTACTTATCCTTAATCTACTGTTGAAGATGTTGATGTTGCCGCTGCTTTCCTTAGGTACCGTTTGGTTTGGGGATAAGAAAAATTTTGTTATACCGGGGATAGGTATAGATTCTGGTTTCCTTAGGTACCGTTTGGTTCGGGGATAAGAAAAATTTTGTTATACCGGGGATAGGTATAGATTCTGGTATTAGCAGGAATTAGTGTAAATTTGCGTTTGGTTGAATTTATGAGTTATACCGGGATTAAAGGAAATTGTGTTTGGTAAATTATATAGGAATAAGGAGAATAAGATGAATAGGCAAAAATTGTGTTTAGTTGAGTATAGAGGAATAAGAAGAATTGATAAGTGATAAATTATGTGTTTTGACTATTTTGCCCTTTAAAATAAAGTTTAAATGGGAGTAAAAATTTTAATTGTATAAATTTTATAAATTTTAAATTAATAATTTTATTTTTTCAAAAATGAAATAAAATAAAATTTTTAGATTTATTAAAAAATAAGTTAAAAAAATAATATTTATTAAATAAAAAATTTTAAATTTTAAAATTTATAAATTTAAATAATTTTTAAAAAATTCTAAGTTAAAAAAATTAAAAAACTAATTTTTATTATTATAGTGTATGGAAAATAAAGGAAAAAAAAAAGAAAAAAGAAAAAAAAAATGCCGTGGAGAGAAAGAGAGAGGAGGTGCAGAGAGAGAGAAAATTTTAAAATTTTTAAAATTTAAAAATTTAAAAATTTTAAATTTTAAATTTTAAAATTAAATTTTAAATTTTAAATTTTAAATTTTAAATTTTAAATTTTAAATTTTAAATTTTAAATTTTAGATTTTAAAATTTTAAATTTTAAATTTTAAATTTTAGATTTTAAAATTTTAAATTTTAAATTTTAAATTTTAGATTTTAAAATTTAAAATTTTAAAATTTTAAATTTTTAAAATTTAAAAATTCTAATTTAAAAAAATAAAAAAATTAATTTTCATTATTTAAATTGTATGGAAAAGAAATAAAAAAAAAAAGAAAAAGCCTGCAGAAAGGCTCTCTCGAACCCCGTGCCTGAAATGGGTTCCGCCCAATTCCAGCTGGGGGTGGGAATTCCAATTCCCACCCCCATACCCACTATTCCAGACGCATTGGAATTCGGATTCCATCTATTCCTATCCCCGTTTGGGTATGGAAACGGGGATAAGGGGGTTATTCCCCCCTTATCCCCGTTACCAAACGGGGCCTTAGTGATTTTGAAGGCGGGTTAAATTACAGAAAATTCTCTATAATATACTTTTTTTTTTTTTTTTTCATTTTATTTCTATTTTTAAAAAATTTACATTTTATCCCTTCGTAATTATAGAATTATGTATTTACACTCCTGCCGTCAGCATTCTGTTAGTGAGCCGTCAATTTTTTAGGTAATATACCGAAAATACCCTTCAACCTTTTCTTCTCCCGATCGCTGCGAGGTCGAGCTTCGTCGCTCCGTGAGGGATCCCGCCGCCGCCGTTGTCGGGAGCTCTCGGCGATCGTCATCGCAGTCGCCGCCCGGGTCCTCCCCGGCGACGGCGCTCTAGGTCAGGCGCGGCCCGAGGCTGGTGGGGAGGAGGAGGAGAGTTTCTCGGCGGAGGCGGGGACGGTATTGGAGTCGGATGGGAGCACAGGGATAAGCACAAGGATAATTAGGATATTATCGTCATTTTACCTATTCTGTTAACCCCCGTTGCCTCTTAAAAATAATTACGTAATTAAGAGGGGGCAAAATGTAGACTTTTTAAAAACAGTAGGGCAAAGTAAAAAAACGGTATATTATAGAGAGTTTTCTATAATTTAGCCTTGTTCTATTTTATCTATCCATTTATTTAACTATTTTTTTTCTATTTAAGTAATATGATTTTTTTTTCTTAGAAAAGTAAAGACGATTTGAATTTGTTGTTCCACCTTTGTCTATTGTTGTCCTGCTTCCGAACTAATTTAAGTCCTAATATAATTTTATACTTCTGAAAATATTTACTTCTGAAAATACTTACTATTTTGTTTATTCTTATAGTAATTGTTTTAAATCTTCTTTGATTATAATTTTAGTATCTACACTTTTTTTTTTTTCTAAACATGTATTATTTGATGGATTACGTGTTTTTTAACTAAACTAAAACACACTACCGCTGCGTAATTTTCGACAACTGCGTTTGCTTGTAGAGATAGCTTTATCCATTAATAAGTATTGCGATGTAGAGTGAACCACAAAGCAGGGTTGGTATGAATAAAATTTTTGAGCAGTGAACTCATATATTAGTCGAAAGTGTGACGTTCCAATTTTTTAGAAAATTATCTATTCTAAAATTACTTTAGTTCCAGCACACTTAACTTTCTTAATTTCTTGGACTTTACTACCATCCAAAATGCTATAGTCGGGTTAAGAGATTTAGTCTTATTATATTATTTATATATAAAACTAATACACATTTCGGGCTCAAACATACTCACAAGTACCAGGCGATGTGAGACTCAATACACATTTCGTGCTCAAACATACTCACAAGTATCAGGCGATGTGAGACTCGTCTTGCTAGACTTAGCTGACATTGTGGGGAGCTGCACTCCACCTATAACGGTCATTAGCCAGGGAGCCTCGCTATATAACCCTGACTCAGCCGACACTCATCTCATATTTCCGGCAGGTGAATGACTCTGATACCAACTGTGACGTCCTAATTTTTCAGAGAGTTACCCATCCTAGAACTACTCTAGCTTCAGCACACTTAACTCTCTTAGCCTCTTGGGCTTTACTACTATCCAAAATGTTATAGCCGGATTAAAAGATTTAGTCCTATTATATCATTTATATATAGAATTAATATATAATTCGGGCGTGTCACAGAAAGCATAAAAATTTTAGTTATAGATTATATATATTTTTTAGCATATTTCATTTGTATTTCAATTATAATCTTTATATTTTCTTTTCGTTCAATTTTAAAAGTTTTATTTCTTATAGGTTTGTATTTATGTTTTTAGTCTTTTTATTTTTTTGACTTAACTATTGAATTTAATCACGTGAATTGTTAAATTTTTTACAAATTATTTAAACTGATGTTGTTTAATTATTTGATAATTATAACATTGTTTTTTATATATTTGATGAGTTATATATTTCAGACTTATTTTTTAAAATTATTATTTATAATCAATAATAATAATAATAATAATGCTATGATAATATAATAAATATACTAATTTAATTTATTAAACGAATATAATAAAAAAACTTAAATTAATAGATAGTGGTATATATTTTTCTTTGTGGGTCGTTTAGTTATTTAAAACCAAACAAATTTAATTAATATATATACTGGTAATATAACAAATTCAAATCAACAAATTATTTATAAAATATTTATTTATTTTATATGAGATAAAAAAAAAAAATTAATGAATTGTTTTATGCCAAAAGATCTAAAATTATTCTAATAATATTATGAGCTGTAGTCAACAACAACATTGATTGCACCTAAATTTTCTCACCATACTTTAATTTAGTGTGACCAAGGGACTTTGGGAGTGGGGGTCAATTCTTAATTATTCTTAAATACTTTTATTATAATTAATTATTTTTATTATAAAATCATTGTGGTGAGAATGTATGGAGAACTCCTCAAGGACCTCAACTATACTCAAATTTGAAATAGTTTCTCGACTTTTATTAGAATCTTATTTATTATTATTATTATTATTTATTATTATTTTAAATATTATGCTGCGTTTAATTCAGATATGAATAAAAATTATTTATTTTAATCATAAATATAAGTTCAGAAAAAAAAATAGAATAAAATTATTTTTATATTTGGATGGAAATTGGATTGTTTCTGAAAATTTAAAAAATAAAATTTGGATATTTAGATTGGAATAGTAAAAATAAAAATATTTATAATTTTAAAATAATAATTTTTTATTTAATTAATTAATATAAAAATATTAATTAAATAATTATTTAACTTATTTAATTAACTATTATTAAATATTTTTTAATATTAATTGATAAAATAATTAACAATAATGACTATTATTAATAAATAAATTAATAAATTAATTAGTTAATTATTTAATAGTTATATAATTAGTTAATAAAAAAATTAAATTAGTCAAAATACTAGATTAATTAAAAAATTAATATAATAATTAAAATTATATTTATTTTAATTAAAATTATTCTCATAAAAAAATAAGTTTGTTTTATGAAAAAGAATAGAAAGTAGTTTCAGACTTATATTAGAATGTCTTAGAAAGACGAAAACTACTCTTTTTATTTGTAACCAAACACATTTTGAAAATAAAACTGGAATAAAATTTTATTCCAGATTTTATTTATTTTTATAATCAGTTGGTTTATAATGTAATCCAATAAAGTGATAGATAAATATTTATCAAAAAAATCTTAAAAAGTAAAAAAAAGTTACTTTTAAATTTTTATTTTTTATTATTAAACAAGTAATGCAATCAACCATGTCCAGTTACATCATTTTATATACAAAATATATTTAGAAAAATAGAATAATAATGATTATGTGTTAACTTGTGTTATTTTGCAATTAAGTTATTTTAGTCATTCTTATTAAAAGTTTTATTAAATTTAATTGCATTATCAGCTGCTAGTGGTTAGATAATTCTAGTTGTATCCACCAAAAATAATTAAAATTAGTAAAATTGGTAAATTTATTGATTAGTTTAATAAAAATTCTAATTTATTTTGCTAAAATTATTTGATTAAAAAAATTGAAAGTTTAATTTGAATGATTAGTTTCCAAAAGGCCTATAGTTTTAAAATAAAAAAAATACTATTTGTATGCTATGAACAGATACAAATCTCACTCTATATATCCTAAAATTTATAAAATTATTTTTACTTTTTTTATAAAAATAATGATAATAATAATAATTAAGAATTTTTAAATAAATTAAGTGTAAGATATATATCCAAACTTTTAAATTAAATTTTATAATCCAATTTAATTTGCTAAGCATTAACATATCGCTTATGTAAATGTAATATGTCATCTTAATTAGTATGATATAAGCGATCATATTGTTATAATATTTCTATCTCAGTAATATATTAATATTTTATCAACTAAATTAAATTATAAAATTTATTAATAATAATTTAATTTTTTTAAAAAAAATTATAATAAATTAAAATTTGATAACAAAAGTATTAGACACTTTGTAGGTTTAGGATCCAAAGGGTAATTTAACCTTAATAAAGAATCATTATTGGGACTACCTATAGCCTAATTAATTATATTTATTTAAATTTGAATTTACAATAGATAAGGATCAATTCTAAAAATATAGAATTATTTGATAGGGTATATCTTATCTTTTTTCCATTCCTTTAAATTAAATATAATCCTAATCTGATTTTGATAAAAATTTGATCTGAAATTTATTTAAAGGGGTACTGATCCTGCCACCTACTCACGTGCATTTTAGTAAAATTATCTATTAAATTTATACCACATGGAAGAGTGTCCGAGAAAGGAGTAGAAAGCAGATTATCTAGTTCGGTTGGTACTAGTTCGGTTGGTACTGTTCGTATTGCAACCGAATTTCTTTCTTTTGCTATTTAATCAATTTTTTTGTCACTTTATAAATTATTTTACAATTTTATTTATAATTTTAAATATTAATATATATTTAATTTTATTTTACTATCATACCTTATAAATTCTATCACTACCAACCGTCAAGAGGAATTAATTAATCGAATAGATCCAAATGCATGCCAAGAAATGAATCTAAATAAATCTATATTCACTATGCTAAGTGCTACCCCCGTGTAGTAACCGGATAAGACAAAATTAGCTATTTCAGGAATAAGTATAAAATACGAAACTAGTGTAAAAAAATATTTGGGTTGGTTACAGGAATAAAAGATTTTGTGTTTGATATGAAAATAAGGAATAAGAGAAATAAAGAGTTTTAATTAAGATAATTTATCTTTTTTACCTTCAAATTTTATTATATAATAATGAGATAAGAGATGATGCCTCGGTAGACGTGGAAGGGTATTTAAGAAAAAAAGTAAAAAAATAATTAGAAAGAATGAGAATAATAATTCTTATTTGTTTTAGTTATACAAAATAAATTATACCGATTAATTTTTGATATATTTAAAAAATTAAAAAATATATTATTTTTATTTTTGGTTCTATGCCGAATCCAAACGGCCCTGTAAATACCACTACCAACCATCAAGAGAAATTAATTAGTCAAATAGATCCAAATGCATGCTAAAAAATGAATCAAAATAAATTTATATTCACTATTCTAAGTGGTATAAAGTATGAAGCCCAATCTTGGAGGGTTCTAATGATTCCACAAGTCCCATCAATGACAGCTGCATCCCTTATGTTGTACCCTTTTCTCTTCTCCTGTCTTCTTGTGTTATTGGGAATTGTTTCATGCACCAGGTTTACCATACACCTCTTTCCCAAATTTTGTTATAAAATTTTTAAAATTTAAATTTAAAAACTTGATTATATTTCACCACATCCAACATTACAACAATAAAAAAAATAAGAAAAAATTAAATTATAAAAAGCCTTCTTGCACTTTCACGTATATTTGATTTACAATAAAATATATCAAAAAAAAAATATTTTTAATGTGCTTGTTCAGTCATAAAAATAAAATTTAAAATTTTATTTTTACGAATTTGAGAAAAATTTAGTGTTTTTGTTTTCCGCTAGTTTTTGAAGAAAAATGAAAAGTTAAACGGCATAAAATATTTTTATTATTTTTTTCTACCAAACCAAATCCAATAAATATAAATTTTTTTTTTCAATCAAACAAATGTTATTTGTTTGATAAAAAATTATTTTTTTATACTATAAACCAAGCACTGCGAAACAAAAATTTTATTTTTCATCTATAATTTCTATTTGATTATATCAAATGCGTCAAGCTATTTGAGATTATTGTTGAATTCAGTCATAAAACTTTATAAAAATAAATATATAGATAAATTTATCTATAAATAACACAATAAAATTATATAAATTATATAAATTATTTAATAAAATGTCAAATTTTTTAGTATTATTAAAATAGAAGACCTTTTTTCATCTAAATTTTATATATTTGTTTAAGTCGTAAATTGAATATATTTTGAGATGTGAAATAACTAATTTTAATAAAGTTTAACGATATAATTTGCTAATTTTTAAAAAAGTTTGAATTTATTTGAGATGGTGATAAACTGCAAAGTAGTAACTGATGCATTTTTTAATATAGAAAGATAATTGAGATTAAAGCTAAAATATAAGAAGACTTTTTATCATTTAGTCAAACAATTTTTAAAAATCAAAATTAACAAATATTCATATTTTAAAGTTGAACAATGTCAGTTTCTATCTTGTTAACATTTTACAATATTTAATACTTCAATAATAAATTTTAAATAATTTAGTTATACATAATTTTGTTTAGATATTATAGATAGAGCCCATAATATTATATTTTGATTTTAAAATAATAATCATTGAATAACTAATTTTTAAATAATTTAGTTATACATTATATCATACTATATATATATATATATATATATATATATATATATATATATATATATTCATTTAATTTTTGGTTTGATTTAGATTTGAATACTTAAGTTATTAATATATCCATTGAATCTATTTGAATTGATACAGTGACTATCCGTGAGTCTAAATCGAATACAGGTACATGCATGTATATATATATATTTTTATAAATTTTATTAAATAATTTATGAATAAATTATAAATATCTAAAATTTCACGTTCTAATAAGTTACACTTAATCCAGATTTAGGTTCGGAATCGAATTTAAAAACTATTCCAAACCATACTTATTAAAAAATTAGGTTCGCATCGGGTACAAATTGACTATGGATATAAAATATTTGAATTGATATTCAAAATTTTAATGTATAAATTATTTTATCGGTATATTATTTATTTTTTATAGTGTATTTTGAAAAGCTTTAACCAAATTTCTTAAAAAAGTGTGTAGAATTATTTGTAAACATAATAATATTAATTGTTCTTAATCATCAAAAATAGGATAGGTGTGCATGAGAAGAGATAATCTGGGTGCATGCAAATAGTTCCTCCTTGTATTCTGTGTCTTTTTCATTCCATACTCAAAAAAGCTCCACCCATAAATCATGGCCTTTTCTCTCATCTTACTTGTCATAAAATATAAGATCCTGATCACAATAATGTGTTTTTGGATGAGAGAGATTGTAATCATGTCCACCCATCTTTTCTCTCCCATATGATATATAGGGTATATAATCTGACATTGCTCATTGAATATAATAAAAATCTCCAATCTCCACCCACTTTCACATCTGAAACACTCCAACTATTTTTTTTTTTTTTTTTTTTTTTTCTATATATATGCTAAAACAACATGGAGCTTTTCACTCCAAGTTGCCACTTGTGAAATACCCATGTGATAGTACTTGAACAAGCACCATTTCCCATCTCCTTCTCCAAACTTAGTCTTTGCCACTACTCTTCCAAAGTCCACACCTTTACAGAGAGAGAGAGAGAGAAAGATAGCAGAGCATCTGTCACGAATTTAAGCTTTTCGTCTAATAAAAATTCGTGCAGCGTCCGCCTTCTTACTCGAAGAGAGCAAGTCTTGCTCTCTATTTGTTAGTCCGGACCTTCGCGCCCTACCTCGCTAACAACTCGCACTCATTGGTCTCGTTCTCTGTTTCAATTCCTAGGACCATTTTTCACCAAAAGCAGAAGGAAGGAGGAGAGAGGGAGGAGCGTGGGATGTCGGGGTACAGCTCCCCGTTCCTAAACGACGAGCTGTCGAAGCGCACCGTCATATTCGGACTGCACATGTGGGTCGTCGTCGGCATCTGCGTCGGCGCCGCGTTCGTCCTCCTCCTCTTCCTCATATCCCTTTGGCTCGCCTCTAAGCGCGGTCCCTCTCCCTCCCCTACCCACTCCCACGCTACCCCAAAACCCTCCCGAAACCCTAACATCCCCACCGTCTCCAAGGAGATCCAAGAGATCCGCTTCGACCCACCCACCCCTCCTCCTCCTCCTCCCCCTCCGCCGCCGCCGCCGCGGCCCGCGGCGGCGGCGGCGGAGCCCGCCGACCCCTCCTCCGCCTCGGCCGAGCGCCGCGCTTTGCTCCACGAGGATGAGGGCTCGATCGCGCAACATAGGATCCTCATCGAGCTCGGAAAGGATCACCGGATCACCTACCCCGACCGCGGCGGCGGCGGCGGCGGAGGCGGCGCGTCGACAGGGGAGCAGGTGGCGATGGTGGCGCCGGAGGTGTCGCATTTGGGGTGGGGGCATTGGTACACGCTCCGGGAGCTCGAGGTGGCGACCGGGTTCTTCGCCGACGAGAACGTGATCGGCGAGGGCGGGTATGGGATTGTTTACCATGGGGTTTTGGAGGATGGAGCTCAGGTTGCTGTGAAAAATTTGCTCAACAATAGGTAATAAATTCGATGGCCCATTTGTTGTTTGTACATTTACTGTTTGATCATTTGCTTCTGAGATGTGAATTGCTGTGGAGTATTATTAAATTTGTCAATATATACCTGCTAGATCGATCTTTAACTCATTCCATTGTATTATATAATGGTTTAAATCTCTATCTCCCACCTTACCTATCAATTCACGTGAGTGTGTAAATATATATTTTTTAGTTAACAAAATTTGTACTGTTTGGAGTGATCATTGTCGTTTGGGTACAATGTTAATTTGCTTCTTTGTGTTTCCATGGAACTTTAGTTAGGAGTCAGTTTGATGCATGTGATGCAATTTGAGCTATATTTTTGTAGAATTGTTACTTAGATAGTATTTTTTGTCGCAAATGTATAGTTTAGCTAGTGATTATTTATTTAATTCCTTTTTCTTTTGAGTGTGGGTTGGGGTTGTTAATTTGATGCATGAATCATGTTCCTTTGCATGAGAGTGATGGGTTGATGCTTTTAGGGGCCAAGCTGAGAGAGACTTCAAGGTCGAAGTAGAAGCAATTGGGCGCGTTCGACATAAGAATTTAGTTAGGTTGCTCGGTTACTGCGCAGAAGGTGCTAACAGGTATTCTCTTTTTTTTTTTTTTTTTTTTTTTTTTTGGTTTTCTCATTTAATCATCATCGCTAAATTCTACTCTGATTTGAAATGGCACATGAATTATCGCAAAGTTCCAACTATTTTGTTGTATTTCTTCTAGGATACTAGTTTATGAATATGTTGATAATGGGAACTTAGAACAATGGCTTCATGGGGACGTTGGACCTCGTAGTCCTCTGACATGGGATATCCGAATGAACATTATTCTCGGAACAGCTAAAGGGTATTACTGTAATTTTTTTCTTGTAAATTTTCGAATCACCATTTTTTCTATAACTCACTGTTGCTCGATCTCGAACATAAACTAGGTTGATGTACTTGCATGAGGGACTTGAACCCAAAGTAGTTCATCGCGACATTAAATCGAGCAACATACTGCTCGATAAGCAATGGAACCCAAAGGTCTCGGATTTTGGTCTCGCAAAGCTCTTAGGGTCCGAGAGGAGCTACGTGACTACGCGCGTGATGGGCACATTTGGGTCAGCTTTAGTTTTAAACCGAGGAAACGTTTGTACTTTATTAGATATTTAAAAAATTTACTAATGAGAATTTGGTGTTTTTGCTGTAACAGTTATGTAGCCCCAGAATATGCTAGCACTGGGATGTTAAATGAGAGGAGTGATGTATACAGCTTTGGAATTCTTATAATGGAAATTTTATCCGGTCGAAACCCTGTTGACTACGGGAGACCTCCTGGAGAGGTTAGTACTTATTTATGTTGAAGATATAATATTAAAAATACCGTTCTTTGATAGCTTAAAGCTTCTGGAGTGTTTCGCATAATTTAACAATTTACTCGTATATAAGTTAATTTTTTATAACTAGTTAGCAATGTACTAATCAAGCTACATTGGAGAAAAATATCAGGTTAATTTGGTCGAGTGGCTCAAGACGATGGTGAGTAATAGGAACTCCGAAGGGGTTTTGGATCCTAAATTGCCGGAGAAACCTACTTCGAGGGCATTGAAAAGGGCCCTTTTAGTGGCATTAAAATGTGTCGATCCCGATTCACATAAGAGGCCAAAGATGGGGCATGTGATTCACATGCTTGAAGTCGATGATTTTCCTTACAGAGATGTAAGTTCAACTAGCATGCGCTCAAATTTAATTAACTTCTTTGGGTTCCTTTGCATGCTCGGTGTGCCAATTTTTTTGTAGTAGAGTTTTTTCTGACTAGAGCTGTTCGAAAAAGCATCAACAACTTCTTTTACGGCTCCCAGCTCAGAACCAAATGTGGTTTATAGAAGCTTTGCTTTTTGGAGTAGAGAAGCTGTGGCAGAAGACATGCCAAATATATGTTGCATCATTTATTCTATCTCATTGATAGTTTATCCGTACTTATAGATCTTTTTTGAAACTACCCCTTTAACATTTACTGCCCTTCTGAACTAGCATAACTGCTGAGTGACTTAATTTTAGTTTATCTTTTTGCTGTTTTATTGCAGAATAATATTTTCTAAGTATGACTCTTTATAGTTCAAGGATTTCATGGCAACTTTACTTCATTCCGTACTCCGATAGTTATTAAATTTTGCTTTTGAATTATGTTGGAAAAGCACTTTTTTAGTCTTTAAGAATTCTTTAAGTGGCCTCAGTGCGACTTAAACGCCCCAATTCCTCCTTTCCCAGTAGCTTTCGAAAGTTTGATAGAGTTAATGTCTAAACTATTCTTTTTCTGAAAATTTAATTCATTTCAGGATCGTCGAGGAGGGCGAACATACCACGATAGTCCGCTCGAGAAAACAAGATTGTTAGAGAAACAAGTGAATGATTCGGGCGACAGCAGTGGATACGAGAGCAACACTCATGTTAACAGGCCGACGAGATGAAAAGAGTTAAGTCACAGGATGAGCTTTTAGTACTTAAAACCGCTTTTCTGCAAAGTCCACGCGCAGTATATCCAGGTTCGAAGTTGGTTCATAATACATAAATTTTGTTGAATTCTGGCTTCTTATGCACCCATGCATTATATCCTACCTATCGATTACGATCTATATTTTTTTCAATTTTGATATTTGTATAGTTAATATGTTTATTACTCTGGGTTCTGTTGATTAAGCACACTGGATATCTTAGTTTGTGGAATAAGATTTACCAAATAAGAGTTGCAGAGTTAGATGGAAATGGATGGATTCATGCAGTATACTGCAACACCATAGTTCTTGTTCCTTTTCTTTTCTTTATTCTGTAAGATTTTTCGGTAAAGAAATAAAAATATATATCAGTTGCTAACTTAGCTGGTGCGGGAATTCGAAGTTTGGCTTGACCACGAGACCTATTGAATTTTATAGGTAGATACTAACCAACTAAGCTTGCAATTGATGATATTATTATTATTATTTAAGTAATTATATTTTATTATAATTTTATGTTTGTATTTGTAAATTTATATAATTATGAAGGAAGCTAGTGATATTATTTACCTTTATATTAAATATTGATTTTTCACAACATCATACTTCACTGTGGGCACTAGGATGAATTTGCAAATCAAACAGAAACAAACATGAAAAATAACAATTTTAATGTAGGGTCTACTTGCTATTAGGGGTGTCAATGAGCCGAACACGAGCGAGCTGGAATCGGCTCGTGTTCGGCTTGTTTAATAAACGATTAAACGAGCGAACATGAGCCGATTCGTTTAAATATCGAGATGAAAAATTCGGCTCGTGTTTGACTTGTTTATTAACGAGCCGAACATGGCTCGCGAACAATAAGTTTAATTTTCATTCCTACTATTAGATATAAAATTTTAAAAAAATTAAAAAATTAAAATTTTAATCTAATAATTAAAATTTATAAAAAATTGATGATTTAAAATATAAATAGTAATATATATATATATATATATATATATATATATATATATATATATATATATATATATATATATTCGAACTGTTATCGAGCCGAGGGTCAGCTCGTGTTCGGCTCGTTTATTAAACGAGCTGAAAAATTCGATTCGTGTTCGGCTTGTTTACTAAACGAACGATTTAATTTCGCTCATTTCGAGCCGAACATGAGCTGACTCACGAACAGCGAGCTGAATTATTATCTCTACTTACTATATCATAGGAGGCTTGTAAAAATATTATTTGAGTAGAGAACTTTTTCATTTTCCAAAGGCTAAAATACAGTTTTGTATTTACTTTTTTTTTCACTTTTTTTTTTTTAGATCTTTAAAAATTTATATTTTATTATTTTAAAATTTTAGAAATATTTTAGCTACATCGGTAACGAAGAAGAAGAGGACGAAAAGAATAAATTATTTTTATTTATTATATAAGAAAGAGGATCTTGAGAAGGTAAATTGAAAGATTCTAAAACTCGGAAAGTAAAAGTAAAAATAGATATTTAAAGAGAATTTTTTTATATTTTTTCTTTATACAAATGATATATATATATATATATATATATATATATATATATATATATATATATATATATATATATATATATTTCCAAATAATTAATTTTAAATTGGAGCCAAACTAAATAGACACGTCACATTTGCATGATCTTAATCTCAAACAAAGTAATAATCTTTTTTTTTGTGGATCACATAATAATATATAAAATTAAAACAGTGAGAAACATTGTCACATGCTTTGTGTGGAAGCAGAGATCGAAATCCATCCATATTTGGCTCATTGTATTGATTCCTAAAAAATTAAAAAAAAAAAAAATAAAAATAAAAATAAAAAGAAAGTTCCAGCTGGAAATGCTCTGTAATGTATGAGCATCATGGGCCCTCTCCATTGCTGAATAATTGAAGGTAATTGATGGTGTGTTTGTAGTTGGAAATTGAAGTGTGAATGTGTCATCACTTTTTCTCTCTCTCTTTGATTTTTTTTTCAAAAATATTTTAAAAATTAATTTTTTAGCTGAAATATTATTAGGAATTATTTGATTTCATAAAAAATATTATAAAATTCAAAAAATTTTTTCCCGAAAAAGCTAATTTTTTTTTTGAAATCAAATGGACGAAAAATTGAAAAAAAAAATTCTGTAGAAATTTTTTTTTAGAAACATATGTTTCACACTTTTCTTTTCGAAGTGATATGATAATTTCTTAATTTTTTTTTTCCCGATGTCATAAAAAAAAGAATATTTTTATTTTTCAAAATTTTTTAATAATTTTTCTTTAAAAAAATATTTTTTTGCAATTTTTAGAAAAACCAAAAAAAAAAGGAAAGCAATTAAAACTATAGTTTTTATCTCTATTTGTACCAAAAACATTTTCAAACATTTTTCTCTATTTATATTTATGTGGCCAACATTATGTTTTTTTTTTTGGTGAATGTATACCTGTTTGGAATTATAATTTAATGCAGGTACGTATGAAATAATTGATGGATAAATTGCAGAATTGTTGCTCAACTTTTGTATATTTACAATTAGATTCTTATATTTTACGTCCTTAGTTCACGTTCGTACTCTCCTAAGTCCTTGAAAAGGACTGAACTGTCCTTAACTTTTAACTCGAATTAATTGATGCGTTTATTAGAAACTACGGAGCGGTTACATGAACATTTCCATTCATTTAATGGAGGATCCAATATTTAATGTGTTATTATTGCTGAAGACCAGTAAAAATATTTTAATAATAAATTTTAATCTATATTTTTATATTTTTATATAATTTTATTAGTCTAATTATTAATTAAATAAAATTATATAAAAATAATTTAATAATTAAATTTATTTAAATAAAAATAGTTAAAATGGCTGTCTGTGCAATATAAATTTATATAGTAGGCTATTAGTAATTAATTTATTTTATAAAAATTTATGTGAACAAAATTTGAAAGAAATTTATTAAAATAATTTATAAAAATTAATAAATAAAAGAGAAATAAAATAGTTGGAAGAAGTTGTTTCATGTATTATGTGTATGAATAAATCTTGCACAATTTTTTTTTTTTTTAAGTTTTGCTATAAAAATCTAAACTTTGTAATTTTTTATACATAAAATTTTTATATGGTGTAGACTGTAGATCACATTTATTAGATTATTTTTTAATTTTACAATATTGATATTAAAAAATAGTATATGGAATAAATCATATATAGTAGATTATATTTTAATTATATAATATTGATATTAAAAAAATAAATTCGGTGCATGTAGTGTAGTAATATAATAGGTGCATGCAATAATTTTTTTCATAGTTGAGAAAAATAAGATATGAATCATATGATGACAGGGAGATATATATATATATATATATATATATATATATATATATATATATATATATATATATATTATATAGGCTAGTTGTATAAAATATTATACATTATATTTTAATAATTTTATTATAAAAATTTATTTATTTATTTATTTATTTTTTTATGTACATAGACATTTTACGTGATTTAGATCTAGATCACATCTATCGAATTGTCACGCTCTGAAATTTTGAAAGCAGTCTATTTTTTTTTTAGATCAGAGTGAAACAGTGATTCCCACAACGTGGACAGATAGTCACGTGCATAAAGAATTTACAGCCCAAACGGATAGAGTCTCCTTTATACACGTACGACTAGATAAGTATAATAAACATTTAATTACAACCAGAATTACTAATTAAATAACATTTGATAATAATCCAATACATAGTCAGAATACCAATATCCATTAACTACTAAACAAAACCAACGTGATAATGTGAAAAGCAGTAAACTAAGCAAAACTCCGTAATAAAAAGATAATCAAATAGCAGGACAACATAAAGGGACAACTCGGAATCTCACATTAATGTCCTGATTGCTCACCACCTGATATACCAGAAAAATGGTTCACCAAAGGGTGTGAGACACAACTGAATGTATCACAGTAGGTCAAACGAGCCGGAGACGAACAAGTCGTACTTATTGGTATAGTATAATTGAAAGGCAATAAAGCAGATAATAAACAATAAAAAATGTGAGTATGAAAGCAATAGCTGTAAACATGCATCAAATATAATAAATAGCAAGTATACCCAATCATATGCTACTGTTGGTCATGAAGACCTCAAGCTAATGTTGAACCATCGCTGACATATACCTCACACCTGCTGACTATAAAAAGAGGGTTCAATATCACCCGGTCCCACAGGTGTAACAACAAAACGGGCTCACGGGTCACTCAGATCACTCTACCAGTAAAGAACACCAACACAGGGGGGCCAGTCTGTTGATGTATGTGAAATATACAGCTGGTGCATGGTGATCTTAATGCGGATGCTCAAGCTCTCGGTCAGAAGACCGAAATGCAGCGAAAAGACAAGAACTCCCATATGGGATCCAGAATTAATCATGGTGCCAATAAATGCAATAATAACAATAATTCTCTTACTGTATCATGCATAATAATCCAGAACTAATGATGATAGTATAAGAATAGTAGTAAGAGATATCTATCAAGTAACAACTAGGAGTGTCTACTAACACTGATAAAATCATGACATATAGATATAAAGTAGAGATAAATCACAGAACAGAATGAAATGACCGAAGAAGGGCTAGCAAGATAACCAAGGGTCCGATCGACTACGATACCCAATCAGGTTACTCGAAGCAGAGTACCCATCTCAGTTCAGGCGGTCCTGCAATTTGCTACTCAGCTTGCACAGGGGCTCTTGATGGCTCGGGCCTGAATCACAACCATATGTCAGTAACTGACTCACTCATACCCAATCCACTAACTCACAGTGCACAAAATGGTTAAACTGCTGACTTATATTAAAGTCTGGGATTCGTCGGAAATTTTAAAAATTCGCCGATCGACTGATAACGACCCGATTGGTGCCTACAGGCTATCAAACTAAACAAAACTTCACGGCTATCCTGGAACACTTTGATTAATGCGTCTGGACAGTAAAAATCAACACAGTGCCACTAACAGTCCTAATTGTGCCATAATTACCAATAACGTATTCGGAATCGCCGATTTCGGCTTCGAGAGTCACTGACATGAAACGGAAGTCACTGGCCAGCCAGGACAGCATCAAGAATAGCCAAGGACACCTGGCAACAATAACTGGCCATTTAGACAGTTCAGATTTCACGTTTTGCGCCGTACCAATAAAAAAACCGGCGATTTCGCCGTTTGACGACTCATAATCCATTTTTCGTTGAAGGACACGTGCAAGCTGCCCGAGGTAGCCCAAGTGGTGACAACTGCATCTAGGTCCCTAGCTTACTTAGAAATTGCATAAAAATACTAATTTATTAAAGTTTTGGCTCATTACCTTAATCCGAAGACTTTCGCATCGATCCGAGGATATCAGCAGATGGGCCTCGACTTGTTGAAGCCCATGCTCGCTGTTCGAGGGTGGCACGGAGTCCAAGAAAGTGCTAGGGTCAATCTACAAGTCACCCAAGAACACAAAATGCCAATTAACACCTACAATCCATAACTTGCTGAACAAGGGTGGGTATCATGCTCAGGAGAGTCAGGGAAGTCGAGGGCTCACCTTGCTGCAACCGGTAAGCCGCCGAAAAGATGGCCAGAGCAAGTTGGCCAAAAGTAAGGTCACCAAGAGCTCGGGTTGGACAACCTCGGATAGCTCAGCTTAGGATGAACACCAAGGCAAGCAGCAACTCCAAGGGGTCCAGAGGGGTGCCACGAGTCCACCAGTACCCAACCCCAGCGGTCCAAGGCGGCGGATAATTAGAGGTAAGTCTTATGGCCGCACCAAGACAAGGATGAAGGAGAGGATAGTCTGGTTGCTCATAGGTGCAAAAAGGGCACATGGGTGTTAGTCTCGACGGGGAGAAGCTAACCCAGTGGCTGGCTGGTTGATCATTTTCACCCTTTGGTGCTATCAAGTCCGGTTGATCATTTTCAACCCTTAGATTATTCTATTTTTTCAACCACCTACTAAACTCTAGGAGCCCACTATTATCCTAACCACAAATTCTTTCATCTAAGAGTAAAAAATCTAACTAGTGTAATTATCTATGCGATGTGGCAGATAGATATTATCAAAATATATTTTTTTTATCATAATATAAATACGGAAGTAAAAAATTATATAGAAAAATTTCAAACACTGTGTTTTAAAACTCTCGTTCCAACATATCAGGAAAAAAAAAATCAATCTCAACCCTAATTAAGAATCGATCAGCACCAATCGGAGTAGATGATTAATTAACCCACTCGGGATTAAAATTTAAGACATATATGAAAATATAATGAAGTTGAGATGAAGAGATAGCTCACGTTCTATGAGCTACGGTGACGACGACGATGGTGGTGGGGGAGGAGTAGGAGGAGGAGGAGGAGGAAGATGAGGAGTGGGCGGAGAAGTGGAGGATTCTGATCGGCAATGGTGGTCGCGATGGCAATGGCGGTGATGGATAGGGGTAAATTATGAGCGGCGCCCACCGTGTGACTAAGGAAGGCGAGTATCGGGTCTAGAGTTTCGACGAGATTGGGGGTGGAAGATTTCCAACGACAGAGAGTCAAATTGGGTGAGGGTGGTCATAGAGTGGACGATAGAAATTTTGACCTTGGAGGAGGAAGAGGAGGAGGAGGAGGGCAAGGAGGGTTGGAGGTTCTCCATGGCGGAAGGATGAGGCAAGGATCGAGGATGGAGGGGTCGAGGGAGAGGGCTTTGTTGCCAACGGAGATGGCGAAGAAGGAGGTGGTGACTTAGAAAGAGGGGGGAGAGAGAAGAAGAAGAAGAAGAAGAAGAAGAAGAAGAATAAGAAAAACTCAAAATGGGGAGAGCGAGAGAGGAGAGAATAATGTTGGTCATAGTATAAGAGTTTTTGTGGTTGGGTGTGAGTCGTGTGTAGAATTTGATTTTAGGTATATAAGTCACTCATTGGATTTCGAGTCCACAATTAATTTATTGGGGGTTGAAATGAAAAGCGTTTACAATTAATTCATTGGAGGTTAGAATGAGAAAAGACGAAAATTCTCAATTGAGGAGTGTGAGTCGTGTGTAGAATTTGATTTTAGGTGTATAAATAGTTCATTAGGTTTCGAGTCCACAATTAATTCATCAGGGATTGAGAATAGAAAGTATTTATAATTAATTCATTAGGAGTTGGAAACAAAAATAGTCAGAAAATTGGGAGTTCAATTCTTACACCATAACATATATATATATATATATATATATATATATATATATATATATATATATATATAGATATTGATATTATATTTAAAGCATATATTTTTATATTTTTTTATTTAAATTTTTATCATTTGTTTTAATTATGTATTATAAATATTATAAAATTCTAAAATACAATATATATAATTAATACAAATTTAAAAATTATAAACAATATATAAATTTTTATTTTTATAAATATATATAAGCTCTATCTCTCTCTCTCTATATATATATATATATATATATATATTATATATATATATATATATATATATATATAGATTGAGGACTTGTGGAAAGTCAGATTACTTAATGCATTATATTAAAAAATTACAGTGGTCTTTACCTATTATCAATGTGTAAGTATGTATGTTGGTAAAATATTTGATTAGTTTATAAATACAATTCAAAATGTGAGAGGGATCCATCAATTGTGATGGAGCTAGAAGTACTTCCTCTTGAAGCAGGCAATGCTCGGACCCACTGGTGCTTATCAAAATTATTTCTAGCACAAATGGTAAAGAATTTGACTATTGATATTCGAGACTCGAGTTCGAAGCCTATTTGCTTCACATTTCTAGCTAAATTTATTTTAAAAATAAATAAAATAAATCCAAAAGATTAAATTGACAGAAGGTGAAAATACTTTTTACATAATATATAGGAATTGAGCTCCTAGCTATCTTTTCAAAAGCACAAAGTTATTAGTGTTTGTGAATTTTTGATCATTAGATAAAAATTTATAGAGTTAAGATAATAATAATTTTCTAAAATTTAGTGAGTGGTTGGTTAAATAATATAATCTAAGAAGTAAAATTAATTAAAAAAATAAATTTAATGGTGAAAAATTTGTAAACACTAAGGGCATATTTGTTTGGAAGGAAGTGGAGGGAGTTGAAGTCGTTTTCGGCCGTAAACGATCACTTCCGCTGTTTGGTTCATCGTAATAAAAATACGGTCGAAACTCAAGTTATCCAAAGCAGCGTCTTGGACCGAAGTCAATTACAATAAAGACTAGTGAAGAAAAAACAAATATATATAAATGATAACGTAAGATATATTTAAATATATTTAATTATGGTATTAATTATTTTTTTATTTAGTTAACATATTTAAAATATAATAAAAATTGATTATTCAAGTATTAGTATTTTTTCATTTAGTTTGTACATTTATAATATGATAAAAATTAATTAGTTGAGTATTAATATTTATTTTACTCTATGATTTTATTATTGTATTATTATAATTTATATATGAAAAGATTTATTTTAGTTGTTTAAGATTTTATTTTTTAATTACATAAAAATATAATTATATTATTTTTTAATTTATTATATTATGATTTATTATATATTAAATTATTTATTATTTATTTATAAATTATAATTTTTATACTATTCACTTTTTGCTAAACAAACAAAAGAACTGAAAAAACTTTACTTCTATAACTATAGAAACAAACAGTAAGGGGAGAAGTAATTTTCACTTAAACTCTGTTTCAATCCAAAATTTACTTTCGATGAAACAAACATGCCCTAAGTGCTTAGCCGAACTCTTATATATATATATATATATATATATATATATATATATATATATATATATATATATATATATGAAGATTCTACTTTTTTTTTCAATATAAAATTATTATTCTTAATAGAATTTTATGCATAGATATAAGGAAAAATAAGAAAAAAACATAAAAATAATTTGGATTGCTTGGATAATTTGGATCTAACTCCAGCATGTTTCCATTCTGGCTCAGGTTGGCTAAAGATCAGATAAAAAATTGGGATAAAATTTTAGTGAAGAGCTCCTCCACAATATCTCATAAGAGTGCTCTCAATTTGTTCTTATTTTGCCTCATCCAAAAATTTGTTAGGTATTTTTTATATTAAAATATAAATTTCTTTTTTTATATAAATTCTAGAAGGGAGGATTATAATCTTTTGATAGAGAGAAAACTGACCGATGATTACGAATCATAGACTTATCGACGAGATCATTGGAGAGTTTACTGCTGAAATTTTTTTTCCTCAAAATTGTGTCTAAGCATCCCACTTAAGTTTTGTTATTGAATAAGTTGTACATCTAACACGTAATCATGTCTATGTTAAATCTGCAAGTCTGTTTGGAATTACGAAGAGATTGTCCTATTCATTATGGAAATGTATGATACTAAAACAGTTTATTTGATTTCATACATAGGCATTATTCATTATGGAAATGTATGATACTAAAACAGTTTATTTGATTTCATACATAGGCATGTCACACTGAGTGTATAATTTTTGCGGTCCCACTATAAATCCCAGAAATATATATTTATATATTTTTCTTCTAAACTCTTATTCATCCAATAGCACTGGGCCCTAAATTGTACTCCCAAAGTAGGCCTATAACCAACGTAATTAGGCCCGGCCCATAAAAAGGTACAAAGTATACAAAGTTTGGGCCCGGCCTGTAACCAGGTATACAGAGAGAAGTCAAAAAAAAGAAAAAAAGGAAAAAAAAAAAGCAATGCTATCAGTACACTCACTTTTGAGTGTACAATGTACACCCCACCCATCCTACGATGAAATGTAATTTATTAGACATTTCGAAATAACTAATAAAATTCACTCCATTCTGAAATGAGTACACCCAATTTGGAGTGTATAAGAAATATTTTTCAAAAAAAAAAAGATTAATGGCATATGTGTTCCCCTAAAATAACAAAATTATATATTTATCCCTACAAATTATTATATGAAAGCCTATAGAGTTTAAGTTATCAAATATATTTCTCCAAAGTTGCATGGTTTGTAAATATTGCATTCTCTGTTAGTTGACTGGTGAAAGTTGATTTTTCTTCGATAAAATGATCATTTATTTTTAAATAAATATCTTCTTAAGTATATTAAATAGCTTTTATTATTTTTAAATTTTTAATTATTATTTTTATATCATTCCATATAAGCTATAAATTATAAATCCTATTTTCTTTTAAAAAAAAATATAATTTTTTATAAGGGCGTACCAATTTGACGAAAATTTAAAGATGAACTAATGATAGTGAACCTCTAGAGATAAATATGCATACTTTTGAGCTGTAAGGAGATACATTTGATAGGCTTTTTGCATAAAAAATTATTTGATTTTGCATTTACACAAATTTTGACCATTTTTTTTGGATTTTGTATTTACAATTCAAATTTTTAAAAATCTGATCAAAATGTCTAAGGCCTCGTTTGGTTACAGGAATAAGGGAGAATATCCCCCTTATTCCCGTATCTGTTCCCAAACGGGAACCGGAAAAGCAGGAATAGTAATTCCTGCTTTTCCGGTATTAGAGGGATGGGGGTGGGAATTCGGATTCCCACCCCCTGCTGGAATTCGCTGGAATAAGAGGCGGGCACGAGCATCGAGGCATTCTTGCCTCTTCTCCACCAAGCTTCACCCTCTCTTCTTGCTTTTCTCCACCGAGCTTCACCCTCTCTTCTTGCTTCTTCTCCACGGAGCTTCACCCTCTCTTCTTGCAAAAAGAGACCGAGCTTCACCCTCTCTTCTTGCTTCTTCTCCACCGAGCTTCACCCTCTCTTCTTGCTTCTTCTCCACCGAGCTTCACCCTCTTCGCGCCAACCCCCTTCTCCACCGAGCTTCACCATTTATGATTAATTTTAAAAAATAATAAAATATGCTATTAATCAACCTTATAATAAATTTAGATTAATATTAAATTTTACTATAAAAATATTTAAAAAGTATTTAAGAATGATAGAATATTTTAAAAGGAATCCAAATTAAAATTTTTTTAGGTATTCTTTACTGGTTAAACAATCAAACATTTTAAATATTTTAATATATAATTTTCTATAATTTTTAAGTACTTTTATTTATTTATTATATATTTTTAAATATTTTTTACAATTTTAAATAATATTTTAAATTTATTATTAGGTTGATTAATATAATAAATTATTTTATTTATAAATTATATCATAAAGGGCAAAATAGTCAATACACAAATTTATCACTTATCAATTCTTCTTATTCCTCTATACTCAACCAAACACAATTTTTTCCAATTCTTCTTATTCTCCTTATTCCTATATAATTTACCAAACACAATTTACTTTAATCCCGGTATAACTCATAAACCCAACCAAACGCAAATTTACACTAATTCCTGCTAATAACAGAATCTATACCTATCCCCGGTATAACAAAATTTTTCTTATCCCCGAACCAAACGCTACCTAAGTGTCTAAATAAGATAACATCCTTACCCCTCCCCTTTTGCGCTTGTGTTCGAGAACAATCCATTCGCCTTCCCGCTTTGCCTCCCAAAGCGCTGCATTTTAGAAGAATATAATCCATAACTAGAATTCTCAAAGAATAAAAACTAAATTACAAAAATCACACTTGCACTTTCGCAAAAATCTTAATTAATGTTTTACATTAAAAATTACATCAATTTTCATCTCCAATAAGCCCTAAAACATGAATCAGTTATTCAATTTAGTTGTCAAATTCTACTAAAATAAGTTAAAAGGCATAAATTTTACTTAAATGATTTAACTGACATAATGTGCAAACTTGTTTTAGCAAAGTTTTATAGCCAAATTCAATAATTATCACAAATTTTAGACTTATTTGAGTTAGAGAATTTAATGCAATTTTTAATGCAAAGTAGCAATTGAGGTGGAATCTTTGTAATTGGCCAAGAATAAATACACAAATTTACTATTATTCTCAGAGAAAAAATAAATTTTTTTTTTTATTATCTATACAATCTATACCATCTATCTATACTTATATATTATATTTTTTAATTTTTTGCCACGTGGTAATATTTCCTTCATTATTGAGTTTAGCTCATTTTCGAACCGACTCAAGTTTTTCACATATTTTTCCTTTTCTTTGCTTAAATCAATTTGGTTACATACCGAACCGACTTAAGTAGGATTCCATAATATATATATATATATATATATATATATATATATATATATATATATATATATATATATATATATATATATATATATATATATATTTTTACTTGAACCGAATCGGGCCATCCATACTGTATTTCTCTTTCTTTGTTTAAACCGAGCCAGGTTATACCTATGTACTATATTTTTCTATTTCTTTACTTGAATTGAACCCATTGAGGATTTTAATTAGTTCTTACTTTCTGAGGTTTACCCTTTTTCATGTGTCGGATCGGTTGGTGAGACGTGGGACTGCAACAAGAACATGGTCGAGTAGAGGGCTAAAAGTCTAGATGGACGTATGTAGTGATCCGATTTTCGGTTGTTGTGGTTTTGAACCGTGGGCTCGGCTGTTGAACCTCTGTTGTAACCGAATTGTTGGATCTGAATAAGACTTTTCTTCTTTTAGTTTTGTTTTTTCCTTGCACTCTAATATTACGGACTCAATTACTTCCAACCGAGTCATTTGGGTGTAGTTAACTATTCTGTTTGGATTAAGCATGGCCTACTCGTTCGGCGGGGAGGTCTGTGCGCGCACCTGAACCACTTTTTTTGGCGGTACCAGGGCGTGACACTTGCTAACCTACTTAGCAAGTAAATCCTTATTTTGCTATTTTAGCAAAATTATCTCTATAAATTTTTCAAACACTAAATCACATGCGGTCTTTATTGTGTGTGACCACATAGGTTCAATTCCACCTGATAGTGAGATATGACACTAAACTCTTTTAGTGTTACCATCGAAACTCTTTCGATAGATCAAAAAAATTTTAGCTCTTCAAACTGAGTGTGATTAACTATCTTAATCACTCCCATGGGTCCTACAATCCACGAGTGATACTTAACAGTATGTCGCAGCAATTCAAATAGAATAAATAATAGACTAAATCTCTAGACGTAGTTATTGTGTGATTAAATTTTTCTATCTCTTGTCCCAATTAAGCTGAGGTTATGAATAACTTGTCAAACCCCTTACTTAATCATCTGTCTCATTTAATTAACAACTGATATATGAAAACTTTTTTTCCACAAAATCACACAGTCTTGGCCAAGGGCTTTTACATCATGTAGAATAAATGGAATAGGACAATTATTTCTCTACCGATCGGGGGTGATATATTTCATCTTGACAGACACCTACCTCCACACATGACTCACTACAACCAATATGGGTTGACTTTAACCTATGATTAAAGTGTAAAGTATTTACACAGTCAAACAATAGTAACCCACACGCAAGATAACCATGATGGCTCAGGTCAAAGGATCACTCATACCACTAAAGTATGGAACAATACACTGACGAGTGAGTAGACATTCATGTAATTGTTCATAATTGGCCTTGCTCAGTGAAATTGTTCTCCAACATTAACTTGTATATTTGCACTAGTGTCACCACTCTAAGGACTTGAGACTCGTCATGTGACATCCTGTGATTTGAAATAATCCTACATATATGATATATAATAGAAAAAAACCTCTTAACCTCGCTATAATATTTTCAGCGGTAGTTAGGCCCAAGATGTTAGAAAGGTTAAACATGTTAGGACTAAAGTAGTTCTAGGATGGATAACCACATGGGAAGTGGGGCATCACAGTTGATCTCAGAGCCATTCATCAGTCGAAAATATATTATGAGTCTTGGCTGAGCCAGCATTACATAGTGGGCAAAGCGTAGCTCCCCACAAGGTTGGCTAAGTCTAGCGAGATAATTCCCCACAAGGTCGGCTAAGGCTAACAAGACGGGTTTCACATCGTCTGGTGCTTGTGAGTGTGCTTGAGCTTGACGAGAATGTTAGGGCTTAAAAGGGAGGAAAAATGTGATACCCCGAAATTTGAAATAGTCCTATATATGAGATAATAAGACTAAACTGTAATACCAAATAAAACTTTAGATCGTACCTTCTGCCATGATTTTCAATTTTCTATGCATGATTGTAGACGACGGTTCTTCATTTTGATTCGTCCTCGTGCGCAATCTGCAAAAAGCGGAAGGTTTCCTGTCTATTCCCTTATTCCCGAAAATGGAGCCGTCACAGAAAATTCGGATTAGGGTTAGACCGGGACTCCCGTTATGTCATATATATATATATATGGGGCAATTTCCTACGTACCCCTAAAAATTTCCCTGTTTTCAGATTTATCCCTCTTAGAAAGCTAATATTAACACTACCCTTCTTACGTTCCAACTTCTTTCCAAAATACCCCTGAAGTTAAACTCTGTTAGTGTACCGTTTAGAACTGCCGTTATCTGTGTATAATTACTATTTTGCCCTTTCAAATATACCATAAACCCTAAACCCTAAAACCCTAAACCCTAAACCCTAAAACCCTAAACCCTAAACTCTAAAACCCTAAAAAATCATAAACCCTAAAACCCTAAACCCTAACCCTAGAACCCTAAAAAATCCTAAACCCTAAACCTAGAACCCTAAAAAATCCTAAACCCTAAACCCTAAAACCCTAAACCCTAAACCCTAGAACCCTAAAAAATCCTAAACCCTAAACCCTAAAACCCTAAACCCTAAAACCCTAAAAAATCCTAAACCCTAAACCCTAAATCCGGACAAAATAGGTATATCTGATAGTTTTCAACTCCAATTATTATTTAACTCTAGTTTAACCCTAGTTAACTTAACAAAGGGAAACGGTAGGGGTATTTTTAATAACGGTGGAACGTATGAAGGGTATATTGGAAAGAAAAAAATAAGAGGGGTAAATCAGATATTTCTTCATATTTCAGGGGTACACAAGCAATTATCCCTATATATATATATATATATATATATATATAACATAATGCAAGAATGTTTTAATCACGTCCGTCCATCAAGGATATGCCCAGATACATCCTAACCGATTGGATTGACTGTATCTTTAAAGATCATCTTGAATAAATCACGTGGGCCACATCCAACATTCTCCCACTTGGCCTAGTGATATATTCAATACTATATAGACAATGTAAAATTTTATTAGGTACCCACCAAATTATACAGTCAAAATCTCCCATTCAACCAAAAAATAATAATACTTTGATCATAGCGGTCATATTCAAAATGAACACTTCCTTCTATGTATCAAAAGTAAGTATTTCTTAATTAAATATCTTTATGATTTATAACTATATGAACTTATTATAAGTTCAACTCATAATCCACTTTAATGCACAATAATACTTTAGTGTACAAATATAACTTTATGCGCATAAATGTGCAAAACATAATGTTATTATTCAAATAAAAATAGTCACTCAAGTCTTTATACAAGGAGAAAAAAATTCAAACGGTAAATGAACTCAAGATGCCCATACGATCAACATGATTCTTGAATTTATTTGCTGGCAATGCTTTAGTCATAGGATCAGCGATCATCATCTCAGTCCCAATGTGTTCGATATCCACCATATTCTTCTTGTAGTATTCTTTCACTGCAAGAAACTTTATATCGATATATTTGCTGCGATCTGTAATTCGACTATTCTTGGCAAAGAACATTACAGCAGAGTTGTCACAATAAATCTTGATAGGCCTTGCAATAGAGTCGACAACTCTTAAATCTGAGATAAAATTTCTCAGCTATAAAGCCTGTGACGAAGTCGCATAACCTCTTTCGCAGCTTTTCGGTGATCAAGGCCAGGGTTGCTCTGGTATCTGCCCAGCATCCCTACTGCATGCGCTATATCAGGCCTGATACAGACCTGCGCATACATTAAGCTCCCTACTGCAGAGGCATATGATATGCTCTTCATATGCTCTCGCTCTAAATCATTCTGTGAACACTATTTCTGATTGAATTTATCACCTTTCACAATAGGTGCAGCTGTAGGTGCACAATTTGTCATATTAAATCTTTCTAAAACTCTTTCGATATAGGCTTTCTGAGATAAACCCAAAATTCTTCGAGATATATTTCTGTGAATCTTTATGCCAATGGCATAAGAAGCTTCACCCATATCCTTCATCTCAAAATTTTTAGAAAGGAAAAATTTGATCTCTTTAAGCAAATTTAAATCAATACTTGCAAGCAGAATATCATCCACATACAGAACTAAGAAAATATATTTACTCCCACTGACCTTAAGGTATATACACTGATCCACGATATTTTCTACGAAACCAAATGTAGTAATTACATCATGAAATTTGATATACCACTGACGGGAGGCATGTTTTAGTCCGTATATAGACCTCTTTAGTTGGCAAACAAGGTGACTGTTCTCATCTGTGCTAAAACCTTCAGGCTATTGCATGTAGACTATTTCATCTATATCCCTATTTAGAAATACTGTTTTCACATCCATTTGAAGTAGCTCCAAATCAAAATGAGCTACCAAAGCCATGATAATTCTTAATAAATTCTTTTTAGATACCGGAGAGAAGGTTTCATGATAACCAATGCTTTTTTTTGAGTGAAACCTTTGACAACAAGTCTGGCCTTATATCGCTCTATGTTACCTAAAGAGTCCCTTTTGGTCTTGAAGACCCACTTACAGCCAACGGTTTTCACTCCTTGTGGTAACACAACGAGATCCCAAACTCTATTTTCTGCCATAGATTTCATCTCTTCCTTCATGGCATCATATCAAAAGAAGGATTTATCCCCCTGCATGGCCTCTGAAAACGTCCATGGGTCTTTATGGTGCCCAACATCATAATCAGACTCCTGGAGATAGACTATATAATCATCAGGAATTGCCGATCTCTTTTGTCTTGAGGATCTTCTTAAACCAACTACTCCCTCTGGGTTTTCATTATACTGTGCAGCTGGCTCTATAATTGTCTGTTCCCCTTGGGAAAGCTCTTCATGGGGAGGTTCAACTGGTTCAGCATTTTCATGCTCTATGATTGGTTGGTCTCCAATATGGTCATATTGATCTCTTGGAAGAGCAACTAAATCATCATCTTTTGATGGATAACCAGTTGAATCCCTTATTTCCTCAAAATCTATCTTTTGAGGAACAACACTCCCACTAGCTTCAGAATCCTCAAGAAACTTGGCATTCCTAGCCTCAACTATCTTGGATGAGTGATTTGGACAATAAAATCTGAATCACTTGGAGTTTACCGCATAGCCAATGAAATATCCACTGACTGTTCGGGAGTCCAACTTCTTTATATGTGGGTTATAAACCCTCACCTCGGTTGGACATCCTCATACATGCAGGTGATTTAAACTAGGCTTCCACCCTTTCCATAACTCAAAATGAATTTTGGAAACAGCCTTCAATGGAATCCTATTTAAAACATACACCGCTGTCTTTAATGCTTCACTCCAAAGAGATGATGGAAGACAAGAGTTGTTAATCATACTCCTTACCATGTCCATAAGTGTTCTATTCCTCCTTTCGGCAACACCATTTTGTTGGGGCGTGCCAAACATCGTATATTGAGCAATGATGCCTTCACTTTCGAGAAATTGAGCAAATGGACCGGTCATTTGACCTTTATCCGTATGTCTTCCATAGTACTCACCCCCTCTGTCGGATCTCACAATTTTGATTTTTCTATCCAATTGTTTCTCTACCTCAACCTTATAAGCTTTGAAAGCATTGAGTGCTTCAACTTTTTCAAATAAGAGATAGAGATACATGTATCTAGAGTGGTCATCAATGAATGAGATAAAATATCTCTGACCATTGAAACAAGGAATAGGAAAAGGTCCACAGATATCTGTATGTATGATCTCAAGAATTTCAGAACTCCTAGCACCTTTAGTGGTATTTGTATTGGTATGCTTTCCCTTTATGCATTCCACACAAGTACCAAAATCGGTAAAGTCAAGATCTTTTAGGATCTTTTCTTTCACCAGTCGCTTTATTCTCTCTAAAGAGATATGAGCTAAACGCCCGTGCCACAATGAAAAGGAGTTTTCCTTAAGAATATTCATTTTAATACCAATGCTATGATTAACATTAAAGTTATTCTAAAAAAATTGACTCATATTAAATTTGTACAAATCATCTACCAAACAACTATTGCCAACAATAACATTATCAGAGAAGATAGTAAAAAATTTATTTTCAAAAAAAAAAAAAATCAAAACCTTTATTTCTCAGTTTAGAAATGGAAACTAAATTTCTGAAAAATTTAGGAACATAAAAAGTATCCTCAAGTTCAAGTACAAAACCAGTGCTAAGTTCTAAAATATAGTTTCCTACAGCTTCAACTTGAGATTTATTTTTTTCTCCACTAATTAAAATCCTTTCATTTGGCTTCAGCATCTTTAGGTTGTGAAAATCTTGCATGGTATTTGAGATATGTACGGTAGTGCCAGAGTCAATCCACCATGTGTTTTTAGGAATATTAACCAAATGAGATTCATAACAAATATAGATAGTTTCAATACCTTTCTTCTCGAGCCAAGCTTTATACTTCAAGCAGTCCATTTTCATGTGCCTCTTTTTCTTACAGAAGTAACATTGATCATTCTTGCCAGAATTCTTTATTGACAATTGTGTTGACTTCTTGAAATTGGAGGCACTTTTGCCCTTTCCCCTTTTGCGTTGACTCACCAAATTGATTCTGTCATGATCTCCGGCTTCTCCTGCTTAAGTCTCTCCTTTTATTGAACACACATGGTCAATAATTCATTTATTGATCATTCATTTTTATGTGTGTTGTAGGAGATCTTAAAGAGGTCAAATTCAGACGGTAATGAGTTTAAAATCAGATGGACTAAGAAGGCGTCGGAGATCTCAACTTTTAAAGCTTTTAGTTAAGCTGCTATGTTCCGCATCTTCATGATATGCCCACGCACACCCTTGGTTCGATCGTATTTGATGCCCGAAAGTCGCTTCATCAGCGTGCTAGCCAAAGCTTTATCGGAGCTAACAAATTGCTCCTCAATGGCCTTTAGGTAATCATCCTTGGCTTTATCATATTCTGGAATTGATCCCCTTATGCTTTTTGACACACTAGACTTTATGAGCATCAAGCTTAAGCGGTTGGATCGCTTCCATTTATCCTGCGCGGATTCCTGCTGTGGAGTTATTGGCCCCACTACCTTAGGCGGTTCCTCAACGCGCAGAGCCAAATCAAGATCCATATAACCCAAAGTAAAAAGAATGATTTCTTTCTAATCAGAACAGTTGTCCCGAGTAAGTATAGGAATACGAGAAACATCACTAAAAATGCAGTAGAGGAAGAAGTTGCAACAATAAAATAAATATTGGACTTTATCGCATACTATGAGACAATAATCTTTAATTAGATAAATTCAACCTTCTTGTGGGTAGAAGCGCTACATGCATAGAATTTACCTATTTTAATAATAAGACTAGCGGAAAACTAATTCCTAAATAACTATATTTCTGTACCTGTGGGTATAAGAAAACTTGTTATCTAGAAATTCATTCCACTATCCTATTCCAGTCAAAATAAAAATAAAAGAAAATTATAATTTTATTTGACTACAATAAATAGTTAAACTTTAATTCAATGCCAAAAATCTTTATGTATTCTTCTTTATTTGCAGGATGCTATGGCTAGTCCCAAATATAATGAAAAATACAAACAACTTTATATAACATTGAATAACTATTAAAATTAATTAGGAATCTGCATGAATTTTCGGGTTAATCTTAAATTCAATGTCATTTTATGAAAATACTATAAACGCTCATATACTATGAGTAGAATGCTGTGGCTACTTCTAAACATAGTTGATCTCAAAAATCTTTATATGACATCAAATGACCCAATATTTCATATTATTCCTAAACGCAGCGGAAAGTATAAAAAATTTATACAACTTTATGTGACTCAAAATTTATAAACTGTATGAAGTCTATATAAACACTATAAATTTTCATGATCACCGTATGTGTGTTTAAAATAAAAATAAACTAAACACACTACTTTATAGTCATGAATAAATAAATAAATGAGTAGTACAAAATCATATATAACAAAAACCATACGTTATATATAATTTTGATATAGATTTCTTTTATAATGATGAGTCATAATACAAAATATATATTCTCTTTTTCCTTTAATAATAATAATGATAATAAGAATATTTTTTCCGGGTTAAAGCCCGAACAAGGGCTACCACGTGTAGCCCCAAAAGGCTGCACTAAACGACACCTTGTGGGGCGCCTAATGCGGTCGCCGTGGCGGGGGCGCCTTCCTCCGAATGCCGGTTCCGATGGGATCGATCAATGCCACCACTTCTGCTCTCTTATTATTATTATTATTATTTTAAATGAAAAGGAAAACAAACAAATTCTAAAAGAAACGCAAAAATGGCAAAAGGTTTGGCTCCGATACCATATGTAATACCAAATAAAACTTTAGATCTTACATCCTGCCATGATTTTCAATTTCCTATGCTTGATTGTAGACGACAGTTCTTCCTTTTGATTCGTCCTCGTGCGCAATCTGTAAAAAGCGGGAAGTTTCCTGTCTATTCCCTTATCACCGAAGATGGAGCCGTCACAGAAAATTCGGATTAGGGTTAGACCGAGACTCCCGTTATGTCATATATATATATATATATATATATATATATATATATATATATATATATATATATATATATATATACCTAAGTAAGAATATTTTAATTACGTCCGTCCATCAAGGATATATCCAGATACATTTTAACCGATTGGATTGACTGTATCTTTAAAGATCGTCTTGAATAAATCACGTGGACCACATCCAACATAAACCACTTAATCCGGCTACAATATTTGCGTAGTGTCTAGGCCAAAAAGGTTAAAAGGGTTAAGAATGCCAGGACAAGAGTAGTTCTAAAATGGATGACCCTTTGGAAAGTGGGGCGTCAAACGTCATCTCATAAAGAAAGCACAGTATATACTAATCTAACTGAATTTATCACTGCCCTCGTGATAATTCAAAAATCAAGAGCATTTAAGAATTAATTGGAACATACGTCTCAAATTTTTAATATCTTAGGAATATAATTAATGTATACATTTAGCAATAACAGGAATGATTAAATATCAAGTTATCAATTAATGAAAGATACAAATGATGCTAATCTTATAAGTTGTGTCATAGATTGGCTTATTAAAAATATAACTAGCATGTACTGCCTACTATTCCACCGCATTTGATTTGGGTTTACATTAGTTAGAATTTTATTGATTTTTAAGATTTTTCTTAACCTTTGTTATTTAATGGAATATGTGTTTCAAGTAAAACACACATCTAATCTAAAACAAAGTTTGGCATGTATTTTTCGGCAGCTTATGTTTGACTCTATAAATGACATCGACAATTAATGTTGACATCCCGCACTGCCTAATTTTTCTTATTGTGTTACCTCTTCTCAGATATGAAAGGCTTGTTCTTATATTAATGTGAAAGTTGCTAGGAGTAGCTGATTTATGAAAATAATTATATGTTGGAGGAGTTGTTTTCGGACCGGAGCAATTCGAGAATGACGCTACGCGGGTTGCAATTAAGACGCTCCTGATGAACTTTTCTTTAAAGTTAAGGATATTAATTATGATGGCAACAAAATTTACAAAGACTTATATGAACGTATTTTTTTTTGTTGAACATACAAAATTTCGTGATGAGTACGAAATGCTTAATTTGAATTTTGATTTTCTTAAGAAAACTTATAATATTTAAATTGAGAAAAAAAATAAATTATTTTCGAATTGAAGGAAATTAAGAATAATTTTGCTAAGTGTTGTCCCATGATAATAATTATCCTAACGTTTGTCTCTGCATCAATTATTAAATGCATTTCTAATTTTTTACTTACGTGTATTTCGATTTTAGTCTTTAGTGATTAAGTATAAAATTTCTAATACATAAAAAAAAAAAAAAAAAAAAAAAAAAGTAGCAGAAGAATGTATTAGTAGGTGGCACATTTCAATTCGATGGAGGAGATAAATTGGAATCATAATGCAATTTTTCAGTCAAAGCTTTAGAATTTGATAAATTTTGTTTGTAAATTTTTGACTATAATTATTGAAAAAATAGTGACGTTTTGAAATCATAATAAAATTTTTCATTCAATACTTTATAATTTAGTAAAATTTGTATGTAAATTTCTGACTATAATTTTATTTTTTAACGGTTGAATTTAATTATGCAGATTGACTATATACGATTAACACAGTATAATTTAGTATTTATTAATAAGTTGTAAATATAAAACTTATTAATATTTATAATTTTATTTATATTATCTACTCATCCCATCGTGTGGGTTTTTTTTTGCATTAGTATATATAAAAGTGGATAGAAAATTTTAAGTTCATAGATAAAATTCTAAATTGAATAAAAAAAATTCTGTATATATTATAAAAAAATTAAATAATTAACTGATTGAAAACAATCAGGTTTGAAAAATATAATGGTTTAAAAATAGATCAAATAAATTATTAGTTAAATTTAAATAATAGATTCAAAATTAAATTTAAATTTTGAGTTTGATTCATACATTTAAATCTAAATTCAAACTTTAATTTGATAGTTGAAATCAATACAATATTTAAATTTTGGATATACATTAAAAAATATTTGTATGTTGTGGGACACATATAAAAAATATTTACAGTACAACTAAATTGGATTAGAAACAAAAAAAGGAAAAAAAATAAATTAATTAAAAAATAGACTCACACCAATGATCATTTAAATTCAAAATAAAAATTTAAATTTTATTTTAACTTAAAATTTAAATTTAAATTTTTTTATAAATGTGATGTGTTTTGTACGTGCACTGTAATTAGTTTTACATAAATATAAATGCAATTACCCATTTCAAAAATGGATGCCAAAGTCTTTGTAGTTAAAGAGTAGAACCCAAAAGTGTCATTGTTCCTGCTCTGATTATTTGTGGAAATGGGATGTGTAGGAGATCAGTTTCTTCATTTTGGTACATTGAATTTGAGGTCCAAATTTAAACTTTGACTAAAACATTGAATTATTTTAAGTGGACTTTGAGTCAACTGAAGCTTAATTGTCTTGGCATGCATCCTAGATCGAACACGGAAAAAATATCCATTCGTATATTTTATGAAAGCGACTAGCGTTAGAACACGATAAGCTCCGGATCGTAAATATTGATTTATGTGCACTCAGATCGTAAATATTGATTTAAGGCTCCAAATCCGCCATATCAAGTTACGAATGAATTAGATTTATGATTGATCGTTTAAAACTCTATGTGGTTTATTTCTTTCACAAGATAACGCACAATTTTTTTACAAATTTATGTATATTTTATTTTTATTTATTTTCTTTTTTTTTTTTTATGAGAGAATTGTCTGTGTATTTATAAAAAAACTCAACATCGTAATAGATAAGTAGAAGGTTAGACTGAATCGGTTCATAATTGCTATTTCAATATAACTAGAATATATATTTAATTAGCTTTTTAAATTAAAGGCGAAATTAAATTTAGTCCAATTAGACAATATAATAACCGTCCGATCTAATCCGATCATGGACGCATCCGATTCGGTTTGGCCAAATGCCAACATGCTCTTATTATTTTTATATTTCAAATTTTAATTTTAAATTTTAAATTTTAATTTTTAATTTTTAATTTTTAATTTTTAAATTTTAAATTTTAAATTTTAAATTTTAAATTTAGGTTGCAAATTTTAAAATTTAAAATTTTGAATCTTAAATTTAAAATTTAGATTTTAAATTAAAAATTTTAAATTTAAAAATTAAAAATTAAAAATTTAGATTTTAAATTTTAAATTTTAAATTTCAATTTAGTTTTAAAAATTTAAAATTTAAAATTTATATTTATACTTATATTTTAATTTAAAATTTTAAATATTTAAATTAAAATATTAAATTTTATATTTTTATTAAGATTTTAAATTTAATATTTTAAATTTTAAATTTAAAATTTAAACTCAATTACAAATTATATTAAAATTATAATTTAATAAATTAAATTTGATCACAAGAATAATTTTAGAATAGATTATTCATTATTGGCTGAATTACTGAATTTTATAAAATGAACAAAACATAATAATTCTATATATACTGTATTTTAATATTATATTACTATATTAAACTAATTAAATACGGTAATACAATATCAGTAGTAATCTGATTTTGTAATCTCAAATATCTAATTATGTCGACATAATCTATAATGCTACTGTTGGGATCGAAAATGTCGCACTGACCGTTGATCAGGTACGGTTGTCGATCGGCCCCGTGGGGTGACCCTCGAGATGTGATGTGCCGCGTGTCAATGGATCAAGCGATCGGGCCGAGGAGAGATCCGCTCGGTTGGGTTCTTCTCAGTCAAACTCTCACGACCGTTCGGTTTAGATTAGCCGAATTGGGATGTGGAGATAGAGAGAGAGAGAGAAAGAGTTCCGCCTAGAGTAGCCGAATCGGGATGCAGAGACAGAGATCTGACACGGCTAAGGAGCCGATTGAAAATTGTATTGCTTGAAGAAGGGTTACAAGAGGAATCGGTAGTCAATTATAATTAATCTAGTCCTAGGAAAGTAGTAAATGCAGATATGAAAGATATAAAAAGACAGGGGTGGTCATTGGTTTACGAGGTTGTATGACCATTATTTCTTCGATGGTTTGGATATTTATACACTACCGAACCATGCCTATAATCGCCGATTTGAATAATCGGCGTGATTTGGAAAAGAATTATCGTAAGATTCTCAACTACTTCCTTTTGAGTCGAACTTCCTCAAATAGGATACTAGCCATTTTTCTGTCCAAGTTCATCCCCTTATCAACGCGCCGTTGCGTGATCTTCGGCGTTTTCCAATGCTGGGCGCCGCTTGCCATTCCGAAAGCTGTTACGAGATTTGCGCCCAAATCTCGTACTCTTTCCTTCTATAGTCTTTCCTTCTGCGGCTTTGAGCGGCAAAGAGTTGACCCTGACTTCGCCTCTACCGTCGCTCGGCTGAGGCAGTCTAGTGTTTGTCTTCGGTCGCTGTTGGTCCTGGATGAAACTAAAATCCTTCTATCGGCCGCTTCTCCTATCGACCGATGTCCTCAGCCGATGGCACATGTCGCGTGCCACGCTCTCGCGCAACTGAGGCCGGTCTTAGTCAAGACGCGGGTCCCTTTTCGTTGACTCATTCTTCTGTTTGTTGATGTCTTTAGTTGGGGTATATGCCACGTGTCGCTTCCTTGAGTGGCAAAAATTTTGGTCTCAACAATACCCCATCGGCAATCGCTTGATGTGCCGTTCGGGCGGTTATCGAAATTGAGTCAAAAGACTAGTCATGCATTCGTCGAATGCAAAGCTTTCTTTAACTTCTTTCTCGGCCTTGTTTGGCCGAGTCCTTGGTCTATGTCGCCATAGCCGAGTTTATTTTGTCGGCTTCTTGTGCCGATGTGACCCTGCCTATTGACTTCTTCGGCCTGTGTTACAACAGCCGAATTTGCCGGCTTCTCGTGCCGGATAGTTTCCTCGAGGCCTTGATGTGGCCTTGCTCACTGGCCCCCATGTGCCACTTGATCCAGATCGGGGGTCCGTCACCTGCCGTTATTTGGTTGGTCTTGTTGATTTCGCGGCCTCGGCCATGGTCGACTGTAAAGATCACCCAGGACTCGTTGGATAGCTCGATCCCGTTTGTTCTTCTCGCCTTCCTTCTTGGGTTGTTCGTTCGACCCCTTGGTCGAATGCTAATGTCACGCCCCGGAGTCGAAACTGCCACTCAGGCCCGCCAACAGATCCGCCGCCCATACGGGAAACCCCGTATAGACGAAACGTCTAACCTGCAAAAGATAATACTACAGCTATACAGATATCAGAGCTAAAAAGTAAACTACTGAAATATGAAAATACAACTCCAAATAGTACAAGTCTGAACCTCACAACATAAGTCTCTCAAAAATAAAACTCTCAACAGCAACTATCTACAATAATCCAGCAGACTGTACTATAAAGCTCCAAAAAGAGGTACAACTATACTCCAAATACGGGTAGGGAACTAGCTCGCGACTCCCTTACCTAGATCAGCTGGTGCAGCAACAGGAGTAGGAACAGGGATAGATGCCATTGGAAAATCTGTCACCAACAAAGGGTGTGAGAACTACATCGTCATGTAGTTCTCAATGGTTACCGTCTCCAAGACCAACGGTCTACCCACTAAGTCTATTAGAGGCATAAGATAATAGGAAAACTGTAATAATGTAAAGATAAGCTGAAAAGAAATCTATAGCTATCATGTCTTTATCTACAATGCTCAATGGGTGATACAAAGAAAAATAATGCATCGACTCTAACCCAATATACTCAAACAACCCAATCAAAGTGACTGCCACATAGGGTCTAGTCAAACCTGCGCCCACCTACTGCCATTACATCAACGGAGGACTGGACTTACGTAGGGCGTCCCACATGGACTGCGTCGACAAGTCGCGATAGTAAAGTAATAGGTCCAACTCTGGAGTGGCACTCGAGGGGCGCGACCCCACTAAGGAAAGTATCTGCGCATCTCTGTCGAGTTCAATATGGCTCACGCAGGCTATAGTCCAAATCCACGATCAATCAGATTGAAAATAATAACTCAACACTAATAACATCTACCAGAGACACTCCATAGCTCGGGACCACCGTCAACCCAAACGGCTCCCAGAACAAACCACTCGACTCACAGATAAGAAGAAACCAACTGACACAACAAGGGTCCGAGAATTCTGAAAGGTCGGTGTCTAAAACCCCAATAAAACAAGAACAGGTTCCATACTCAACCTTTCGAAGTTCTCGATCCCCGGGGAAATCAGCTCTCTCCGGTAAAACATTCGGAGGGAATCAATCAGGGTCCGAAAGTTTCGAGAGACTAGCACCTACAACCCTATCAAACAAGAATAGGTTATAGGCACAGCCCTCGTAGCTTTCGTCCCCAAAACAAGGATACGGCTCCTAGAACCCAGATCACTCAACCCTCTCGGGCGAGGAAGTTTGTAAGAAGAAATGACAGTTATTTTCGAAAACTATTTTGATTTGAGAAGCCAAATTTAATGAATTTTAGTTTCTTAAGAAAATCAGTTAAAATAAGTTTTATTTTTCAAATCCCGAAGGGCTAATGCCTTCACCTTATCAAACAAGAACAGGCTCCGGCGACCCTTCGATATTTGGAAGAAAAATCTTTGTTTACTGAAATTATGTGTGTCCAAAAATAGTCCGGGTTCAGGGTCCTACTATCAACAACTCAACACTACCACAAACACAGTGCTAAAGACATTGGTCGGAGAATACACGATAATCCGGGACCACCATTTATCCAACAGCTCCTAAAATTAGCACCACACTAACCACAGCTATCAGACTCCACTCGGCCCCCTGGCACGAGTGTAACATGCATCCCACACTATCCCGACTACTCGGCCCACTATCCGGGCGAGAAAACACTCTAAGTCCAGAAAAAAGAAATACAAGAGGTGGAAACTAGAACATGAGGGAACCTAGCCCAAGTGAGAGAAAGTCCAATAACTCTATAAACATCAATAGTAACACCTATTCTAGCATGCAAAATTTACAACACTAGAATTAGATGGAAGTCCGCAGACTTGGATGAAAATCCAACCCACCTCGGTTTGCCACAAATTGCTTGTAGACACTTGCAATTGGGCTCCCGTAGAAATGTTCACTTTCGAAACAGAAAGCGCAACGGCGCCCGCCATGAGCGAATGGTACACCCCGAAAAGTCTTACGGTAAAATTGCGCGATAAACGACACCTCCAACAACAGTCCCTGACAGAACCAGGGCACAAAGTTCAAAGACAAAAACCCCCAAAGCAAAATCTAAAAATTGTGCCGAAAAACACAACAAAACACGAGGTGACACCTACCTTAATACCGGCACGTCGACAAATAGGCGCACGCATGACCCCCCGGCTCCGTGGAACACTTCGCACGCGCTCCACGACACAAATGGCGCGCCCGCGGCACAAACGGTACACTCCACGACACTCCAAAAATCCCCCATGAATTTTCCCTCGCTCTCCTAAGAATTTAGGACGGAGCAAAAAGAAAAAAGAGGGAAAGAGAGAGGAATTCGGGCCTTAAATAGCTCGAAATCGGGCTAGCTACAGTGCCCGACCAACCCGAGGGCGCCAGCTGGCGCCCCCCCCCCCCCGTGCGTCAGCGCGCCCGCGCGGCGCTGAGTGGGGCCATTGGGGCCCCGCCACGTGGCGGCGCCCACGCGGGCCAGCGCCCCGCGTTGACGCGGAGCGCCCTCGGGCGGCGCGCCCTAACGCGGGGCTGCCGCGTGGCGCAGCCCAAGCCTCCACCCTGCCTGCCCCGCTTCGGTCGTCGTGCCCAATGAGGCTCGGCCACGTGGCGGGTGTACGGGTTCGCTGTGCCCGGTGCACATGCGGTGGGCCGTGGACCAGCCCACTCGCAAATTCGGCCCGTAAGCCCAAATTTGCCCGAAAATAGTCAATTTTGACTATTTTTGCGCGCTCAGTCCGTTTTTAGCGTCCGTTTGACGCACAACGCACTCGATACACCAAAAATAGGTGTTTCGCTGCCAACCACATTGTCAAGTCGCGCAAAAAAAATTCGGGACACCATGCCTTTGCCCAAGTTTGGACAGGTGAACCATGTCTTTGCCCAAGTTTGGACAGCTAATCTGGCGCTGGGTCACGGTGCACCATGCCTTTGCCCAAGTTTGGACAGGTGAACCATGTCTTGACCTTCTCGGGAGTGCCGAGAAAGTGAACATCCTAGTCTTCGCTGGTCATCTCGGCCTTGCATCACACACAGAGCTGAGGTATGCTATTCGTCGGCATCCCATTTTCAAGGGACTCGGATTCCGATGCCGGCTTCTTTCCCTTTGCGTCCACCATGTTTACCTGAGCGTCCCATTGGGCGTGTCAAAAGGATGGTTGGGCTGAAAAGTTATGCTGATCATTGAACGGGCGCGGTCCGCGATTGGCCTCTGGGTTGACCCTTTGAGTGTGATGCGTCGTGTGCCGAAAAGGGATCAAGCGATTGGGCCGAGGAGGGATCTACTAGGTCGGGTTCTTCTCAATCTAAATCTCATAGAGTTCGGCCTAGAGGAGCCGAACTAGGATTTAGAGACAAGGATTTGACACGGCCTGAATAGCCGATTTGGAATTATATTGCTTGAAGGGGAGTTATAAGGGACCAATTACAATTACGACTACTCCTAGGAAAGCAGTAAGGGAAGCAGTAAATGCGGGTATGAAAGGCTAGTTAGGAAAGCAGTAAATGCAGGTATGAAAGATATTGAAAAGTAGGGGTGGTTGGCTTACGAGGTTGTAGGACCCCCTTTTCTTCGATGGTTTGGGTATTTATACACGTTTGAACCATGTGTACAATCGCCAATTTGAGTAATCGGCGATTATCGTAAATTTCTCAACTATTTCCTTTTGAATCGATTATCCTCAATAAGATAGTAGTGATTTAAGGGGAATTATCGTAAATTCCTCAATTACTTCCTTTTGAATCGATTCTCCTCAATAAGATAGTAGTCGTTTTCTGTCCAGGTTCATCCCTTAATCGGCGCACCGAAACGTGATCTTCGGCGCTTTCTAATGGTGGGCGCCGCTTGCCGTTCCGGAGTCCGTTATGAGATTTACGCCCAGATCTCGTACCCTTTCCTTCCGAGATCTTTCCTTTTGTGGCTTGAGCAGCCGAAAGTTGACCCTAGCCTCGTCTTTTTCGTCATTCGACTAAGGCGGTCTAATATTTGCCTTCGACCGAGGTTGGCCCTGAATGAGACGATAACCCTTTTCTGTTGGCCGCTTCTCCTGTCAGCTGATGACTTTGGCCGATGGTACACAGCATGTGTCATTTCCTTAGGTGGTGAAAAATTTGGCCTCAACATACCCTTTTAATCTTAGGCGTTATTTATCTAAATTTTTTATTTCGGTTCTTATCCTCAATTGGCTATTAAAGTTGATAACCGATTTAGTACTTATTCTCAATCAGCTTATAAAGCCGATAATCGATTCTTTATCTTGGTTCTTATCCTCAATCAGCTTATAAAGCCGATAACCGATTCTTATCTCGGTTCTTATCCTCAATCTTGACCGATTAGTATCTAAACGGTCAATTCCTGCCCACCCTTGGTTAGGATTTAGATGTCTTTTTTCAGCTCTTGTTTCATCTCAGTTCAATCAAATCGGTTGGCTCGTTGACAGACTTTCACACCACTTGTTATCTTTTGATTCGGTTCAACTGGCTCGATCACATCGACCGTACTTGCCATATGGTGATTTTTTTGGTTTCAACAGTCGGGTTATTGTTGGTAGTGTCACGCCCCGGGTGTAAACCAGAACCCGGGCTCGCCAACAGATCCGCCGTGCACACAGAATTTTCCATGTACACGAAGCGCTGGTAACCTGCTCAGATATATAATATACAATAAAAGAGCATAAACAGAGCTGAACTAAAAGAACTAAAAGTAATCTCAGACTGAAATAAAATACAAGCTGAAATAAAAGTACAATAAACTCCCAGCTTACCACAAATATACAACCAGCTGGCCAAAGCCAGACCCCAAAAGTAAACTACTGTAGTCTGAGATACAAAAGGGGATACAATAAAAGCCTAGGTCGGGGTAGATGATCTAGCTAGTCGGCGATCCTCTTATCTCGATCTGCCGCTGAAGGCCCAGCAGCTCCCACAGACGACTCTGCAAAACAAAGGGGAAAAAGGACAGGAAACAATAATGGGGGTGAGAACTACTAGATAAACCAGTAGCCTCCCCTAGTGGGTAAAACCTCAAATGCTGATGCACCCACTAGGAATAAAGAGGCAAAAAGGAGGGAACAATAGTAAGCTATAAAGGCTGCTGAAAGAGAAACTGCTACTACAATGCCTCTAAATGCAGTGCCAAAAAGATAACTGTATGCATGCAACTATAAGGCTAACCGCCTAAAGAAACCCAATCAAAGGGCCAGGAAGCACTGGCACTGCCTGCTCTGTCATCACTCACAACTCACCAACTGACCGGCACCCGTCACGATCAAAAAGCCTACTCCAGAGTGGCACTCGAGGGGAGCGACCCACACGAGTAAAGTATCTCTGTATCAAGCATCTCTATAACCAATGTCTCACAATAGCAGGACTGGATCATGACTATGATCAAAGTGGAAAAAACTCCATCCACTAATGCAATCCCGATCCCCAATCTGATGTGTTAATAACATCCGATCAACCGCACAAAATTCGCGATCGCCGCTGAACCCATAAATCCCAATCTGATAAAGTAAAAACATCTGGCCAACCGCCTAACGTCCACGATTGCCACTATGCCCCACAATCCCCCAAGACGAGTCCAAACTGTCCCAGACTCAAGGTCCAGACTACACTATCCCAAAATCTCGATCAGACTCGAGCATCATGCATCGATAGAGAAGAAGAACGATAAAACATATTTTCTCCTAAGTCAAATCCAATAATATAGTGCAGCAGTAAATAATGGCCTAACTAGGTGTCCAAATAAGCATGCAATTGTCCTTTTAAAAAGCATTAGAGAAGTGACTCATGTTTATTGCAAAGAATTATTTTAAAACCTTAATATAATACTTATTTGCATGCGGGATTAAGGTATAGCAATTGTCCAATAATATTGTCTCACATTTAACACGTAAAGGCTATCAATTAATTTAGGGGGCATTGCATTAGGTTCACATACTAAAAGCTAGTTGTCACATTTATAATTGGGGAACTCTAATACTCCTAGTGAGCATGTCAACAAAAAGAGAAACACAACCACCCAGCTCGAAAAGCGTGCACAACACCTGAAGAAATACCCCGCTGCCCGCTGTCCTCTAAGAATGCAGTCTGCCGAAAACAGTGTCCTACAACAACACACATTGCACACGGTGTAAAAATTCAAGTCCCAAACACAGATTTTTACTGTTTTTACAATCAGCACGCAAAACGAGGCATTTTACCTCTGTCCTGAGCTCTAAAAATCCCAAAAAATTTACGGTTGTGTTCCTCGCGAAAAGTAGCCCCAAATCGACTGTTTAAACGCCTCGATCTGATGCTCCTACGCCAAGATATAATTCGGAGAAGTAGCCGCTGTCCAAAATTCCAAACAGCAAAAAGGGGGTCAAAACACCTCGGGAACCATGCCAAGAAATCGGAATCCAGAGAAACCACCAACATGGAAAACGAAGCCCTACCTCTCAGGAACACACCGGCGAAGAAATCGTCGAAAAAGGACTCCTGTACTGCGCAGGGGACTCCTCGGACTGAAAGGTGACGAAAACGGGCCAAAATGGGGGAAAACCGAGGCACACTGTAAAATCCGGATTGTCGCTGTCGAGCCTCCGAAAAATCTGGGAATGCACCACGAGATAGAAAACACCAAGATGATCAACTCCTCTTAAGGTCCCTCCCTTCTATTCTCTCTCTAAGTCTAGAAAAAACCAGAAAAGAGGGAGAATGGGGGTGTATTTATAAGGGAAAAAAACAATTGAGAAAATCCCCTTTGGGTCCCCGGTTTCGGGCGCCCGAATGTTTCGGGCCCCGAAACCGGGCCCACACAGTAGCCCGGCCCACAAAGCCCGCTCCGCACAGCGGATCCGGCCGGACCGCGCGGCCGTCCGACCCGCCCCGGGGTGCGACGCGTGTCCCCCGCACAGGGAACAGTGCGCCCGGCGAACCGGGCGCGGCCACGCGTCCCCTTGTGGGGCGGCGGGGTGGGTGGCGCCAGCCACTGGCGTGGCGCCACGTGGCGGCGCTTTCCCGCCCCGACACGCCAGCCGGCGCGCAGCTGCGCGCCTGCGTCTGCTCCCGCATGCGCGTACGGCCGCAGGCGCGCGCCCGCGGGTGCGCCGCGCGCACCTGCGCCGTGCAACCCGGGGCCGCCACGTGGCGCGCCCCGGTCCACCGTGCACCGCGCCACAGCCCCCGCCTGCCCGGTCTGCCCGCGCTGCCCGCGCGCAGTCCATGCGCCGCGCGTGCTGCACCGGGCCAACACGCACCTGCCACGTGGCCCGCCGGTCTACCATGCACCGACGGCCCACTCCGTGGACCGGGAAGCGTGCGCCGGCCCAATAAGGGGCCGCCACGTGTCCTGGCCGGTCCACGGCTCCCCCCATGCACCATTTTGCGCAGAAAACTTTCGGGGGTCCGTTTTTGGGCATCCGGACTCAGAAAAATAAAAATAAATAGCCGTTTTCAAGCGTTTTTCCGCGCTGAATCCAAATACGGCCTCCGTTCAGCCTGAATCCACTCCTAAAATTCGGCAAAAGCAGCCGAGGTTCAGGCTTGATCCTAATTCCTCACTGAGTCCAAATCAACACATCCCTTTGACATGTTGGGGCCCAACACACCAACAATAGGTGTTCCACACCCCGAAACAGGGAGAAAAACACTGGGGAACCTGGGACACTACAGGTAGTAAACGGTTTGATTTATTATTAATTTATTTTTGGTGATAGATTTTTCAAATCGACGATCGATATTGTTGAACATAATCTAGACTAGTTAAACAATATAAAAATTAAATTTTATGTTTTTTTTGACATTGCTAATTAAATGATCAAATTAAGGATCATAAAATTTGTAGTTTTAACGGCTGGTATGATACATTTTCTTATTAAATTAATAGTACAGAAGAATCCAAATCGGTTGATTTTTTTGTTAGAAAATGTTTTAAGCTATTTAAAATCAGATCTAGACCGTATATCTTAAATACAAAAATTGTATCATAATTTCTTAAAGAATATTTATTTTTAGCCATTCATTTCAATCCACTTGATGCACAAGAGGACAATATCAAAAAATTATAAAATTTAATTTTTAGATAATTTTAATAGTTTAAATTATATTAAATGATGTCGATCGTTAATTTGGAAGTTTTATCAGGAAAAACAAATCGGTAGTAAACTAAATCATTTACCACTGATAGTATTATAGTAAAGCTCTATACAAAAACACTACTTATACATAATATTTTGAATTGAGTTTCTATATTTTTAAAAGTATGAAGAAATTAGTACTTATGAGTTTTTGATATGTGGATAAAAAACTGTGCAGCTAGATTGATAGCGGTACTGTCACGCCCCGGAACCCGGGCTCGCCAACAGATCCGCCGTGCACATGGGATTTCCCGCGTACACGAAGCGCTGGTAACCTGCTCCGATATAATATGAATAATAAAAGAGCATAATACAGAGCTGAAGTAGAAGAACCACATAGTATCTCAGACTGGAACTGTAATAAGTACAACAATCTCCCAGCTCACCAAAATAGTACAACCAGCTGGCGAAAGCCAGACCCAAAAGGAGAATACCACAGTCTGAGTGAAGGGTACAACGTCTATCTACAGCCCTCAGTCTCATAGGAGATCTATCTATTCGGCGATCCCCTTACCTCGATCCGCTGCCGATGGCCTAGCAGCTCCCGCAGATGACTCTGCAAAATAAGGGAGAAGAAAGAAACAGAAAATAACAATGGGGGTGAGAACTACCAGATGAACCAATAGCCTCCCCTAGTGGGTAAAAACCTCAACTCTGACGCACCCACTAGGACTACTAGAGGCAAAAAGGGAAAAGGTGAAGTGGTATGGCACATAAGATGCTGAGATAGAAAAACTACCACTACTATGCCTCTAATGTGATACTGGCTGTATGCATGCATCAGTAAACAGAAACTGTCCAAAATAACCCAATCCGTCATCTGATCCACGATTGGTACTGCCTGCTCCGCTCTCATCATCGGGCAAAAATCCGCGCCGATGTGATAGCAAAACTGTCAATAACTGTCTGGCCCCAGCCTCTAGAGTGGAACTCGAGGGGAGCGACCCACACGAGTAAAGTATCACCGGGCAACAACCGCGCCGGTATGATAAGTCTCAAAAGCAGGACTGGATCATGACTATGATCAAAGTGGGAAAAACCATCCAATAAAGAAGCTTGATACCCAATCAGATGCAATAGTACTCAATAAGTGGGAAACATCATCCACTAGAGGAAACCCAATCCCCAGCTAATGCAAAATAAACCAGACTCAACCCCTATCTGATGCAAGGACAAACATCTGGTCGACCGCCTACCGTCCGCGGTCACCGCAATACCCCACAAATCCACAATCTAATGCAATCTCGACTACACTATCCCAAACCCTGCTCATACTTGAGCAACAAGCATCTGGATGCAAAGGACAACAATGAAACATGTTCAAATCCCAATATGATAGTGTAGCAATAAATAGGGCTAACTAGATGTCCAACCCAGCATGCAATCGTACTTTTCAAAAGCTGTGGAAAGGTGTTAAATATTAAAAGAAGATTGATTTACTGGAAAAATTATTTGCATGCGAAATTATAGCCTTTGTTCCAATCACAGTGTCCCGATATAAGTCATCATAAAATCTGTGGGGTCATATTAAATTTTAGAAGAGTTCGTCCCAGCGGTTCTCATCAATTGTCACATTAGTTCGTCCCAATAGTTCTCATCAATTGTCATATTAGTTCGTCCCAATAGTTCTCATTAATTGTCATATTAGTTCGTCCCAATAGTTCTCATTAATTGTCATATTAGTTTGTCCCAATAGTTCTCATTAATTGTCATATTAGTATGTCCCAATGGTTCTCATCAATTGTCCTGTTAGTTTGTCCTGTTAGTTTGTCCTGTTAGTTTGTCCCAATGGTTCTCATCAATTGTCACATTATTTTAGGGGATTTCTAGTAATCCCAGTGAGCTTGTCAAAAATGAGGTAAGCAACAACCGCCCACCTCGAACAGCTCAAACCACACCCCAGGTAGTCTCCTGGTTGTCTACAGTCCTCAATTCCTGCAAATCAATGAACAGTTGTTCAATATAAATCCCCAAAAGTACAATATTTGCTGTTTTTCAACTAGCACGGGAAAAGAGGAGTTTTTCACCTCTATACAGTGCTTAGGAAAATCCGGAAAAATTACGGTTGCGTTCCTCGCGAAGAGTAGATCAAAATCGACTCTTTAAACGCCTCGATCTGATGCTCCTAGCTCAAGATAAAAATCGGAGAAGTCGGTGCTGTCCAAAAACTACCACAGTAAAAAGGGGGGTCAAAGAGGCCTCGGGAAACGTGCCAAAAGTGCGAAATGGAGCAAAGTGATCAACACGGAAATCGAAGCCTTACCTCTTAGGAACGCGCTGTCGCAAAAATCGTCCAGAAATTCCTCCTGGTTAGCACACAGGGAATTTCCGACGGAACTGCGACGGGAAATGGGCCTAAAAAGAAAACCGTCGCAGTGCGCCGCGTCGCAGATAACTCACTAACTGTAACTCCAGAAATTCTGAGATTTGGAGGAGAGAGAGAAGAGAGAGAGAGGAAAATTTTTCCTATAGGGCCCAACTTCAGTTTCTCTCTCTAAAGCTCGAATTTCGAGGTGGGGAATGAGGGAGGGGGAGAGGTCCTATTTATAATGGGCCAAAGGGAATCTTCCCACACGGGATCCAGATTCCGAACAGGAAACACCAAAATTGGCCAACCAGATTGCGCCACGTGTCCACATAACAGCAAACAGCCTGTGCAAGGCCACTCAGATCTCGCCACGTGTCCACGTGGCGCACGTGGTTGCTCCGCGCTCCGGGTTTTCCGGATCCTGTCAGCCAATAGGGGAGCGCCACGTGTCACCTTCCCACGTGTTTCTAGAAGCCGGCCAACCAATGGGGAAGCGCCACGTGGCAAGGAGAAAATTCGGTGCACCCGGTGCACGCCCGCCGTGGACCGCGCACCAGTGCCCCCTGCCCGCGCCTGCCCGCGCTGCCCGCGCCGCGCGCCTCCGCACTCCGCCGCTACGCCGCCGCTGCGCCGCTGCCCGCCGCCGCGCGCCGCCGCCCGCCGCCGCTCGCCGGTCGCCGTCGGCGGCCGGAACAGTAATTCCGGCCGGCGGTTACTGTTCCGGTGAACAGTACCAAGTGCCAAAAAAATAAAGCGAATATACCATTTCGATCGTTTTCGCGCGCTGAGTCCAAATCAGACGTCCGTTTTGCCAAATTCTCATCCGAAATTTTGCCGAAAGCTCCCGAAAAATCCCATTTGCTCCGATTTTCGTGCGGTGTCTATTTTAAATGTCCAATTTCGATTCTACAAGCTCTGTTTCACCGAATAAGCTCCCCACAGTCACTGTTTAATGTTGAACAGTTCCTGCGGGAGTCTGGATCATCACATCCTCCCCCACTAAAAAGAGTTTCGTCCTCGAAACGAGACTAAACAATACTCCTTAGTTCGATGTCTCGAATCAATCGGACCTTCTCTTCTGCTTCTATCAAGACATCTGGTCCCAAGGTCCGCTTCTCACCCACATCACTCCAATAAAGTGGTGACCGACACTGGCGTCCATACAACGCTTCAAACGGAGCCATCTGAATGCTCGCTTGAAAACTGTTGTTGTACGCGAGCTCAGCCGAGGGTAAGTGTCGAATCCACCCTCCGCCGAAATCCAAGATGTATGCTCTTAGCATACCCTCCAAGATCTGCATAATCCGCTCTGACTGCCCATCAGTCGGCGGAGGAAAAGCCGTACTAAACCTGAGTTGAGTCCCCAAGGCTCAAATCTCGGGTCTCTAACGGATACAAAATAGAGGCGGGCACTTAGATAACCGCATCACCTCATTTAAGTACAGCTGGACTAACTGCTCAAGTGACTAAGTAGTCTACACCAGCAAATGCATCCGCTCCTCCCAGGGCACCTGGTAATCCAATCCTCATGTCCATGGGCACAGATGCTCGATCCGAGTACCTCTGTACCCCTGAGGTTCCTAATAAAATTCCCCAAATGATCACTTCATCTAATTCCCGGTAATCCCTCACAATGCCGAAGTGAACCTACTTCCTACATCTCAAAAAGCACCGGCGCCCCGTAGGCCCCAAACTATGCTAGCCAAAAACAGTTCCGCACCCAAAGCGAAACATCCGCCTCGCTAGCGAAGTCAAAACTACAGAGGCAAAGAAAGCCCTCTGGCAACCCCGGCACACAGACCTCTCCTGGCCTGGCTCCCCAAAAGATCGTCCTCGCAGCACAATCAACCGCCACGAAAAGGGATACTGAGCCAGCCAGTTTATCTATGTACCATGATTAAGTCCCGCAGCTGAGTCATGACCATTAGGTCTACTGGCACAGTCCAGGACTCATCTGCACCGGTCAGGACCAACGACACACCTCCATGCGCTAAAAGATCGGGAATACGTACCTCCCGTGCATAAGGTGACCGTCCTACCCCTAACCCATGCAATGAAGTAAATGCACTCCTAACGCATATCTAGCATGCTCAAGTGCAATATAATGCAAAATCTAATGCCAAAAAGCAAAATAATAATAATAATACCTGCCACCACATGGTCGGCTGCTGCAAAGTCCTTCACCTGAGCAGCATAAACTCGATCGCTCTGAACCGGTGGCCGGTGATCAGCAGGGTAAAAAGATGGTGATCCGCTCGCTGGAGCATAAAGCCGCTGAGCTGACGACCGCTGCTGAGATACGAAGGGAGCCGAAACTGAAGAAGGTGCTGCTGGGGTCGAAAAGGGGCATGAAGCTCGAACATGGCCTGACTGTCCACATTTATAACAACGACCCCACCTTTGATCACAGGTGTGTGACAAATGAGGTCCTCCACAGAATATACATCTGTCTCTATCGCGAAGCCGTGGCTGTCCCGACTGCTATTGTCTCCGTATCTGTTGCTGCGATTCCTGTTGCTGCTGTGGCTGACGGGGTTCACCTAATCTTTGGTATCCCTGAAACTCACGACCCAGAGGATGGAATCGTGGAAGTTTCGGGGGTTCCTGACAGCTCGATTGCCCTTCATCCGTCGATGCTGGGCGCTTCGCCCCTGAAATCACTGTGGGAGCCGGAGCTACCTCCTCTATCACTACCTCTCCGCACTCAACATAGAGTGCCTGCTCCATTGAGGCTTCCAAGGTCTGCAACCTACGCGAGCGAACCAGTTGAAAGAGGTCCCGGCGCAACCCTCGCTCGAACATGTAAATCCGGTGCGCCTCATCCCTGGCCACGTTCGGTACACATGCCAACAACTGATTGAAATTCGCAATGTACTCGTGTACGGGCCGATCTCCCTGGCGCAGGTTTCTCAACTGCTCCTCCAACTTCTGTCGGACACTTTCCGGGAAGAAAGCCCCGAGAAGGAGACTGCGGAACTCCGCCCAGGTCAAGAGCTGAGCCCCAGGCGGACCCGCTGGTCGTACACGTCGCCACCAAGCCTCGGCGTTGAGTTCCAAAAAGTTCGTCGCCAATAACACCTGGTATCGCTCCTCGATAAATAGTGTCTCGAAACGTCGCTCCATCGCCGTGATCCATGACTCTGCATCCCACGGCTCTACACTCTGCCCCGAGAAACGGGGTGGGTCAAACTGGCGGAACCTTATCAACAAATCAACCACCTCTCGCTGCTCTGCAGAGGTCAGAGGTCCCGTCAACCCAGACGGCTGACCACCAGTACCCCGAGCAACAGGGGATGCCGGGGTCACCGGTACAAATGGGGGAGCCACAGCAGGGGAGGGTGGTACGGGGGAACTCCCCGGGGGTGCAACAACAGGATGCGCCCTCTGCTCTAACATCTGCATCAGTCGTCCCATGGCCTCCTCCTGTCGCCGAACAGCCTCTGACATCTGGGCCATCTGAGCCTGAAGCTCTTGGACCTCACTCTGCTGGCCCTGCTCGGACTCCTCCGGCTCGGGCTCAGAGGAAGAAGGCTGCGAATGCGTCAACATTCTACGTCGCGGAGGCATCCTACCACAAGAATCCACACTCAGTAACATAACCCCACACGACCCAATCTAGCGAAAGTCAAGGACATCCCCCTATTTCTGTGACTTTATGTTGTCTGCAGCCAACATAACCGTGCACCAGAAATTTGGGTATGTCGGTCTCTCTTCCCTTACTGGAAGAGTCAAACAATAAATCAGCGACTTTCGCAAAATGTCACGTCTCTCACGCCCTACTATCCTAGGGTCTGCCAAAAGCCTAGGGTTTCCTAAGTCCCAACTGACCTATCCCTAAGCTCTGATACCAACTTAATCTGTCACGCCCCGGAACCCGGGCTCGCCAACAGATCCGCCGTGCACACGGGATTTCCCGCGTACACGAAGCGCTGGTAACCTGCTCCGATATAATATGAATAATAAAAGAGCATAATACAGAGCTGAAGTAGAAGAACCACATAGTATCTCAGACTGGAACTGTAATAAGTACAACAATCTCCCAGCTCACCAAAATAGTACAACCAGCTGGCGAAAGCCAGACCCAAAAGGAGAATACCACAGTCTGAGTGAAGGGTACAGCGTCTATCTACAGCCCTCAGTCTCACAGGAGATCTATCTATTCGGCGATCCCCTTACCTCGATCCGCTGCCGATGGCCTAGCAGCTCCCGCAGATGACTCTGCAAAATAAGGGAGAAGAAAGAAACAAAAAATAACAATGGGGGTGAGAACTACCAGATAAACCAATAGCCTCCCCTAGTGGGTAAAAACCTCAACTCTGACGCACCCACTAGGACTACTAGAGGCAAAAAGGGAAAAGGTGAAGTGGTATGGCACATAAGATGCTGAGATAGAAAAACTACTACTACTATGCCTCTAATGTGATACTGGCTGTATGCATGCATCAGTAAACAGAAACTGTCCAAAATAACCCAATCCGTCATCTGATCCACGATTGGTACTGCCTGCTCCGCTCTCATCATCGGGCAAAAATCCGCGCCGATGTGATAGCAAAACTGTCAATAACTGTCTGGCCCCAGCCTCTAGAGTGGAACTCGAGGGGAGCGACCCACACGAGTAAAGTATCACCGGGCAACAACCGCGCCGGTATGATAAGTCTCAAAAGCAGGACTGGATCATGACTATGATCAAAGTGGGAAAAACCATCCAATAAAGAAGCTTGATACCCAATCAGATGCAATAGTACTCAATAAGTGGGAAACATCATCCACTAGAGGAAACCCAATCCCCAGCTAATGCAAAATAAACCAGACTCAACCCCTATCTGATGCAAGGACAAACATCTGGTCGACCGCCTACCGTCCGCGGTCACCGCAATACCCCACAAATCCACAATCTAATGCAATCTCGACTACACTATCCCAAACCCTGCTCATACTTGAGCAACAAGCATCTGGATGCAAAGGACAACAATGAAACATGTTCAAATCCCAATATGATAGTGTAGCAATAAATAGGGCTAACTAGATGTCCAACCCAGCATGCAATCGTACTTTTCAAAAGCTGTGGAAAGGTGTTAAATATTAAAAGAAGATTGATTTACTGGAAAAATTATTTGCATGCGAAATTATAGCCTTTGTTCCAATCACAGTGTCCCGATATAAGTCATCATAAAATCTGTGGGGTCATATTAAATTTTAGAAGAGTTCGTCCCAGCGGTTCTCATCAATTGTCACATTAGTTCGTCCCAATAGTTCTCATCAATTGTCATATTAGTTCGTCCCAATAGTTCTCATTAATTGTCATATTAGTTCGTCCCAATAGTTCTCATTAATTGTCATATTAGTTTGTCCCAATAGTTCTCATTAATTGTCATATTAGTATGTCCCAATGGTTCTCATCAATTGTCCTGTTAGTTTGTCCTGTTAGTTTGTCCTGTTAGTTTGTCCCAATGGTTCTCATCAATTGTCACATTATTTTAGGGGATTTCTAGTAATCCCAGTGAGCTTGTCAAAAATGAGGTAAGCAACAACCGCCCACCTCGAACAGCTCAAACCACACCCCAGGTAGTCTCCTGGTTGTCTACAGTCCTCAATTCCTGCAAATCAATGAACAGTTGTTCAATATAAATCCCCAAAAGTACAATATTTGCTGTTTTTCAACTAGCACGGGAAAAGAGGAGTTTTTCACCTCTATACAGTGCTCAGGAAAATCCGGAAAAATTACGGTTACGTTCCTCGCGAAGAGTAGATCAAAATCGACTCTTTAAACGCCTCGATCTGATGCTCCTAGCTCAAGATAAAAATCGGAGAAGTCGGTGCTGTCCAAAAACTACCACAGAAAAAAGGGGGGTCAAAGAGGCCTCGGGAAACGTGCCAAAAGTGCGAAATGGAGCAAAGTGATCAACACGGAAATCGAAGCCTTACCTCTTAGGAACGCGCTGTCGCAAAAATCGTCCAGAAATTCCTCCTGGTTAGCACACAGGGAATTTCCGACGGAACTGCGACGGGAAATGGGCCTAAAAAGAAAACCGTCGCAGTGCGCCGCGTCGCAGATAACTCACTAACTGTAACTCCAGAAATTCTGAGATTTGGAGGAGAGAGAGAAGAGAGAGAGAGAGAGAAAAAATTTTCCTATAGGGCCCAACTTCAGTTTCTCTCTCTAAAGCTCGGATTTCGAGGTGGGGAATGAGGGAGAGGGAGAGGTCCTATTTATAATGGGCCAAAGGGAATCTTCCCACACGGGATCCAGATTCCGAACAGGAAACACCAAAATTGGCCAACCAGATTGCGCCACGTGTCTACATAACAGCAAACAGCCTGTGCAAGGCCACTCAGATCTCGCCACGTGTCCACGTGGCGCACGTGGTTGCTCCGCGCTCCGGGTTTTCCGGATCCTGTCAGCCAATAGGGGAGCGCCACGTGTCACCATCCTACGTGTTTCTAGAAGCCGGCCAACCAATGGGGAAGCGCCACGTGGCAAGGAGAAAATTCGGTGCACCCGGTGCACGCCCGCCGTGGACCGCGCACCAGCGCCCCCTGCCCGCGCCTGCCCGCGCTGCCCGCGCCGCGCGCCTCCGCACTCCGCCGCTACGCCGCCGCTGCGCCGCTGCCCGCCGCCGCGCGCCGCCGCCCGCCGCCGCTCGCCGGTCGCCGCCGGCGGCCGGAACAGTAATTCCGGCCGGCGGTTACTGTTCCGGTGAACAGTACCAAGTGCCGAAAAAATAAAGCGAATATACCATTTCGATCGTTTTCGTGCGCTGAGTCCAAATCCGACGTCCGTTTTGCCAAATTCTCATCCGAAATTTTGCCGAAAGCTCCCGGAAAATCCCATTTGCTCCGATTTTCGTGCGGTGTCTATTTTAAATGTCCAATTTCGATTCTACAAGCTCTGTTTCACCGAATAAGCTCCCCACAGTCACTGTTTAATGTTGAACAGTTCCTGCGGGAGTCTGGATCATCACAGGTACTCTAAAATTTAGTGGGTGGTTAGTAAAATTGTATGATTTAAAAAATTAAATTGATCAAACAGAGATATCTACAAAAACCCAAAAAGAGATAAGACAAGCATGAAGGGAAAAACAGTACTTATCCTCAATCGGCTATTAAAGTTGATAACCGATTCCGTACTTATTCTCAATCAGCTTATAAAGCCATGACCGATTCTTTATCTTGTCCTTTTTCTTAATTAGCTTATAAAGCTGATAACTGATTCTTTATCTCGGTTCTTATCCTCAATCTTGACTGATTTATTATTTGATTCCAGACCACCCTTGTTTAAAGTTTAGGTGTTTTTTCTCGGCTCTTATTGTCACGCTCCGGGGTCGAAACTGCGACCCGGGCTCACTAACAGATCCGCCGCCCATACGGTGAACCCCGTATAGACGAAGCGTCTAACCTGCAAAAGATAGATACTACAGCTATACAGATATCAGAGCTGAAAGTAAAAGCTGAAATAAAAAAATAAATACAAGTCTAATTGATACAATCTAAGTCCTCACCAAAAATACAAAAGTCTCTCTCAACAATAAAGAAAAGTACAACTCTATCCCTCGCTACAAAGTCACTCAACAAGAAACTCTCAAAATAATAAGGGTACATCTACTCTCTGGACGACGACTGGTAGGGATCTAGCTCGCGACTCCCTCACCTCGATCTGAAGAAGCAGCAACTGGAGCAGCAGGAACAGGAGCAGACGTCCCTGGGGAGAAAGACACCACGATGGGTGTGAGAACTACATCCCACAGTAGTTCTCAGTGGGTGCCGCCAACAAGCCCAACGGTCTGCCCACTAAGTCTACTAGAGGCATGCTGTAACAAATGAAATGCTGAAGGAAAGAGTTGGAAATGAATAACCCTACAGCTACTATGCCCCTATCTAGATGCTTAAAAAGTGGAATAGATGATAACATGGTGCATCTACTATCCCTCAACTCAGATCACCCAATCTACCTGACTGCCTCCTCAGGTCCAGTCAAACCTGCGCCTACCTACTGCCGTTACATCCCAGAGGACCGGACTGACGTAGGTATGTCCGTAGCTGCCAAAACTGGCTCAGCCAGAGGGACTGTGTCCGTAACTGCCAAAACTGGCTCAGTCAGAGGGACGGCGTCGACAAGTTGCGATACCAAAGTAACAGATCCCACCCCGGAGGTGGCTCTCGTGGGGCGCGACCCCATCGAGGACAAAGGTATCCACGCACTCTGTCGAGCTGGCACTGCAGGCTATAGTCAAAATCCACGCTCACGATCTGAACGAAACAAACTCAGGATCCTCAAACATCTCGCACAACGGTCGGAGCACTCTCGACGACTCAGCTGATCAGCTCTCTCGAATCACAAGACACAAGCAACTCCACCAACTCATAGCACAAAGTCGCATCCATAGTGAAAAACTGCCTCATCAGGCCAAACATCGCATCCACTGCGAGAAACTGTCTCAACAGGCCAAACAGGCCGAACATCGCATCCACTGCGAACAACTGCCTCAATAGGCCACAATATCCCAACATGCAGACTCACTGACAGGATAAACTCCACCACTGACACAATGAAGGGTCCGGGAACCCCGAAAGACTAGAACCTACAACCCTAATCAAACAAGAACAGGCTCTAGACATAGCCTCTCGTTGTTCTCGTCCCAAGAAGAAGGCAGACCTTAGAACCCAAACCACTCGAATCATCTCGGGTGGTTCAATTAGGAAAAAGGTGACATTTCTTACTGAAAGCCATTCGATCTGGAAGAAATCCATATTTAATAATTTTTAGTTCTTTTTTTAGGAAAATAATTGAAAACAAGTTTTATATCCAAGCCTCGAAGAGCTAATGCCTTCGTCCAATCAAACAAGCACAGACTCAGGCGACCCTACGATGCTTGGAAGAAAACATTTGGTTGACTAAAATCATATGTGTGTCCAAAGAGGTTCTGGGTTCAAGGTCCTGCTGACACAGGTATACAGCTGCCACTATCACAGCGGCGACAATAAAACAAGAAACCGAAACATCTCGGGACCGCCGTCTACCCAAACGGCTCCCACCACAGATGAACAACCAACTACATCTACCAGACTCCACTCTGCTCCCAAGCACGAGTGTAAATGCATCCCACACTAAAAGAATCCCGACCACTCGGCCCACTACCCGGGCGAGTAACACTATGTCTAGGAAAGAAAAGAAGTGTGGATGTCTAAAGCAGAATAAACCTAGCCTAAGTTGGAGTTTTCTATTGGTCTGGCTACACATGCAGCATATAACGGGGGTGCTAGGTCAAGTTCCAAGATAACAATAATTTTTACAGATAGTAGGAAACAAGAGATCGCATGATCATCAAATAACTCTAGAATTATCAGCTATCACATTCTAGCATGCTACAAAAGAATATCACTATCATGCATGGTCATACTATAGCAGATTTAATGAACATTCCATCAATCTTGGAGACAGGGCCACCCACCTGAAAACGTTAACTGTCCAAGGTTCCACAGCTGAAAATACCAAGAAATTGATATGTCCAAATCCAACGGGTCCAACAATACCCGCAAACTCTCCTGGGCACAACACAAGGTTCACAATTACACTTAATTCCACAATTTACCCAAATAAGTTACAATCTGAATTCAGCCACAAAGATGTCACCTTTTCACCTGCAAACAAAGCTCCAAAAATTCCAATAAAAATACTGCTGCGATCCTCACGTCGAGACCTTCGAAATGGGTACCTGCACGTCCAATTCCGAGCCCCGTAGGCCGAGTTACAAATTCCACAACAGAGGGTGCGCAAAACCTCACAAATACACAACTGTAAAACTCTGCACAGTAAAAGGGAAAGCAGTATACCTTCGGGCAAGCCTCAGAAAAATCCCCAAAAAATACGATGATAATCCTCGCGACGAGTAGATGCAAAAAGTGTACAGGCTCGTCTCGATCCGACACTCGAGTGCGGAGATAAAATTCCGACAAGGGGCTGCTGTCCAAAAACTCCACCAGCAAAATAGCAGCTTAGAAATGTCTCAAAAACCGTGCCATAACCTCTGAATCCAGCAAGATGATCGCAACGGAAAACGAAGGCGTACCTCTCGTGAATCCAACGCCGTAAAAATCGTCCAAAAATACTGAAGGAGTAGTTCTGTGGACCTCTCAGATCGAACTGCGACGATAACGGGCCTCCGATGAAAGATCGTCACTCTGTGCTCCGATGCTGAAGTCGTCGACGCTGTGACTTTCAAAAAATCCGGGCCTCTGCCAGAAGATGCGCAACACGAAGATCTCCAATTTTGCTGAAGGGTCCAAGGGCAGGGGAGCTTGGGAAAAGGGGCAAAAAGCCCAAGCAAAGTGCCTATTTATAGGCCCAGCCCGAGAAAAAATCCAAGTTTGGACTCTTGGGCCAATTTCGGGCGCCCGGGCATTCCGGGCTGCTACAGTGTTGGGCCCGGCCCAACACTGTGCGCGCCCGGATTGCTCCGGAGCCGACACGTGTCCCAGAGGCTTCACCCGCGCCCGGCGCACGTGCGCCAGCCAACCGCGCAACGCTGCGTGTCCCGACACGCGGGCGTGCGCGGCTGCGCCCGGCCAACCACGGGGCGCCACGTGGCACCCCCACGTCGCCCGGCAGCGCCCACGCCACGCCCACGTGCGCTGCCGCGCCGCCCGTGGCCCCGTGTCGGGCACACATCCCGAGGCGGCCGCCGCACAACGCGTGGACCGCGCGCACCAGGACCCGCCAACCAAAAGCCGCCACGTGTCCACCCCTGGTCCACCGTGCACCCGCGCCAAGTCCGTGGACCGCGCCTAAAGCACCGGCCACTCACGAGATGCCACGTGTCTCAGCCCCACGGTGCACGCCGGCCGAGTGGACCGCGCACCTGCCCGCGCCGCTCCGCCGCCTGCCCGAGCCCGCTCCGCCGCGCTTCGCCGCTGCCCGCCGGCGCCGGAACAGTACCCACAGCCTCGAAATCCGTGTTTTCTCCCCCGGGCTCCGAAAAATATAAGTAAATAGCCCGTTTCGATCGTTTTCGCGCGCTGATTCCAAATTCGATGTCCGTTTGGCCCAATTCTACTTCTAAAATTTGTCGAAAATTCCCGGAGAAGTGATCTTGATCCGTTTTTCATGCCGGGTCAAATTCTTGGTTCCAATACGCACGCAAAAACCTCAATCACCCAATATGAGCCTCCTGTTAAGCAATCCTGCTCCGTTTACACTAGGAATCCATTTCTTGGGCCCGACACACGCACAAACACTCCCAGAAGCCACTAATCCATCAATAAACCTTTAAGTGGGGATTCGGGTCCTCACACTTATTCTAAAATTTAGGTGTCTTTTCTCGGCTCTTATTCTATGTCAGTTCATTCAAATTGGTTGACTATTTTTTCTCGACTCTTATTCTATGTCAGTTCATTCAAATCGGTTGACTCGTTGACAGACTTTCACACCACTTGTCACCTTTTAATTCGGTTCAACTGGTTCACCACTTGTCATCTTTTAATTCGGTTTAACTGGCTCGGTCACATTGACCGTACTTGCCACATGGCGACTTTTTTTGGTTTCGATCAACAGCCAAGTTATTATATGTAGCAAACGATTTGATTTACTTTTAATTTATTTTTGATTATATATCTTTCAAATCGACGATCTATATTATTGAATATAATCTAGACTAGTTAAACTATATAAAAATTAAATTTTATATTTTTTTAACATCGCTGATTAAACAATCAAATTAAGAATCATAAGATTTGTAGTTTTAATGGCCGATATGAAACAAGTGCTTGTTTAATTAACAGTACAGAAGAATCCAAATCGGCTGATTTTTTTGTTAAAAATTTTTTTAAGCTATTTAAAATGAGATCTAATCTCTATATCTTAAATACAAAAATTGTATCATCATTTCTTAAAGAATATTTATTTTTAGTCTTTTATTTCGGTCCACTTAATGCCTCCCCAGGACTCTGAAAAAATACTTTTGGAACACCAATGGGCATTAAATTAAAGAAAAAAATCTAGTACTATACTTCACTTTAATATGGAAACGTAACAATCAATGGTTTATTGTCTTCATCCCTTTTTTCTCTTTATTCTATTTGATAAGAACAATATTAGAAAATTATAAAATTTAATTTTTAAATAATTTTAATAGTTTAAATTGTATCAAACGATACCGATTATTGATTTGAAAGCAAACTTTATCATGAAAAACAAATCGATAGTAAATCAAATCATTTACCACCGATAGTATTATAGTAAAGCTCTATACAAAAACACTATTTATACATAATATTTAGAATTGAATTTTTATACTTTTAAAAATATCAAATTATTAATACTTGTGAGTTATTGATCTGTGGATAAAAAAATATGCAGCTAGAATGATAACGGTACTCTAAAATTTAGTAGATGATTAGTGAAATTATATGATTTAACAAATTAAATTAATTAAAAAGGATGAATCTAATGGTGAATAATATATGAGCAATAAGTTTTTGGTATTTTTAAAAGTATCATAACTCATAAATTTTTTATCAACCAAGATATTAGTCGACACTGCGAGAACTTTACAGGAAGGAGTCATAGGTTCCATCCATCTTTCCAAGGGGTTTCCTTGGTTTCTCTCTGGTCCCAAGTAGTTAGCGTGATATGCGATTAATTTGTTGACGATTTGGCCTGGTACGTAGCTTCTTCTATTGTTTCTCTTTTCTTATCTCTTTCCCCCTACAGTTTTTTATTCAATCATGTTGCTTTCATAGATTTTTCTATTCGCACCGTCCCAGTTGCATATCCACCTTCCATTTGGAGATTAAGATAGTATTTGGTTGCAGGATAAAATAGAAATAACTCATTTTATTCTGCTAAACCATCCAAACACTAATCAAAATTGCCACTTAAATTTATTCCTCTCTTAACGGGTTATCCAAGGATAACCCGTTAAGAAATATTCCCTAGGGTCTTAGGAATTGGGGTAAAACTGCTGTTTATCCCAGGGGCAGCACTTGAAAAAATCTCTCATGCCAAAGCTTCGTTAATTAACTATTTAATTAACTAATTAACTATTTAATTAATTAATTAACTATTTGTATCAACTGATTAACTATTTAATTAAGTTAATTAACTATTTAATGCACTCTTTGTATCAACTAATTAACTATTTAATTAAGTTATGTGTTGCCGCGGCTGCTGGTTGGTTGGGAATGAGAGGTGATGACTGAATTCTGCATGTATATAGTAATTCAATTAAAAAAATATATTTGCTATTTAATATAATGTTAATTCTATTTCAAAATCTTGTTTCATTTAAATGTTGTGTGTGAATTATTGCATATTTTTAATATAATGTATGTTATTTATGTTGTATTACTACATACAAGTATATAAAGAATTTATTATAAATTTATTCATAAATAAAGAATTTATTATTTATTTTAAAAAAATTTGACTCATTTAAATATTCTTTTGTGTGGTGAAATAATTGAGTTTAATTATAAAGTCTTCAAATGTTCCTATTTTTATTAATGAGTATTGAATTATTAAATTAACATAAAATTTAAATCAACAAAAAAAATTTATTCATGACTTCACTCATGAAAATAAAGCTAAGGGCAGAATTGGTATTATAAATTTTTAACTACTTTATCTTTTCACTATTCTTATTTATCCCCAGTAATGAACCAAACACTATTTCACCTATTCTTAAGAATAAAAGCTTTACAAACCAAACACTATTTTTTCTTTATCCCAGAATAACAAGCTATTCCAAGTATAAAAAAATTTATATCTCTTAAATTTATCCCCGAACCAAACGGTACCTTAAGGTTATATATCTGGATATATATAAGTATACATCTCTTTAGGGGTATATATCTTACACCCATCTCATTCTGAGATGGGATAAATTTTATTTGTCACTCGATGTGACGAATAAAATAATACACACTCCAGAATAAAATGAGATGTAGAATGTACACTTCTAAAAGAATGTATACTAGCATCCCTCTATATATATAAAGTGCACCATACAAGTCACACAGCAGGTGTAAGGACAACTAGCTAGTACATTTTAAAATGGCCCTTACAATTCAAGATCTCCTCCTTGAAATATGCCTTGTTGTTTTAATCCTTCTTCTGCCGGCGACGGCGCCGTTTGCTGCATCTGCTGCTGCCGGCAGATCCACGTATATTGTCCACATGGATAAGTCCGCCATGCCCACGACATTCTCCGATCACCGTGAGTGGTATTCCGCTACCGTCGCGACCGTAAAGACATTTGCTGACGCTCCTAGTCTGGTTTATACGTACGACGATGCTTTTCACGGGTTTAGTGCTCTTCTGTCGGAGGATGAGCTCCGAAGCCTTCGTCGCTCTCCGGGCTTTGTGTCGGCGTACCCTGATCGCCAGGCGACCCTCGACACGACACACACGTACCAGTTCCTCTCGCTCGACCCGTCCAGTGGTATTTGGTCGGCTGCCATGTTAGGCGCGGACGTCATCGTCGGAATGATTGATACCGGAATCTGGCCCGAGAGCCGGAGCTTCAATGACGCCGGCTACTCTGCAGTACCAAAAAGGTCATATATGAAATAATTTGTACTCAACATTTACTCTTATATTTCATGTCACATAGTTAATTAGTTGGTTAATTCACAAATTATTCGTAAATTATTAAAAATTTAAATTAAACGGTACGTGTGAATTTTTTTCAAAATTCAGAATAAAATATAAATTTTTGGGATGATTTTAATAATTCACGAATAAACACGAATTATTCGACTAAAAATTCGCGTAATATTTTGCAACAATTCTAATAATTCGCAATCGAATAATTGCCAAAAATTAGGATAAAATATTTTGATAAAATTTTGGTGTCTCTAACTCTCCGTTCGTTTGTCTTAAAATAAAAACAATCTATCGCCACCGTCTACTTTATTTTATAGATATCTATTTTTTATTTTAAAAAATTATAATTATTTATACTGATAGTATAAATTTAGAAAAAAAAAATTAATTTAATAATATTCAAATTTTTTTTTCTAAATTTTTAATTAGTAAACATATAATTTTTGTATAAATTACGTATCCGAATAATTGGCGAACTAATTTTTTAAGCCGATTTTTTCAATAAATTTAAAATTTAGAATACAAATTTTATTCGTATTACATCCGTACGAATTATTGTCGAATCCAATTAACTAACTACTGTAAGATATTAATTTAGAATTAAATGAAGGCATTCGGATAATTTCATCATATTTTCGATAATAAAATATTTGACGATCACTACCGTAAACCATATATAGTTGGAAATATTTATTTTCTTATAAACCGAATTTTAAGATTACCAAAAATTATTTCTTAATTCAAAAAATAGTATAAAATAAATTATCGAATTTAACAATCTTCATATTACAGTTCTTAAATTCAATATCAAAATTATAAATTTTAAAAAAATTATATAAATAATGGACCAAATTGTATTGTTCTATATTATTAAACAATAAACATTTTATGGTTGTTAAAATTGTCAAATTTCAAACTATCTTGTGCAAATGATAATAAAATTAGGAAACTCAATTTCTATAAAATAAAAATTAAGCAATCACTACAACACAATAAGGTTATAGCGACACATTGTTGGGACACTTTTATGCAAGTGTCCCATTTATAAATCAAAGCCCAAATTTAAACCCAATCCAAAAAAAAATTATTATTCCTACTCAACCCACTACACACACCAACCACAATCTTTGGCCCAAAGCCCAAACTCTATGAAAAAAATTATTATTCCATAAAGTATTTAAAAAGTGATTTTAATTTTTAAAATCAAATTTAAAAAATTCCAAATTATTATATTTTAGCTACTATTATTTTAAACATTAAATTTACCGACTAATAATTATACATATTTAATATATGGATTAACTTCAACTAAAACCCAACCTAAACCCATCCGATCCTTTTCCCTTGCCCTCCCCTGCGCTATCTCTCACGAACGCTTTTCTATGGACCCCTATTACATTACAAGAGCGCACAACTAAATTGAAAGCAATATATATGCTATAAGAGTGATGCATTTGAAGATCTTACTAATTCATCGTGAATAAAAAAGTGATGATTTTTTTTTTTTGTACCCCTATTATTTCGAGTGTTTATGCAATAGTAGAATTTTTTATATTTTTTTATTGGGATTAATATTGTTGATTGAAGTTTTAATGAAAATTTTTAAAATTTTGTTGATTGTTTTTTTTAGTCTTATCGATTTAATATAAATGTGATTTGCTTAACTAAAATTTAACACTATATGTTTAAATATAATATTATTATTTTGAATGATAATGGGACACTTATAAAGTGTCGCTAGGCTAAAGAAATATAATATTTTTTTTCAAATTTGGGACACATAAGTGTGTCACTAAAAGTAAAAAAATGTGTTGCTAAATTGCAGCATTTTTTTTGGGATATACCAGCACTTAGTAATGTGTCGCTATATACCCTAGCGACTGCACATATAGCGACACTATAATAAGTGTCGGTAATTTTGCTAGTGACACTTTTTTTAGGTTTTAGGGACACTTAAAAGTGTCGCTATAACCTTATTGTGTTGTAGTGAATGCTTCTATATTTTTTATTTTTAGATGTTGCTCATTCATTCCTATTCATCGGCTTATATTTAATTTTTATTTAGTTGTGATCTACAATAATAAGTCATTTTTAGAGAGGTACTAATTATCAAGTACCTAAAAAAAAATATTTTGGTCTTTTAATTTAGAAGAAATTAAGTAATTTTGCTCTACTATATTATCTAATCTATGTCACGCTCCGGAACTGTCGATTGATTGGTTCGGAAGCACGCACAGACTTCCCGCTGAACAAATAAGCCACGCTCCACCCAAACAGAATGATCAGTTCCAATTACGCTTAATTAAAAAGAAACGAAAGGATGCACAATATCAGAGTATATGGGATAAAATATAAAAATATAACTTTATTACATCTATTGGTTCGGTTACAAAAAGGAACATAAAACTGAGCCCACTACGCAATAAAATAACAACCAAACGACACAGCACAATGGACAGCTGGCTAGACTCCTAGCTTCGCTACTCGACCACATTCTTGCCGTGATCACGTGCCTCACCAACCAATCCGACACCTGAAAGGAGTAAATCATAGGGAGTGAGAACTAATTAAAGTTCCCAGTGGATTCAACCACCGAGAAAGAATGTTCTGCACTTACTTAGTCTACAGGAGATATCTACAAAAATCCAAACAGAGATAAGACAAGCATGAAGGGAAACACAATAGAGGTTAAAGGTACACCCCAGAATCCTCACCAACACCCAATCAAAACCAAACCCTTCGGCTCAAATCTGCCGAGCTCACTCACCTGCGCAACAGCCGAAAGGGGTCTCACCTTTCCGATCGGTTGACTTGTACGAGACTCGAGTGGAGGTTGAATTCTCGAACTGTACTCCTATCGGCGACCCATACATTCATCCGACGGAGTTGGTCGACCGTTTGCTCCCCAGATTGACCCTGGGTGCAAAGTGGGGCAGCAAAGAGTTTCACACTCGCGCCACCTGGTTAAACAAACCTACCGCTAGGAGAGCCGGGACCCAGCCCACGTCATCCCCAGTGGGTATTCCACCACATACTATGCAGCGCCTGGAGGACCGGGACCAAACCCACGTTATCCTTCCGTAGATCTTTGACCACAAATCACCGAATGAGAGGTCGGATTACACCCACGTCACCACACATATCGTTAGCTTTGTACACCCATTTTCAAAGGAGTAGAAAGTATCAATCTACTCCTCAGTCAAGCGCTCTCACACCACACAATAGTCTGAAGGCCAACTACCCAGCTCACAACATACTAGAGTACTTAGCTCAAGTCCTTGGCTATTCCTAAGATAGAATCTACCAACTCTCACACTCAACTGAATCCTCGATTCCACAACCCTATGGTTCCATCCTGAGGTCCACAAGCAAGACACCCAAATACAGGGTCACCAACCTCTATGGTACTAAAATCTCAGGGTTTAGAGAGTTCAACACAACACTCTCTCCACAATCCACACTTACAACAAAAGGTAAAAAACTAACTATAAGACAAACCTCAATACAGTAAACAAGATAAGAGATCACCACTGTTTGATGATATCCCCCACCTCAGGGTGAAGAATTGCAGAAGGTTGCAGTCGGTTGCTTGAATCGCTAAAGAACGTTCATTCGGGCACGAACTGATACGAGGAAGAGGTCCCCAAACTCCGCAGTCTGCTGAAGATTTTCAGTCCTCGGCTCGAGCTAGCCTCTCACAACATTCAACAGAATTTTCTCCGAGTAAACTTGCTCTCAATACTATTTATAGGAGAAACTGGCTGAATACGAAGGGAACAGAAATGACCAAGCGGCGTATGCGGCGTGATAGAGTTCAGTACACGACACGTCACCCAAGCTTATCCTCATAATAACAATCTCTAGTGTCAGCGCCGTTTTCGATGGCTGTCCCATTACCAAGAGAATCTGTTGACTATGTATGAGTCGATAGTGCTTGCATGAACCGAGATATTGTCTCCGCATTACCTCAAGGCATTCGGTTCCTCATCGAGTTAGTTCGTGTTAGGATTTGATTTTATTTGTAGTTGAATCCTAGTTGGATTAAGATTAATATTTAAATCTTAAAGAGATAAGTTTGTTAAGATTTAAATATTAATTAGAATAGAAATCTATTTATACTAGGATTTGGATAGCTTTTAATGTAAGCTATAAATATAGCATATGTGTTATTATTTTAAGGGTGTGTTAAGGTGGACACACCCACGGTGGTGTTAACGTGGTCACACCCATGGAGACGGTGGTGTTAACGTGGTCACACCCATGGAGACGGTGGTGTTAACGTGGTCACACCTATGGAGACGGTGGTGGTAATACCCATGGAGGTGGTGGGGGCTAGGATTTAGCCACACCCATATAGTGGTATCTACTACACCCACGGCGGTGGTAACACCCATGAAGGTGGTGGGGGCCGGGTTAGGATTTAGCCACACCCATAGTCTTCTAGGTTTATAGAAGACGAGAGAAGTGAGTCTTCTAGGTTTATAGAAGACGAGAGAAGGGTGAGAGAGATTCAGGAGGAGGGCACGGGTTGAAGCTACTCTATTGCAGAAGAGGAGTCGGTGTAATCGGTGCAATTCTTCTCTTGGTTAATGAATCTTATTTCACCCGCATATTTTTTATTTTGTTTTTCTTCTCCTTGGTGGTTGTGCTAATTCCAGTTATATTGAGAGGACGGGTTTTACGGTAAAAATCCGATTTGACGTTTCCGTTGCGGAATCCCAACACTAGACGGTACCGGTGTGGATTGCGGTATCGAAGTGGGTTGCGGATTCAGAGAATCTGGTACCGGGGCGAGTACCGAAATTTTCCAACAATTGGTATCGGAGCCAAAGGTTATCGATTCTCGGGAGAGATCGACATCAGAGTACTTGATTACCGATCATCACGGGAGACGATCACAATTTGATCTCGCTAGGCGTGTTGGACTCGAAGGTATGTAATTTTTCGGCTTCAGGTGGAGCTAGAGAGTCCAAAAGCGAGATCGGAGATGCAGTCGCTCAAGGTGGAGCGGAGGAGAGATCGATGTAGCGATTGAAGACTACAAATCAAATCAAGGTGGAGATTGCTAGGATTTGATTTTATTTGTAGTTGAATCCTAGTTGGATTAAGATTAATATTTAAATCTTAAAGAGATAAGTTTGTTAAGATTTAAATATTAATTAGAATAGAAATCTATTTATACTAGGATTTGGATAGCTTTTAATGTAAACTATAAATATAGCATATGTGTTATTATTTTAAGGGTGTGTTAAGGTGGACACACCCATGGTGGTGTTAACGTGGTCACACCCATGGAGACGGTGGTATTAACGTGGTCACACCAATGGAGACGGTGGTGTTAATGTGGTCACACCTATGGAGACGGTGGTGGTAATACCCATGGAGGCGGTGGGGGCTAGGATTTAGCCACACCCATATAGTGGTATCTACTACACCCACGGTGGTGGTAACACCCATGGAGGTGGTGGGGGTTAGGATTTAGCCACACCCATAGTTTTCTAGGTTTATAGAAGACGAGAGAAGTGAGTCTTCTAGGTTTATAGAAGACGAGAGAAGGGTGAGAGAGATTCAGGAGGAGGGCTCGGGTTGAAGCTACTCTATTGCAGAAGAGGAGTCGGTGTAATTCTTCTCTTGGTTAATAAATCTTATTTCACCCGCATATTTTCTGTTTTGTTTTTCTTCTCCTTGGTGGTTGTGCTAATTCCAGTTATATTGAGAGGACGGGTTTTACGGTAAAAATCCGATGTGACGTTTTCGTTGCGGAATCCCAACACTAGACGGTACCGGTGTGGATTACGGTATCGAAGCGGGTTGCGGATTCAGAGAATCTGGTACCGGGGCGAGTACCGGATTTTTCCAACAGTTCGGTCCACCACAACCGGTTCAGCTCACCACAATCTAACATCTCTTCTCTATCTTTGTTTTCTATTTCTATCTTTCTTCTTTCTTTGAAATATAGTAAAGAGAAATAATTGTTTAGGTTCGGGTTTTCGGCTTTGGATTGAAGTTTTGGATTTTTAGTTAGTTTTAAATTTGCGTATAGATTTTTGAAATTTGTTGGGTTCAAATACAAATTTTGGAATTGATGGTTAGGTTCGGATTCAGATTTTTGAAAACTCGACCCAAATCTAACCTGTAGGCATCGCTAACCATTGGTCCCTAACCATTACCTATTTTTTTATTAGTAATCTTAACCCTTTTACTTTTTACGGTTAAAGTTATGTTTAAAATATTTATTATCTCTAACAATTAAAATATTATTATATTTATATAAAATATTTATTATCTCTAACGGATCAAAATTTTTTTAATCTTATTCAGTTTAAAGGGTTGAACCAAGCCGCTTGATAGACTTGGTTATTGATAGACTTGATTACGGTTTGATTGGTCGAACCAGTCAATTAAATCTAATTTTTAAATTATCGATACTAACTTAATATACTATTTAAATCATTGATACTAACCCAAAATTTCTATATACTATTTAAAATCCGTCAGATTAGAATGCGGGTTTTGGATTTAATACTCGAGTTCGGGTTCTGATTTTTTAAAACCTGGCTTGAATTTGACCCGTTGGCATCGCTAACCATTGGTCCCTAACCATTACTTTTTTCTTTACCAATAATTTTAATATTTTTAACTTTTACGTCTAAAATATTTATTATCTCTAACGGTTAAAATGCTATTATGTTTTAAAATGTTTATTATCTCTAATAGTTCAAAATTATTCTTAACTTTTGTTGAGATCAAAAAATCGCCGCGTGGTAAGAGGAACGGTCAATATGACTAAACCGGTAGAGCCGAATTGAGATGTGACACATAGTAATATGAAAAGTATAAGTTGGTCAACAGGTCAATTAATTGACTTGGATGAATTAAAAGGTAGTAGGAACGGAGGAAGGCACCTAGATCTTAACAAGGGATAGACATGGATCGATTGTCTAAGTATGGTATCGGTCTTCGGGTTTATCAGCCGATTGAAGATAAGGATCGAGACTAAAGATATTTAGATGAGCGACGCCTAAGATCAAGCAGGCGAAATAATAGGGCGTGGAACCCGCGACTGATTCGATTTTGGCCAGAACACACTTCATCAGTCACGACCGAGAATTGTGCCCTATTCCCCATAATGGCAAGCGATTTTTGAAGGGAACATGGCCGAAGATTACGCCATTACCTATCACGCCCCGAGTTTAAAAGCCAGTCTAATTTTTTTTAAATCAGAGGCGGCGGCGGCGGCGGCGGCCGGAGCTCAACCTCGGGTTACAACCTGGTGCAACCATAGAGGTACGAACCTATACGTAAAAGCTTTCATGCATATGCATGAAAAGATTCCTCTCACCCCAGAGAACTCACTTGGATGCTCGGATGGCGGTTAGAGGCGGCGGCGACGTCCGGCGACCAAACCCAACCGAGCTCGGTGAGCTCTAATGGCGAAAATCCAAACAATGGTCTTGAAGCCCAGCAACTTGCACAGAACTACTCCACTTGGTGCTGTGAAGCTTGCCGAGGTGGTGGCCGGCGGCGGTGCCGGACGGCGAAGATCGGTGAAGACAAGGTTTTGCCCAAAACTAGGGTTAACTCGTACGGCTCAGATCCTTATCCGATCGCCACGAAACTTGATGGGGAGGTTTCAGTCGACGAGAAGACCAATTCCAACGGTCTTGATCTCTAGTTCAGTAGTCGGATGAAGACTGCGCCCAAGATTGGCTAAAATATGGACTTCCGGCAAGAAGTCGCTCCCGCCGGCAACAAGGATGACGGCGACGGCTCGGGCTACACAGGTAAGATCGACTCAACATAAGGAGTCATATGGACGGACTCTTGAGCCACTTAAAACTAATAAGTTCCATAACCTCACATTGCCTGAGAAGATAAAGATGGAGGGCCTCCCCGCGGCGGCGCACGGCGGAGCAGAACGTCGGGAAGGTTTGGGCTCAGTCGCGGCGTCATAGAGGAACACCCAGACCCACTTTGGATCAACCAAAACTCCTTCTCGATGCCTCCCACACCACCAGACCGAGAAGAAACCCAACTTTCTAGGTCTCCCCGAGCTTTTCCGGCGACTAGACGGCGGTGGCGCCGGCGCGACGGTTGGAGAAGATGGTGGAGGCATCGGTTCAACAGAGAGGGAGACAAAGAGGTGGTCGGTTGAGGGAATGCCCAAGAGTCACAAACCGGATGCATGTATATAGTGCATTTGTTCAAAAAATGCTATTGAGTCCCTCTACAACCCATATTTAGTTCCAAGTCATTCACCAAAATGTTCAACTAACATTTTAGTCCCTGTCCATGATTTTGCACAAAATTTGGAACATAAAATTTAGGGTTCTTTTACAAAATACCGCATTTTTTTGTCTTTTTCACGCTTTTCGAGGCGTTTGAGTCGTCAAACTGAAAAACGGATTTCGCCACAACGTCCGGCTTGACGAAAACTATCAGGTAGCAATTTTCGTTCGTCGACGAGATGTCCGGATAAATTCCCGATCCATCAAATACTGTGCAATTTACAGTTTTACATGCTTTTCGAGACTCTAGGATCGTCAAATGGAAATTCCGTCAGTGGCATTGCGCTCAGATCAATGAAACCAATCAAAACGATTACCTGGATTGCTATGTTCGGAGTCCCGATAGTGGATTGGTCAACGTTGTTACCGAAAAAAATTAAAATCAGAGGCTACTGTTCATTACTGTTCAAATCCATTATTCACTTAAGTCGCGGGTCCCGTCCGCTTCTTCGCTGATTTCTGGACGATCCAACCGTCGGGTCGAAATTTGGTCTATATCATTTCCGATCAGTTCGACGAGACGGTCGCACCGGTGATCTAGGATTTTCGAGATCAGGCCCGGATTTGAAAAGTGATATTTTTGCCTCGTAAATTGTGTAATTTGCACACCGGCAAATGACCAATTAGGTTATTTCTGCTCCTTTGAATTCAAAATCAACTTGAATTTCATTTTTATTTTATTTATTTAAAAATAAAAATCTTGATTATTGCATTACCTATAATAACAAGCGATTATCGAAAAAAAATGTGGCCGAATAATGCGCCACTATCCGAAATATGGCGAATAATCTCAAAAAAGTTCGCACCAGTATAAAAAAGTAAATTTTTGTAATCGAACTGATAGATGTAATAAAATTATATTTTGATGCTTTATCTCTTGTGCTATGATATTGCACATTCTTTTGCTTTCTTTTAATTAAGTGTGATTGGGATTGACCGTTCCGTTCGGGTGGAGCGTGGCTTACCCATTCGGTGGAAAGTCTGTGCGTGCTCCTGAACCGATCAATCGGCGGTTCCAAGGCGTGACACTTTCCTAGTGTAATTTTCAGCTTTCCTAAGAATCGTTGTAGCTTGCAATCATTTACCCTATCCTCGCAACCTTTCCACACAACTCCGAGCTCCACAGTTTGATTCGGCTCCTCCGGCCGAGTCAAGTTCCTGATGAGTTTTCGAAGGAGAGTTTAGTTCTGCCCCCCTAGGCCGAACCTGGTTCGTGTTTGTGTTAGTAGAACCCGGTTAAGCGAATTCCTTCTCAACTAGATCGCTTGATCCGAGGAGCACTCCAGAGGGTCAACTCTGAAGGCTGATCCTTGACCAAACGCTGTCAGCGATCAGATCTCGATTCGACCTTTAGTTCAAAGGATTGAATCAAGCCACTTGATAGACTAGATTACGATCTAACCAGTCGAACTAGTCAATTCAATCTGATTTTTAAATCATTGATATTAACTTAATTAAAATGAATAATAATAGTTAGGAAGCTAATTGCAAACTAAAAGGTAAGAAACTAAGATTTTAAAAATCGACTAAAAACTAAAAAAAATTAAAGTTTAAAATCAAAACCAACTTAGTACATCAAAACAATTAGAGCGATCAAATTGATAAAATACATAAATAGTCTAGATTAGCTCCATAAAAATTTATCTAATTTATCTAGAGTCCTAATTTCATTTATTTTATTAAAATTCTATGGTGGAGATTTATTATACATTTAAATTTTAAATTATATAATCTAAATCTATTCAGTGTTAAGTTTAAATTTTACTATATTATTTAGACTTATAGGAGATTTCTATATTCTGTTTAGGCTCTAAACTTTAAATTATTTTCAATCTATATTTTAAATTATAATACATGATCTCATTATTTTAAAAGATCTTTACTATTAAAATTTAAATTAATTTAACCTATACAATTCTGTTGTATGAATTATACCATATATTATTAAATTAAATTAAATATTTAACAGTATTTAATTTTTTTTTAAAATGGTGACACAAAATTAATGTCTAAATTAGAAAAAATCTAAAATTTTTTATTTATATTAAATATGTTGAATTTTAATATTTATCCACTTTTATTATTTTTTTAAATAGTGATATAATATTAATGTCTAAATTAGAGGAATTCAAAATTTTCTTACATATATTAAATAATATCTAAATGAGAAAAATTCTAAATTTTTTAAGCATATTAAATATGCTGAATTTGAATATCTATCCACATTCATTTTTTATTTCAAATATTAATATAAATTAATGTCTAAATTATAATTCTAATTTTTTTTTAAATTAATGTCTAAATTAATACAAATTAATATCTAAATTTGTGAAAGAAATATAAATCAACTTTTTAATTTTTTTTTGACTTATTTATTTCCGAAAATAATATCTGGATATGAAGCTATCTTTTAGCCTAGTAAAGAATAAAATAAAATTTTACTTTTTGTTGATCACAGTTAGTTTTTTTTTTATTATTTATAAAATTAAATTCCGAATCATTTCTCTAAAAAATTAGTTATCATGTTCGATCAATAGAATGAATCAATAAATTAAGCTTGTTCCTAAAAATATCAAAATATTAGTACTTGTGATTTTTTTTATTTTTTGATGTAAAAATATACGGTAAGAATATAATAATATTTTAGAATTTAATAATATTTTAGAATTTAATAGATAATTGATGAAATAGTATAATTTTACGAATAAAATTAATCAAAAAAAATTAAATTTAACGATAAACTTAAAAATACTAAATATTTGATTTTTTTTAAATTACAAAAGCAGGACTCTGGATCAATTATCAACTCCAATGCCCAATGGGTAAAATTGAAAATACTAGAGCCTTGGTACGTGAGTGTTACATGTGCTTATATTTGTGTATGTATATACCCATTTCCCATACAATAATACTTTTGAAAATATACTTTACTCTTTTTTATATGCCCTCTGAAAGGGAGAGCGACCAACATCAATCCCAAAATATAATAGATGATGAATGAAATCGTGTTACAAAATATACTTTTTCTACAAAATTTTTATCCTACAACCCAAAAGAGTTCAAGGGTAAATTGTTAGCCTTATTATTTTTTATTTTTTAATATTAAAATCTTAAAATCTATTTAAATTTTGTATAATTTTTGAATTAAGGGACCGTTTGGTAGCGGAATAAGACAGAATTAGCTATTTCAGCGATAAGTATAAAATACGGAACTAGTGTAAAAAAGTGTTTGGGATGATTTCAGGAATAAGAGATTTTGTGTTTGGTTAGATAATAAGAAATAAAAGAATAAAGAGTATTAGTTGTTTTAAATGACTTTTTTTTCTCAAATTTTATTATATAATAATGAGGTGAGAGATGGTGCCTCGGGAGACGTGAAAGAATATTTAAAAAAAAAATAAAAGATGGTTAGAAAAGAATAAGAATAGTAACTTTTACTTATTATAATTATACTGAAATAAAATATTCTCGTAATTTTTAATAAAATATCTCCTAAATAATTTCAATAAAAAACGGACCTAAGAGTTCCTAGTCATACAACTCATTTTGGACAATAAACTTACCATTTCTTTTTGAGGAGCAGATACAATGGAATCTCTTTAGGGTATTTTAATATATATTTTATATTGAACAGATGGAAGGGTAAGTGTGAGCCCGGAGAGGCGTTCAACTCGTCCTTGTGCAATCGGAAGCTCATCGGAGCCAAATTCTTCAACAAAGGCCTCGTGGCCGCGAACCCAGGCATAGTCCTCTCCATGAACTCGGCGCGCGACACACAGGGCCACGGCACCCACACCTCCTCCACTGCCGCTGGAAACTTCGTCCCCGACGCCTCCTTCTATGAGTACATATATATACTTTGAAATAATTAATTATTTAATTTAAGAACTGCATGTGTTGAATCATTCTCTATCAGCATAAGCTTTAGATAATAAAAACGATTGTTTTTACAGATACGCTCCGGGCACTGCACGAGGGATTGCACCGCGGGCGAGGTTGGCCATGTATAAGACGAACTGGGATGAGGGGCGGTACGCATCGGACGTGCTGGCCGGGATGGACCAGGCGATCGCGGACGGTGTCGACGTCATCTCGATATCGATGGGGTTCGACGGCGTCCCGCTGTACGAGGACCCGGTCGCGATCGCCTCGTTCGCTGCGATGGAGCGGGGCATCTTCGTCTCGTCGTCGGCTGGGAATGCCGGCCCGAATCTCACCTCGCTGCACAACGGCATCCCCTGGCAGCTGACGGTGGCCGCTGGCACGGTCGACCGCCAGTTCGCCGCGGCGGTCACGCTCGGCAATGGCCGAACCCTAACCGGCCTCTCACGCTACCCTGCGAACGCTTGGATCCAAAACTGGCCCTTGGTCTACAACAGGACCATCTCAGCTTGCGATTCCGCCGCAAATTTATCGACGCTGCTCGGTGCGGTCGTCTTGTGCCGTAACACGGGAACGCTGTTCGACCAGGCGGAGGCAGTGGGCCAATCAACCGTCGGTGGTGCAATCTTCATTTCGAACAATTCCTACTCCGAATTCTCATTTCCGGGAGTGGTCATTGACCCGAAGGCCGCGGTTTCACTCCTGAAGTACGTCCGCGCGGTTTCTAATCCCACCGTGAGCGTCCAGTTCCAGCAGACCGTTCTGGGCACGAAGCCGGCCCCGGTCGTGACTTCCTACTCGTCGCGGGGGCCGTCGGCGAGCTATCCGGGCGTGCTGAAGCCCGACATCCTGGCTCCCGGGGACAAAATCCTCGCGTCGTGGATACCGACGCTGCCGACGTCGGTGATCGGCAACACACTGCTCGCTAGCGAATTCATCGTGATTTCCGGGACGTCCATGGCGTGCCCGCACGCGAGTGGCGTGGCGGCGCTGCTGAAGGCCGCGCACCCGGAGTGGAGTGTCGCGGCGGTGCGATCGGCCATGATGACCACCGCGGCGTACGTCGACAACACGGGACAGCCGATCAGGGACGCTGGCAACGGAAACCGCCCCGCGAGCCCCTAGCAGTCGGCGCCGGGCACGTCGACCCCAACAAAGCGCTCGACCCAGGGCTCGTCTACGACGCCGGGCCGCAGGACTACGTGAACATGCTGTGCAGCGCCAACTACACGCGCGTGCAGATCGCCGCCATCGCGCGGTTGCCGCCGTGGGCAATTGACTGCTCAAAGCCGTCGGCCGACCTCAACTACCCGTCGTTCATTGCGATTTTCGGGCCGAACGCGACGAGCGGTGCCACGCGGCAGTTCTCACGGACACTGACGAACGTCGGCCCCCCCGCAAACTACGGCATCGCGCTGGTGCCCGCAAAGGGAGTCGACATCGCGGTGTCGCCGCAGAAGCTCGAGTTCAGGGAGACTCTTCAGCAGCTGAGCTACAAGGTGACCGTTACGGTCAAGTCGCGCTTATCCGGTGTCCGTACCGGTGACAACTACGGGGCCATATTTTGGCTCGATACCAGCGGGAAATACAGCGTGAGGAGCCCCATAGTGGTGCTTTAAGATTCGTGCATGAATGTAGAGGTGTAATCAAGAGTGGGAAATAAAAGTTGGAATCGATGGGAGATGCAGCAGTTCATGCTGCTAAATTGTTCTTTATTTAATAAATTAATGACGAAAAAAGAAAATGCTTTAATTGTTCTATCATTTTCGAGTGAGATATATATATATAGGTAGCAAATTAATTTTCATCTATTTTTGATAAATTCCCAATTTTATATCAACAATTAATTAAGGCATCAGAACAAATTCCAAAAATAATTCAAAGGTTATTTTTTGCAAATTCATCGATTCTCAGTTCATATCGTTTTTTCTAATCTAATTGCCTTGGTTTCAAACTGATAAAACCTTAGTACATGATGGATTAATCAAAATGTGAGATTGGAAGTTACATTTCAAATGTTAGAATCTAAATTTTAAAGACCAACCGTTTGGAAGATCATAAAGAGAATCCATATTGTCAATACAATATCTATTATCATCGGTGTCCATATATTATATCTAATCATATTTGAGTATGTTTTTTGCACTTTCGAAAGTTCAAAATTTTTTGTATTTTAAATTATTTTTAATGTAATGGGATATTTTATTCATCAATCGATTTCGTTAGATAGATATGATCCACACTTTTAAAAATACAATTTAGATTCAAAAATTAAAAATTTAATTTAAATTTAATATTTTTTCGAGTTGGATATTTCACAAATTAGGTATCATCTAATTTGGTAAGTAACAAAAGTAAACAAAAAAATTGAAATTTATATGATGCTAACAAATTTGGTATATACTACTAATTTTTATCAATATTGTCATTTTAACTAATTCATTTTCAACAAGTTATTTTTTGTAAAACTCAACTATATTCTTTACTAATTGAGAGTTGAATTTTAAAATTTATAATGTATTCAAATATTTCTGTAATAATATTTTTTACCAATTATTATAGCAAGGTGTCTTAAATCGATCATACCAATGATTCCTTGATTTCACTCTTGTCCCAAGTAGTTGGTGTATAAGCAATTTGTTGAGGATTTGGCCAAGGGGACAGTGGTGACCTTCTTTGCTTCTTCTATTGTTTAAAAAGGCTATATATATATATATATATATATATATATATTATATATATATATATATATATATATATACTTCTATTGTTTAAAAAGGCTATATATATATATATATATATATATATATATATATATATATATATATATATATATATATATATCAATAAGAAAACATGAATCGGGAGTTTTCGGTGCTGAGGTGTCGAGCTCTCCCTTCTCCGAGCTGTGCTTACGTCTTGCTGCCCCCACGACGTGCGCTCCCACCTTCTCCTCTGACCCTTCTCCTCTTCCCCCGTACTAGCTACACAACCTACCCCTCTTCCTCCCCTGCTGCTACACGACGTGCGCTCCCACCTTCTCCTCTGACCCTTCTCCTCTTCCCGTTGCATTCCACCTTCTCCTCTGACTGCCTTCCTTCTTCGCCGCCTCTCCTCTTCCTCTTCTCTTACTGTTGCGTCGCCTCCTTCGGCCGATCGTACGGTGGAGCTACGCGCTGCCACCGTCATCACTTGCTGCTCACTTCTATACAAGTGCTGGTGGCCGGTGATGATGGTTGATGATGGGATTGGTCGCTCTGACCCGTTCGCCCCCCTCCCTCTTTCTCCTCCTCGGCTCGGCTCCGTCTCTGCCCGTCCTCCCTCTTCACCTGGTCTCCTCTTACTGTTGCGTCATTTCCTTCGGTTGACTGTACCGGCCTGTACAGTACCAACGTGTTGCTCACCAAGTGTTCGACGGAATGCCTCTGTGACTCTGAAATTTATGTTGCTTATACCATCAGGAAGTGTTGGTGGCCGGTGATGATGGGATTGGTTGCCGTCGTCACCTGCTGCTCACTTCTATACGAGTGCTGGTGGCCGGTGATGATGAGGTCGGTCAATAAGGGTAGTAAACATTTTTGAAATTTTACTGTTCTTGCATTTGTCTTTCCTGCGTTGATTTATATATCTATTTATGGATTTCTGTTTAACTGCAACATTGCTAATGAGGGAAAGATCTATTTGGTAAGAACTATTTGTTTAAACTAAATCCCTTTTCAAAATTGCTAAGAAGAACAAAACTTCATTTGATAACAACTGCTAATTTAAATTAATCCCTGCATAAGCTTCATAGCTGTGGACGTTGTTGTTCGGTATGCTTGATTTAAGCATCTTTTACTCTCGATACCTATTGCACATTGCTTAATAAATATTTTCATTTCTCAAAATTGCAGTCGGAGCATCCAGTTTAAATTCTCTTTGAACTTGAATAAAAGCAAGTGCACAATCTAATTAAGTACCTTTGTGGGCTCCCTAAGACCATACTTGTGGGCTATTAGTTTTGCATGCCTACTAAACTGCATGCATTACTATGCAGTGCGCTATCTAATTAGGTATCTTTGTGGGCTCCCTAAGACCATTCTTGTGGGCTATTAGTTTTACATACCTACGAAACTGCATACATTACTATGCAGTGCACTATCTTATTCTTATGTGTTGATCTCTCACCCTCTGTTTCTGCTTTGGACTATGTGTATTGTTGCGTATTTTCGATAGTGCTTAAGTTTGGGTTTCCCAGACTTCTGCTTGCATTGTTTTTGTGTGCTTCCTTTTGATGGTTACTTGCTATGATGATGTCCCTCTTTGATACACTTCTGATACTTAGTGATTATGTTGGAAGTCGGATTCTTCGTTATGCCATTCTTCGTGTACATGTGGGAAGTTTCTTTTTTACTTGGCGTGGGTGCACTTCGGACGGCTGCTGCAGGAAACTTTTGTTCTTTAGTGGATAGCGGGTATACTTTGGATGGCCTACTTTGCGGGCAACCAGTTGCCCAGCTTTCCCCTACAATGTATACTTTTGGTTTGCGCTTTGCGCTCGGTTTGGCCAATGTTGCGGAACAAACAGTGGCTTTTGAGTATGGGGGGAAATTCAGATGATGGCTTTTGTATAGAGGGAAAATCTGAGCAAATTATGTATGTTTTCTTCTTTATTGATAGAATAGTTGTCGTTTCTGATTTGTCTTTGCTTTCATCTTCGATTTAGATTACCAAAATACATATGCTTTGGTTTTAGTTCCAACTTTCATTTGCCTACACTAATATATATTTAGTTTATTTCCTTACAAATTAATTGATGCTTACATGTTTCATTCAATCTCTATGTGGTCTTTTTTTAAATATGCATACCCTAACAGAGAGCATGAAGATACATGAAAGTTGTTCTTCTTTTAATTACCTTCTCTTGGATATTGGTTTTTTTTGAAATATGTGCCCGAGGGGTTTCTAAACTGTTTTAGATTGAACATAATTCAAGTGTCAGATTTTGTCAAGATGTTTGGAAGGCAAGCTGACCGTTTGCCATTGCTCATTTGAGGAAGATACTGAGGTATGTATATTTTTTTCATTTTGAGTCTTAAATTTTCATCACATTCTGATTATTGCCTTGGAATAGTTTTAAGAACACTTCCTCTCGGTGTAGCATTGACCCTACTCGCTCTGTTCCTGGTCTGGAGATCTTTTGTCCTTAATGGCTATTTTTCAGTCAAACTGATACATCTACTCACAGAGATTTCTGGTCTCATGTTTACAAATTTTAAAGGAGACAAATTAGAGGTTTAGTTTTTGGTGTTTGATAGTACAGTGATCATTTGCAAATGTGATGTTGGTTCATTTTTCTTAATGAAAACTTGATGTTCTTCTCTGACAATTGACACAGTTCTAAATCATACAGGTGCTTCATGCTCAATTACTTGAGCATAGATTTGTTAGTAGGATATGGCATTTGATTTTGAATATTAGTTATTTTGATAAAGATAAGTACTTTATTGTTGCAAAGCCAAGAATATGTTTAGTACTACCAATAAAAACCAATGTCTTAGTCACGTTCTTACCCTCTCAATCTGGTTCATTCTTCACTCCTGTTTTTCTTTATTCTGTCGTAAATGTTTTGTTGTTTTGACTGCTTGTAGCCGAGTCTAATTTGTAATAATTTAGCCCTTTTCTTTATCTAATGGACTAAGGCAGCTCCATTATCCTTATAATTTTTAAAGTTTTAGCTCTTGATCTTAATGAAACATTATGAGCTCTGTGGAACTGAGGCCTAGATAGTAATGCATTGTCCATGGTTGAAGAATTTGGTTTTGGTTCGAGTGCTTAGTGGTGTGAGGATGTTTTCTTGAGTATATAGCTTAGGTTTTCGAATTGAATTGTCGTGTGACTATACTCTTCTTTGTTTTTGTGTTGAAAGACTTGGTGGATTGTGATGTTGTTTGATCTTGTGGATTTTATGAAGAGTTTTCCACTTTTTTAGCCCTTTGATTAGGCCAATGCTCCTGCTAGGTGTAATTGGGAGTCATCCGTGAATTTCTGCTCAGTTTTGATGTTTTTGGTGGTTTTTTGATGTAGTTCGGGGTTTCTTCTCATAATCGCTTTGGATTGGTGCTTCATTGTGTAGTTTGGGGTCTTCTTTGTTCGTTAGGGTTTCTAGCTTGGGGAATTTGATTTGATTTGGTTGCTTAGTGATATTTTGATGTTTTCTTGAGTATGTAACTTAGATTTCTGAATCGAATCATTCTGTGCCTCTGTTCTTTTGTGTTCTCATGGTGAAAGACTTGGTGGATCGTGAATTGTGATGTTGTTGCTTTGTTTGGATTGTACGAGGCTCCTTTAGGTGTAATCGAGGGGCCTCCACAAATTTCTGCTTGAATTCTATTGTTTTTGGTGCTTTTTTGACATAGTTTGGGGTTTCTCCTCTTAATTTCTCCGGATTGGTTCTTGATGATGTCTTATTGGGTCGCTAGGGTTTTAGTTTTGGGGAATTTGTTTTGATTGGGGTGCTTACTGATAATATTCGTTTAGGTTTCTGAATTGATTCATCATGTGATTCTGATGTTGTGTGTTTTTATGATGAAAGGCTTGGTAGATTGTGATTAGTTTGGATTTTTATAATGTATTTTTCTTTTTGTTGTTCTTTGATTAGACAATGCTCCTGTTTGGTGTAATTGAAAGGTATCCACACATTTTGGCTCAAATTCTGCTGTTTTTGTTGATTTTTTTGGAGATATCATTTGGGGTTTATCCATGTAATTACTTTGAGTTAGTTCTTGGAGGATGTCTTATTTATTTATTTATTTATTTATTTATTTATTTTTTTATTTAACTTTTTAGGCATTTGCTTTAATTGAATGCTTACCAATATATTGATCTTGCCTCAAGTATATCAATTAGGTTCTGAATTGAATCATTGTGTGATCATTCTGTTGTGTTTTTATGGCGAAAGACTAGGTGGATTGTGATATTGTTGATTAGTTTGGATTTCTATGATGGTCTTTGATGTTGCAAGATCATGCAACGCACAATTCTAATCTTCTATTAGTTCACCAGCCATTAGTGACCTCAGCCATTGTAGGTCCTTTGTCGTTTATGTGAAACTGTGAATAACTAATAAAAATTTTCATCGATTAAGGGCAACCCATTAGATCTGGACTTCCTTTATGGTGACTTTCAGGCAAACAAATAACTGGGCGAAAGTGCTATAGTTGCTGATTTACTTACTCTATAGAGCCTTTTTCCAATTATGTAGAAATGAATGGAACTTAATAGTTTATCCAAGTAGCCCTTTGTTTATCTTGGGAGGTTTTCCTATAATGCAGAATCATATTCCAACATAACTTATTTAGATTTACATTATGCAAATAAATAATTATAAGAAATTTGTACTTTCAATCAAGAACTATATTTCAACTGTTTAACTTCGTTTTGTTATGTTGTGGTTTGTTGTAATTTAGTACACTTTTTAATAATTTGAAGATTTTGCTAATAATTTTTGTTATATTTTGGATATTCTATTCATTTTCCCTAAATTTTACTAACTCAGTAATGCCGCGGCGTAGCGCGGGGTAGTAACTAGTATATATATAAAGTGCACCACACAAGTCACACTGCAGGTGTAAGGACAACTAGCTAGTACATTTTTAAATGGCCCTTACAATTCAAGATCTCCTCCTTGAAACATGCCTTGTTGTTTTAATCCTTCTTCTGCCGGCGGCGGCGCCGTTTGCTGCATCTGCTGCTGCCGGCAGATCCACGTATATTTTTTTGATTAAACAGGGATATACCCTATTTGAAAGAAGTACAGGACTGCAAGAAGAAGAAGAGAGACCCATCGTATAACAATACCCATTACCGGAAGGGTACCCAATCCCTCCCCAAATAGGACTCAAACACTCATATGAGTGCTCAAAAAGATGCAGCACCCAATATAAAGACGTCGACGTTGTAGTGGATAAACTCCAGACTTATACTTACTGTCACCAGCAAATTAAACATGCCCTACAGATCCAGCTTTATACTAGGACTTAAGGGGAGGCACAGCTTATCGTCGTGCTGGAAGCAATTAGCAGAGATAGGCGTCGGAGATCTTCACCCTCGTGTTGGTAACAAGAAATTCATCAAACCTCAGATATCAATCCGAAGCACTAAGTCAGTTAATCCCTCATGGTGCTCCCTTAAGTCCTCAGCGATGTGCTCCAGAAGTCTGATTCAATCAAGATTTTGCATTCCAGCTCCGCAACAGTCGAAAGCCGGTTTGAGAAAAGACGTGCATTCCTTTCCTTCCATAGCTCCCAACAGGTGGCCGCGAAACCGGTATCGAAATTATCCAAAGCGAAACCCGATAAAGAGGAGCGGAGAAAGGACCAAATGGCCGGCAGATCCTTCGGCAGCGCCTCCGCGGTCCTCCAGCCCACCGAAGCCGAGTGTCTCGAAAGAAGTCGCGTCCACAATGCTTTAGCGAAGGTACAGGCGAAAAGTAGATGATCCAGATGTTCGCCGCTTTTGGAACAGAGCACACAAATGGAGGGGCCAAGCCATCCGCGCCTTGCCAGATTATCCGCAGTTAGGAGCCGGTTTCTAGCCGCAATCCATAGGAAAACTTTAACTCGTAGGGGTATCTTAATTTTCCACAGAAAAGGAATCCTGCAATCTTGTGCCCCGCTAAACATCAAGAACTGGTAGGCATTACTGGTCGAAAAAAGTCCGTTGCTGCTCCACCTCCAAATGATCGAATCCTCGAATTCGGACCTAGACCAGTTACCCACCAAAGCTTGGAGGAGATGCAACTCGTCGTGCTCCGTGCTGGATAACGGGGGAGTGAAAGCCGCTTCCATGTTATTTGAAAATTTCACGAGCCAGCTCCCCACGGTCAACTGCTTAGCATGCGCCGCCGCGTACAGATGCGGGAAAAGGTTGGCGAAAATAAATTCACCACACCACCTGGCCGTCCAGAAAGACGAGACTTTCCGTTCCCCACGATGAAATTTACAGAAGTGAAGAAAGGTGGGACGAGCCTAAGCATATCCTTCCAAATTGGAGAGCACCTAGCCGGGATTCTGCTGATGAGTGAGGGCGGCCGAGACCTGTGATGCTTGTATCTGATGACTTGCACCCAGGGAATGTCGGTTGAATTGAAGAATCTCCAAAGACCTTTCATCAGTAAAGCGCCGTTCGCAGAGTACAGGTGCTTCACCCCCAGCCCTCCATTACGTTTCGGTCGGCAGACGTTTCCCCACTTAACTAAACAGTGGAAACCGTTGTTGAGGATCCTACCCCTCCAGAAAAAACCCCTGCGAATTTTGTCGATATCTGCAATCACCCATGCTGGTAGGCGGAAAACTGAACAGAAGTAGGCGGGGATGCCGGAGAGTACAGAATTCAGCAGTACTAGTCGACCACCCCTGGAGAGCGAGTGACATTTCCAATTGGCCAGCCGTGTATCTATCTTCTCAATTAGTGGTAAGTAATCCGCCTTACGCAGTTTCATTGGAGAGAGGGGAAGACCCAAGAAGTTAATAGGGAAGGTCTGTCTCTGACAATTGAAAAAATTACCTAAAGTGGAAGCTTGCTCGGAGGGTAGGTTGATCGGTATGATGGAGCTCTTGTCAAAGTTGATCTTTAAACCCGAGCTGCTGGAGAAAGAATCCAATATTAGTTTGATAACCGCCGCTGATCTGAGGGAGCCGTCGAAGAAAAGGAGTAAATCATCTGCATATTGGAGCGAGTGAAACGTCAGTTCCCCTACTTGTGCCGCCAGCAGCCATTCCGCGTCTACCGCTGCCTGCAGCATTCGGTACAGCACATCCACGCACAGAATGAAAAGGAGTGGTGATAGTGGGTCCCCCTGGCGCAGACCTCTCTCGCAATTGAAATAGTTTCCGGGTATACCGTTGAGGAGCACCGCAGCCTTTGCTGACCTGAGGATCGAGTCAATCCATCCAATCCAGCGAGACCCGAAGCCCCTAGCTTCTAAAATCTCTTTGAGGAAAGACCAGTTGATGTGGTCAAATGCGCGCTCGAAATCTATTTTGAATACCGCCGCTTGGGTTCTAGTGGAGTGCAGATGGTGAACCAGGAAATGAGCATAGAAGAAATTGTCGAGAATATTGCGCTCTTTGACAAAAGCGGCCTGGTGCGGGTTGATAAGCAGGTGGAGGCTTTTTTGTAATCTTGAAGCGAGGACTTTCGATAAGATCTTGGGTAGGCTGTGAACTAGGCTGATGGGTCGAAGGTCTTTTGCCGACAAGATAGTAGGCTTCTTAGGAATTGGACATAACCAGCTTCTGTTGACGGTGGTGAGGTTGGCCGTGCCAGCGAACAGCTCGAAGAAGACCCCCATGATGTCCTCTTTTAGTAATTCCCAGAAACGTTGGTAGAAGAGCAAAGGAAACCCGTCCGGCCCCTGTCACGCCCCGGGGCCGAAACTGCGACCCGGGCTCGCCAACAGATCCGCCACCTATGCCAAAACCCGCATAGGCGAAGCGTCTAACCTGCAAACGATAGTACTATAGCTACACAAATATCAGAGCTGAAATAAAATGCTGTAAAATAAAATTCAATTATTATACATCTTGAAATAGAGTACAATATCCATTCCCTCAAATACATATAATCATCATACAATGTCCTCAGTACAGCATCTCTCGACTATAAAAGGAGATAAACTAAAACTATAGTACATCAGTCTCTCCAAATACAAAAGATCTCTCTCCTCCAGATAAACAGTAAAACCAGCCAACAGCTACGAGGAATCTCCAACCAGGGGATACAGCTACACTCCTCGGTGGTAACGATCTAGCTCGTGACTCCCTCGCCCGAACAACGACCGAAGATCAGCAACTCCAATGAGGACTCTGCAAAACAGGGGAAGAAAAGAAGAGGAAACAACAGTGGGGGTGAGAACCACTAGTAAACCAGTAGCCTCCCCCTGTGGGTAAAGCCTCAAGCTCCGGCGTACCCACTAAGTCTACTAGAGGCAAGAAAAGGGCAGGTAGTAAAGCTGTAAACAGAACTACTGAATAAAAGGGGAAACCACAACAAGTATGCCTCTAAATGCAATACCGAAGGAAATGACGGTATGAATGCACCAGGAAACAACATCTGGCTAAATAGACCCAATCTAGTGCCACCAGTAAACTGGTACTGCCTGCTCTGCCATCACTCACAACTCACCAACTGACCGGAACCCAACACGGTCTAAAGCCTACTCCGGAGTGGCACTCGAGGGGAGCGACCCACACGAGTAAAGTATCACTGTATCAAGCATCTCTGTAACCAATATCTCACAATAGCAGGACTGGATCATGACAATGATCAAAGTGGGAAACTCCGTCCACTAATGAAACCCCGATCCGATGCAATAATACTCAAAAGTGGGAAATACCATCCACTAGAGAAATCTAATACCCAATCTGATGCAATAGTAAACATCCGGTCAACCGCCCAAAGTCCGCGGTCACCGCAATAACCCCCAACCCACAATTGGGTACCATAATCAAGATCCGGTCAACCGCCTACTGTCCGCGGTTGCCGCAATAACCCATAATCCAACATCAAGTACACCCTCT
>CM054942.1:23339466-23537418 GCA_029168755.2 Tillandsia fasciculata
AACGATCCGGCTTGACGAAAACTATCAGGTAGCAATTTTCGTTCGTCGACGAGATGTCCGGATAAATTCCCGATCCATCAAATACTGTGCAATTTACAGTTTTACATGCTTTTCGAGACTCTAGGATCGTCAAATGGAAATTCCGTCAGTGGCATTGCGCTCAGATCAATGAAACCAATCAAAACGATTACCTGGATTGCTATGTTCGGAGTCCCGATAGTGGATTGGTCAACGTTGTTACCGAAAAAAATTAAAATCAGAGGCTACTGTTCATTACTGTTCAAATCCATTATTCACTTAAGTCGCGGGTCCCGTCCGCTTCTTCGCTGATTTCTGGACGATCCAACCGTCGGGTCGAAATTTGGTCTATATCATTTCCGATCAGTTCGACGAGACGGTCGCACCGGTGATCTAGGATTTTCGAGATCAGGCCCGGATTTGAAAAGTGATATTTTTGCCTCGTAAATTGTGTAATTTGCACACCGGCAAATGACCAATTAGGTTATTTCTGCTCCTTTGAATTCAAAATCAACTTGAATTTCATTTTTATTTTATTTATTTAAAAATAAAAATCTTGATTATTGCATTACCTATAATAACAAGCGATTATCGAAAAAAAATGTGGCCGAATAATGCGCCACTATCCGAAATATGGCGAATAATCTCAAAAAAGTTCGCACCAGTATAAAAAAGTAAATTTTTGTAATCGAACTGATAGATGTAATAAAATTATATTTTGATGCTTTATCTCTTGTGCTATGATATTGCACATTCTTTTGCTTTCTTTTAATTAAGTGTGATTGGGATTGACCGTTCCGTTCGGGTGGAGCGTGGCTTACCCATTCGGTGGAAAGTCTGTGCGTGCTCCTGAACCGATCAATCGGCGGTTCCAAGGCGTGACACTTTCCTAGTGTAATTTTCAGCTTTCCTAAGAATCGTTGTAGCTTGCAATCATTTACCCTATCCTCGCAACCTTTCCACACAACTCCGAGCTCCACAGTTTGATTCGGCTCCTCCGGCCGAGTCAAGTTCCTGATGAGTTTTCGAAGGAGAGTTTAGTTCTGCCCCCCTAGGCCGAACCTGGTTCGTGTTTGTGTTAGTAGAACCCGGTTAAGCGAATTCCTTCTCAACTAGATCGCTTGATCCGAGGAGCACTCCAGAGGGTCAACTCTGAAGGCTGATCCTTGACCAAACGCTGTCAGCGATCAGATCTCGATTCGACCTTTAGTTCAAAGGATTGAATCAAGCCACTTGATAGACTAGATTACGATCTAACCAGTCGAACTAGTCAATTCAATCTGATTTTAAATCATTGATATTAACTTAATTAAAATGAATAATAATAGTTAGGAAGCTAATTGCAAACTAAAAGGTAAGAAACTAAGATTTTAAAAATCGACTAAAAACTAAAAAAAATTAAAGTTTAAAATCAAAACCAACTTAGTACATCAAAACAATTAGAGCGATCAAATTGATAAAATACATAAATAGTCTAGATTAGCTCCATAAAAATTTATCTAATTTATCTAGAGTCCTAATTTCATTTATTTTATTAAAATTCTATGGTGGAGATTTATTATACATTTAAATTTTAAATTATATAATCTAAATCTATTCAGTGTTAAGTTTAAATTTTACTATATTATTTAGACTTATAGGAGATTTCTATATTCTGTTTAGGCTCTAAACTTTAAATTATTTTCAATCTATATTTTAAATTATAATACATGATCTCATTATTTTAAAAGATCTTTACTATTAAAATTTAAATTAATTTAACCTATACAATTCTGTTGTATGAATTATACCATATATTATTAAATTAAATTAAATATTTAACAGTATTTAATTTTTTTTTAAAATGGTGACACAAAATTAATGTCTAAATTAGAAAAAATCTAAAATTTTTTATTTATATTAAATATGTTGAATTTTAATATTTATCCACTTTTATTATTTTTTTAAATAGTGATATAATATTAATGTCTAAATTAGAGGAATTCAAAATTTTCTTACATATATTAAATAATATCTAAATGAGAAAAATTCTAAATTTTTTAAGCATATTAAATATGCTGAATTTGAATATCTATCCACATTCATTTTTTATTTCAAATATTAATATAAATTAATGTCTAAATTATAATTCTAATTTTTTTTTAAATTAATGTCTAAATTAATACAAATTAATATCTAAATTTGTGAAAGAAATATAAATCAACTTTTTAATTTTTTTTTGACTTATTTATTTCCGAAAATAATATCTGGATATGAAGCTATCTTTTAGCCTAGTAAAGAATAAAATAAAATTTTACTTTTTGTTGATCACAGTTAGTTTTTTTTTTATTATTTATAAAATTAAATTCCGAATCATTTCTCTAAAAAATTAGTTATCATGTTCGATCAATAGAATGAATCAATAAATTAAGCTTGTTCCTAAAAATATCAAAATATTAGTACTTGTGATTTTTTTTATTTTTTGATGTAAAAATATACGGTAAGAATATAATAATATTTTAGAATTTAATAATATTTTAGAATTTAATAGATAATTGATGAAATAGTATAATTTTACGAATAAAATTAATCAAAAAAAATTAAATTTAACGATAAACTTAAAAATACTAAATATTTGATTTTTTTTAAATTACAAAAGCAGGACTCTGGATCAATTATCAACTCCAATGCCCAATGGGTAAAATTGAAAATACTTGAGCCTTGGTACGTGAGTGTTACATGTGCTTATATTTGTGTATGTATATACCCATTTCCCATACAATAGTACTTTTGAAAATATACTTTACTCTTTTTTATATGCCCTCTGAAAGGGAGAGCGACCAACATCAATCCCAAAATATAATAGATGATGAATGAAATCGTGTTACAAAATATACTTTTTCTACAAAATTTTATCCTACAACCCAAAAGAGTTCAAGGGTAAATTGTTAGCCTTATTATTTTTTATTTTTTAATATTAAAATCTTAAAATCTATTTAAATTTTGTATAATTTTTGAATTAAGGGACCGTTTGGTAGCGGAATAAGACAGAATTAGCTATTTCAGCGATAAGTATAAAATACGGAACTAGTGTAAAAAAGTGTTTGGGATGATTTCAGGAATAAGAGATTTTGTGTTTGGTTAGATAATAAGAAATAAGAAGAATAAAGAGTATTAGTTGTTTTAAATGACTTTTTTTTCTCAAATTTTATTATATAATAATGAGGTGAGAGATGGTGCCTCGGGAGACGTGAAAGAATATTTAAGAAAAAAATAAAAGATGGTTAGAAAAGAATAAGAACAGTAACTTTTACTTATTATAATTATACTGAAATAAAATATTCTCGTAATTTTTAATAAAATATCTCCTAAATAATTTCAATAAGAAACGGACCTAAGAGTTCCTAGTCATACAACTCATTTTGGACAATAAACTTACCATTTCTTTTTGAGGAGCAGATACAATGGAATCTCTTTAGGGTATTTTAATATATATTTTATATTGAACAGATGGAAGGGTAAGTGTGAGCCCGGAGAGGCGTTCAACTCGTCCTTGTGCAATCGGAAGCTCATCGGAGCCAAATTCTTCAACAAAGGCCTCGTGGCCGCGAACCCAGGCATAGTCCTCTCCATGAACTCGGCGCGCGACACACAGGGCCACGGCACCCACACCTCCTCCACTGCCGCTGGAAACTTCGTCCCCGACGCCTCCTTCTATGAGTACATATATATACTTTGAAATAATTAATTATTTAATTTAAAAACTGCGTGTATTTAATCATTCTCTATCAGCATAAGCTTTAGATAAATGTTTTTACAGATACGCTCCGGGCACTGCACGAGGGATTGCACCGCGGGCGAGGTTGGCCATGTATAAGACGAACTGGGACGAGGGGCGGTACGCGTCGGACGTGCTGGCCGGGATGGACCAGGCGATCGCTGACGGTGTCGACGTCATCTCGATATCGATGGGGTTCGACGGCGTCCCGCTGTACGAGGACCCGGTCGCGATCGCCTCGTTCGCTGCGATGGAGCGGGGCATCTTCGTCTCGTCGTCGGCTGGGAATGCCGGCCCGAATCTCACCTCGCTGCACAACGGCATCCCCTGGCAGCTGACGGTGGCCGCTGGCACGGTCGACCGCCAGTTCGCCGCGGCGGTCACGCTCGGCAATGGCCGAACCCTAACCGGCCTCTCACTCTACCCTGCGAACGCTTGGATCCAAAACTGGCCCTTGGTCTACAACAGGACCATCTCAGCTTGCGATTCCGCCGCAAATTTATCGACGCTGCTCGGTGCGGTCGTCTTGTGCCGTAACACGGGAACGCTGTTCGACCAGGCGGAGGCAGTGGGCCAATCAACCGTCGGCGGTGCAATCTTCATTTCGAACAATTCCTACTCCGAATTCTCATTTCCGGGAGTGGTCATTGACCCGAAGGCCGCGGTTTCACTCCTGAAGTACGTCCGCGCGGTTTCTAATCCCACCGTGAGCGTCCAGTTCCAGCAGACCGTTCTGGGCACGAAGCCGGCCCCGGTCGTGACTTCCTACTCGTCGCGGGGGCCGTCGGCGAGCTATCCGGGCGTGCTGAAGCCCGACATCCTGGCTCCCGGGGACAAAATCCTCGCGTCGTGGATACCGACGCTGCCGACGTCGGTGATCGGCAACACACTGCTCGCTAGCGAATTCATCGTGATTTCCGGGACGTCCATGGCGTGCCCGCACGCGAGTGGCGTGGCGGCGCTGCTGAAGGCCGCGCACCCGGAGTGGAGTGTCGCGGCGGTGCGATCGGCCATGATGACCACCGCGGCGTACGTCGACAACACGGGACAGCCGATCAGGGACGCTGGCAACGGAAACCGCCCCGCGAGCCCCCTAGCAGTCGGCGCCGGGCACGTCGACCCCAACAAAGCGCTCGACCCAGGGCTCGTCTACGACGCCGGGCCGCAGGACTACGTGAACATGCTGTGCAGCGCCAACTACACGCGCGTGCAGATCGCCGCCATCGCGCGGTTGCCGCCGTGGGCAATTGACTGCTCAAAGCCGTCGGCCGACCTCAACTACCCGTCGTTCATTGCGATTTTCGGGCCGAACGCGACGAGCGGTGCCACGCGGCAGTTCTCACGGACACTGACGAACGTCGGCCCCCCCGCAAACTACGGCATCGCGCTGGTGCCCGCAAAGGGAGTCGACATCGCGGTGTCGCCGCAGAAGCTCGAGTTCAGGGAGACTCTTCAGCAGCTGAGCTACAAGGTGACCGTTACGGTCAAGTCGCGCTTATCCGGTGTCCGTACCGGTGACAACTACGGGGCCATATTTTGGCTCGATACCAGCGGGAAATACAGCGTGAGGAGCCCCATAGTGGTGCTTTAAGATTCGTGCATGAATGTAGAGGTGTAATCAAGAGTGGGAAATAAAAGTTGGAATCGATGGGAGATGCAGCAGTTCATGCTGCTAAATTGTTCTTTATTTAATAAATTAATGACGAAAAAAGAAAATGCTTTAATTGTTCTATCATTTTCGAGTGAGATATATATATATAGGTAGCAAATTAATTTTCATCTATTTTTGATAAATTCCCAATTTTATATCAACAATTAATTAAGGCATCAGAACAAATGCCAAAAATAATTCAAAGGTTATTTTTTGCAAATTCATCGATTCTCAGTTCATATCGTTTTTTCTAAACTAATTGCCTTGATTTCAAACTGATAAAACCTTAGTACATGATGGATTAATCAAAATGTGAGATTGGAATTTACATTTCAAATGTTAGAATCTAAATTTTAAAAACCAACCGTTTGGAAGATCATAAAGAGAATCCATATTGTCAACACAATATCTATTATCATCGGTGTACATATATTATATCTAATCATATTTGAGTATGTTTTTTGCACTTTGGAAAGTTTAAAAATTTTTGTATTTTAAATTATTTTTAATATAATGGGATATTCTATTCGTCAATCGATTTCGTTAGATATGATCCACACTTTTAAAAATACAATTCAGATTCAAAAATTAAAAATTTAATTTAAATTTAATATTATTTGAGTTGGATATTTCACAAATTAGGTATCATCTAATTTGGTAAGTAACAAAAGTAAACAAAAAAATTGAAATTTATATGATGCTAACAAATTTGTTATATACTACTAATTTTTTTCAATATTGTCATTTTAACTAATTCATTTTCAACAAGTTATTTTTTGTAAAACTCAACTATATTCTTTACTAATTGAGAGTTGAATTTTAAAATTTATAATGTATTATTTTTACCAATTATTATAGCAAGGTGTCTTAAATCGATCATACCAATGATTCCTTGGTTTCATTCTTGTCCCAAGTAGTTGGTGTATTGGCCAAGGGGACAGTGGTGACCTTCTTTGTTTCTTCTATTGTTTAAAAAGGCTATATATATATATGGGTTAATTGCATACAGATTTCTGTAAATATGTCGAATAGCAAATATATCCCTATAAAATTCAACTTTTTATATTTATTCCTTCAAAAATTTTAAGTTCTTCAAATCTACCCTTCTGGTTTAGTACCGTTTGAAATCTGTTTATATTTTAACAGATTCAATGTGAAATGACTTTTTTGCCCCCTTACAAATATATTGTGAGGTCCCGGAATCCCCCGCGTAGGGTTTGCTGGTTGTTTTGCAGCTTTCGGTCGCCGTTGGGGGTGATTGTGCGCGTGTTGGGGCCCAGAAATGGATTTGTGATGCAATTTGGGATTTAGTTGCATCACTGGAGGCCTGCGTGGTGTGTCGGTAGTGTTTGCGCGCAATTTGGACACAAGTGTTGGACTTTGGGCTTAAAAGGTGATCCCGTGGGAAGTTGGAGGACCCGTCGGGTGTTTTGAAGTGGTTTCGTGCGATTCAGATGTCAAAATTGGACTCCGGGCGAAGTTTGGATAAAAGATTACCTCTCCGGTCGCCTTCGGGAATTTTTAGAGTTGGAATTTAGCAAATCGGACTTCAGAAATGGACCCGGCGCGAAAATCGGATCGAGTGGGCATACGGCAAATTTTCAGATGAGAATTTGGAGAAACGGACATTGTTTTTGGATTCAGCGCGCGAAATCGCTAAGAATGGACTATTTACTTGCTTGATTTGGAGCCCGGATGAAGTGCGCGTTTTTCGAGGCGAAGCGACGTGGAAATCGAGGTGAGGCGCGGATCCCGAGGCAGCTTGGCGGCACGGATCCCGAGGGCGCGGCAGGCGTACGGACGCGGCAGAGGGAGCAGACGCGCTTCGGCGCGAGGCGCGTGGGGCCGCCACGTGGCGGGCCCCCGTTGGTGCCCGCTCGGGCGCGGGGGCGCGCGCCTGTGTGGCGCGCGCTGTGTGGGGCTGGGGGGCGCGCGCTGCGCCTGGTGCGCGCCCTCGTGCCGTGGACCAGCGGCTGGAGGGCCCCCGATTGGGCCGGTGCACCGTGGACCACCTTCTCTCTCTCTCCCTCTTTTCTTCTTCTTCTTCCTCCCCGCACGCCATTTTCTTCCCTTCTCTTCCTTTCTTCTTCAACCGAGCGAGAGGGAGAGTGAGGGAGGAGATGGTGGGAAGTGCGGCGGCGCGTTGTGGACCTCGTGGAGCGCGCGAGGTGTTCCAACGGAGCAGTTTCGGCGACGGCGGCTCAGTCGGGTAGGTCCCGTGTGTTAATTTTACGGTACTTTTGGCACAGTTTTGGAGCGATCTTTTGGACAGTAAATTAACCCTCTTGCTCTTATCTGTGTTAGGGACTATGTTTCACTGCACCGTTTTGCGTGCGGTCCCCGACGGCGTGCTCCGTTTTGCGTGCGGACTTCGTTTTGCGTGCGGATTCTGGCACCGTGCTCCGTTTTGCGTGCGGATTTCGGCACCGTGCACCGTTTTGCTTGCGGACTCCGTTTTGCGTGTGGGCTCCTGCACCGTGCACCGTTTTGCGTGCGGATTCCGGCATCGTGCACCGTTTTGCGTGCGGACTCCGTTTTGCGAGCGGACTTCGGCATCGTGCTCCGTTTTGCGTGCGGACTCCGGTAGCGGACATCATTTTGCGTGCGGATCGCGTGGAGGCCAATTGCAAGTGTCTACGAGCAATTGGTGGCAAATCAAGGTGAGTGGCCTTATCTCCAAGTTTTATGGACTGTACAGTATTTCTACTGATGTAGGACTATGCATGATAGTTTATTCTCTTGTGTAGCATGCTAGAATGTAAGAACTGTTATTCCTGTTATTTATCTGATGATCTTATGATCCCTTTTACTTCCTATCATATGTTTAATTATAGTTATCTTGGAACTTGACCTAGCACCTCCGTCATATGTTGCATGTGTAACCAGACCAGTAGAAAACCCTCACTTGGGCTAGGGTTATTTATGCTTAGACATCCACACTGTTCTTTCATTCCTGGACATAGTGTTATCCTCGCCCGGGTAGTGGGCCGAGAAGTCGGGACTTGCTTTTAGTGTAGGATGCTTTTGCACTCTTGCTTGGGAGCAGAGTGGAGTCTGGTAGTTGTAGTGGGTTGCTTATCTGTGCCGGGAGCCGTTGGGTAAACGGTAGTCCCGAGAGGTCTTGTTTCCCTGTTGCGCTGTCGTGGGAGGGAGCCGTTGAGTAGGCGGTAGTCCCGGACCGTCGAGTATCTTCCGGTCAGTGTTGTTGGGAACCGTTGGGGTTAACGGTGATCCCAGGTCGTTGAGTGTTGTCCGACCAGTATTGTCAGCTTGAGTTGTGGGTCGTTCCTGGCTGTGGAGTACCTCCAGCCAGTGTGCTTTGTGCTGCGAGCTGTTGGAGAGGCTAGTGTCTCGTGTTTTGTGTGAGCTGATCAGCTGAGTCGTCGAGAGTGCTCCGACTGTTGTGCGAGATATTTGGGGATCTTGAGTCCTACCGTTCTGAGAGTGAGCGTGGATTTTGACTAGCCTGCATATACCAATGTTTGATACTCTGTGTCGCGCCGTTTTCCTCAGTTGGAGTCGCGCCCCCTGAGATGCCACTGTGGATACGATGGTTGGCCTGTTGAGGCAGTTTTCCGCAGTGGAGGCAACGATGGGCCTGTTGAGACAGTTTTGCGCGAGGGATGAGTTAGTCGGACAGGACGCCCCACGTAAATCCCGTCCTCATGTGGATGTGTGGTAGTGGGCAGGTGTGTTCCTAGTCGCCAGACGCAGGCTTGACTGGACCCTATGAGGCAGTCAGTCCGATTGGGTCGATTGAGCACCTTGGGTGCGAGTGGTCACTTTTACTTTCATCTGTTCCACTTTGTGAGCATCTAGATAGAGGCATGGTAGTTGTAGAGTAGCTCCAGCTTTTCTTGTTCATATTTTCATTGCACTGTTACCTTTTGCCTCTAGTAGACTTAGTGGGCAGACCGTTGGGCTTGTTGGCGGCACCCACTGAGAACTACTGTGGGAAGTAGTTCTCACACCCGTCGTGGTGTCTTTTTCCCAGGGACTTCTTCTCCTGTTCCTGTGCTCCTGTTGCTGATCCTTCTGGCCGAGGCGAGGGAGTCGCGAGCTAGTTCCCTACCCGTCGTTGGAGTGTAGCGGTACCCCTTCAGAGGAGAGCTTCAGTTGATTAGTTTACTTCTTTTTCCTCTGTTGAGAGACCTTTGTTGTGAGGTATAGAGTTGTACTTTATTTTTACAGTTTGAGAGACTGATGTGTCGGATCGTTGGCGCTAACCATTAATCCCAAAAGCTCGAGCTGTTAGAAATACGCAACCAATTCACTTAAAGCGTACAGACACAGCGCCCACGGGTCTCGACCGGACTCAACCCACCTGGACGTTGGGTCTATTGTTGGGCCTCTTGCCGTTAGGTATATTGTGGACCGCAGCCCCACTCAACTTATTAGGCTCACCCAACTCAACTTATTAGTCTCCTGGGCCTATTGTCACGGGGCAGGACGTTGGGCCTATTTTAACCCATAAATAAATAGCCAACAATCCCCCCCCCCAACACCTGCACCGTGTGGGAATCGAACCAGTGCCACTGTCTCTGATACCACTTGTCGGATCGTTGGCGCTAACCATTAATCCCAAAAGCTCGAGCTGTTAGAAATACGCAACCAATTCACTTAAAGCGTACAGACACAGCGCCCACGGGTCTCGACCGGACTCAACCCACCTGGACGTTGGGTCTATTGTTGGGCCTCTTGCCGTTAGGTCTATTGTGGACCGCAGCCCCACTCAACTTATTAGGCTCACCCAACTCAACTTATTAGTCTCCTGGGCCTATTGTCACGGGGCAGGACGTTGGGCCTATTTTAACCCATAAATAAATAGCCAACATGATGTAGTGAGGATATTTTTGTATTGAGAGTTTGTACACCGATGCATTTTATTGGAGATATCTCCCTTTTGAATTTTGTATCAGAGGACCTTTTATATGATCGTATTTGGGAGATGGATTTTGTATTATTTCCTGTTTTTAGCAGTTTTACTTTCAGCTCTGATATCTGTTTAGCTGTAGTGGCTTCTTTTTGCAGGTTAGACGCTTCGTCTGTACGGCAGTTTCCGTGCAGATGGCGGATCTGTTAGCGAGCCCGGATCGCAGTTTCGACCCCGGGGCGTGACAGATTAGAGTGGTATCAGAGCCTAGGTTGTAGGTCGTGGTGGACTTAGAAATCCTAGGCTTATGGTTGGACATTAGGATGACTACGTGAGAGTCGTGACTTTTAGCGAGAGTCCTGATTGAGTTTTATACCTCTCCCAAGAGACGGGATGAGTGATTGGCATGTTTACTTTCCTAAATGATTATGTTGGCTGCAGACAACATAATGCTAGGGAATGGATGACATGTTTTAGACTTTCGCTGGATTGGGTCATTTGGTTGTTGTGTCCTGACGTTTGTTATTGTGCAGTGGATTGCGATACCTCTGAGACGTCGTGTTGTGAAGAGGACACACCCCGCACCTGATGAGTGCCCGAGCAGCGGGAGACAGAGCTATCAGAGCAGAGCGAGACCCAAGAGTTTGTGTGTTGAGATAGTTTCCCACTTTAACCGAGAGGGGCCGAATCCCTGAACGGTAAAGGATCGAAAACTTCGATAGGCTGAGCCTAGAATCTGTTCTTGTTTGATTGGGGTTCTAGGCACCGGTCTATCGGGATTTTCGAATTTTTGCCACGTCAGTCGGTTCTTCTCGCCTATGAGTGGGGTGTTGTTGTGGAAGCCGTTTGGAGTGACGGCAGTCCCAGCTGTGTAGATACTTTCCACTGGCCGAGTTACCAGATGAGCACATTGCCCCTGGCAGAGTTGCCAGGTGGGCACATGCCCTAGCCGAGTTACCAGGAGGACACTTTGCCCTGGCTGAGTTACCAGGAGGATACTTTTCACTGGCCGAGCTACCAGATGGACACATTGCCCCTGGCCGAGTTGCCAGGTGGGCACATGCCCTGACCGAGTTACCAGGAGGATACTTTCCACTGGCCGAGTTACCAGATGAGCACATTGCCCCTGGCCGAGTTGCCAGGTGGGCACATGCCCTGGCCGAGTTACCAGGAGGACACTTTGCCCTGGCCGAGTTACCAGGAGGATACTTTCCACTGGCCGAGCTACCAGATGGACACATTGCCCCTGGCCGAGTTGCCAGGTGGGCACATGCCCTGACCGAGTTACCAGGAGGACACTTTGCCCTGGCCGAGTTACCAGGAGGATACTTTCCACTGGCCGAGCTACCAGATGGATGCATTGCCTCTGGCCGAGTTACCAGGTGGGCACATGCCCTGGCCGAGTTACCAGGAGGACACTTTGCCCTGGCCGAGTTATCAGGAGGATACTTTCCACTGGCCGAGCTACCAGATGGATGCATTGCCTCTGGCCGAGTTACCAGGTGGGCACATGCCCTGGCCGAGTTACCAGGAGGACACTTTGCCCTGGCCGAGTTACCAGGAGGATACTTTTCCCTGGCCGAGTTACCAGGAGGACACTTTGCCCTGGCCGAGTTACCAGGGGGATACTTTCCACTGGCCGAGTTACCAGATGAGCACATTGCCCCTGGCCGAGTTACCAGGTAGGCACATGCCCTGGCCGAGTTACCAGGTGGTTGCTTTAGTGAAATTGAGATGGTCTGACAGGACACCGAGATTTGGTGGCGTCGAGTTCGTCCTGTCGGACTACCCGGAGCGCAGGGCCTTCTTTCCTGACAATGTAAGCAGAAACGGGAAGGGGATCTTAGGCTCCTGCAGCAGGGGAGTCGACCTCTTCTGGAGTATGTTCGCGAGTTTTGCGATTCTTTAGCGGTGTACCCCATGTCGCCTGGATGAGGCCCAGGAGGTAGAGCTAGTTGAGAAAGGACTACATCGGAATATCTATCACTTGGAGCATTCTCAGCTAGCGCCGACGTTAGATGCAGCAATTGAGTTTGCTCGGTGGGTTGACCGAGGATCTGTGATCATGTCAGAGAGAGACGGAGCGCTAGGGACCAGCTCCGGGGATAGGCATCCAGTGCCGCCTAAGTTTGGACAGTCGAGTAAATTGAGACCCCGGGGCCGCCACGATTCCAGTCTGAGGGTCATGAGTCTCAGAGGAGACAGAGACCAGGAGGTTTTCCACAGCCGATGTATCAGCAGCAGCAGCGGGATGACTGTGTCATGTGTGGTGGGCCGCATTCTGCGCCGCAGTGTGACCACAGGCAGGGGCGATATTTTTCGGGTGGACAGTCGAGACATTTTCAGGCAGATAGGGCCACGACGTCGGGGCAGACTGAGCGACGACCATCTACATCGAGCGGATGAGTCTGTACTGCCCGGTTGGAGGGCGCTACGGCAGTGGACCAGGTTATCGCGGGCATGATTTCCTTATCGCAGTTTGAGTTGAGTGTTTTTGGGCTTTCCTGTCTGGACTGGAGGTAGATTTGTTACCACGTGCACTAGAGATACAGGTTTCCGTTGGTGTGTGCATGTGGAGGAGGCCTGTGGATTATGTCCAATGCAGTTGAGGCCGTGAGTTGTATCGGCAAACTTGATGGAAACTGTGGCAGTTTGGTGTTTTAACCCAGCGCTTGGGGATTGGTTGACATAGAGATAGGACCCTTAGCTTGTGCTCGTGAGGTTCAGATACCTGATCATGTGTTGCACATAGATGTGTGTCGTTGGTCCTGCCCAGTGCAGTTAGGGCCCTGGTTTTTGGCCTGTTGATCTTTTGGCCCTTCCTCAGCTCCGGAATTTCGAGGTAGTGTTGGGTATAGGACTGTGAGGATCTGAGACCCTGATGCTTGAGTGATGCCACACCGTTGATACACGGTGGTGATGCCACACCGTTGATCCACGGTGGTGATGCCACACCGTTGATGCACGGTGGTGATGCCACACCGTTGATGCACGGTGGTGATGCCACACCGTTGATGCACGGTGGTGATGCCACACCGTTGATACACGGTGGTGATGCCACACCGTTGATACACGGCGGTGATGCCACGTTGTTGGTGCACGGCAGTGATGCTACGTTGTAGGTACGCAACGGTGAGAGTTTTTGGATGGTTCGAACTTTTGACCGCGAGTTTGGGCATCAGCTTTATGATCGCCTTGTGAGGCAGTTTTCAGTCCCGTTCACCGACGGATTGGTCCCCGTCAGGGTGTTCTTTATTAGTTGAGGGATCGACTTCGACCCGTGGGTCCGTTGGGGTTATGATAGCATGTTGAGCGACCAACTGTGGCACGAGATTGTGTCTCTTGAGGATCCCTTTTGAGGGTAGCCTGCAGTTGTGTAGTCCACTCGAGTGGTTTCGGATCGGGAAGTAATCGAGTGAAGACCCCAACTTATTGGATTCCCTTCCTTATTGGATGAATGTGTGGGGTATACTTCGGGTCGTCTTGTTGAGGTTGGCACCATGATGTGGTTTGATGCGTGTTGCACTAGGGGTTTTTTCAGTTTCCCCCAGCCTTTTATTGGAGCCCCTTTGGTATTTCACGTCTCAGCTCAGGAGTGATGTGTTTTTCCTCGCCCGTGATTGACTTACCCCTTTGAGATCTGCGATTGTTGGAGTACGAGGGACGCCCGTTGCAATTTCTGGCTCGAGAGATGAGAGAATTGCACATCGGGCCATACCGTACTTGTTGCTGTTGTTGTTGCGGAGTAATCACGGGGAGTGAGTGGTGTTTCGGGAGCTGGAGGCGTATTGATGGATACCTACCCGTGGTATTTGTGACTCCTGATGGACTTGATTTAGTTTCGAGGACGAAACTTTCTTTTAGTGGGGGAGGATGTGAGGTCCCGAAATCCCCCGCGTAGGGTTTGCTGGTTGTTTTGCAGCTTTCGGTCGCCGTTGGGGGTGTTTGTGCGCGTGTTGGGGCCCATAAATGGATTTGTGATGCAATTTGGGATTTAGTTGCATCACTGGAGGCCTGCGTGGTGTGTCGGTAGTGTTTGCGCGCAATTTGGACACAAGTGTTGGACTTTGGGCTTAAAAGGTGATCCCGTGGGAAGTTGGAGGACCCGTCGGGTGTTTTGAAGTGGTTTCGCGCGATTCAGATGTCAAAATTGGACTCCGGGCGAAGTTTGGATAAAAGATTACCTCTCCGGTCGCCTTCGGAAATTTTTAGAGTTGGAATTTAGCAAATCGGACTTCAGAAATGGACCCGGCGCGAAAATCGGATCGAGTGGGCATACGGCAAATTTTTGGATGAGAATTTGAAAAAACGGACATCGTTTTTGGATTCATAGAGTTAAAAATATTATAGTTATCATGTTCTATAGAGTTAAAATATTATAGAGTTAAAAATATATATATAGCCATTTCCCATACCATAAACACTTCTGAAAATATTCTTTTGAAAAGCATCCAGAACAAATTTTTTTTGGTAAATGTCTCGACAGTGTAATGGTCTCATTCATCATCCATCATAGAGCAGCACAAATTCCTGTGTTACCATAAACACTGCAATCCAAATGGAGATCAAGAATCAATTATTCTTTGTTAGTCTTATTATTTTAATTTTTTTAAAAAAAATTAAATTTAAAAAATATTATATTTCTTCAATTAAGAGTTATAATAATACAACACATTAATTTGTACAATAAACTTAATATTTCCCTTCCAAGGAACATATACAATGGAATCTTAAAAGTGACAAATTATTTTTTAAAATAATTTAAGATTTAGAACGTGTTTGATATTAACGTATTTTAATATCTCATATTCAACAGATGGAAAGGTAAGTGTGAGGCCGGTGAGGCATTCAACTCGTCCTTGTGCAATAGGAAGCTCATCGGAGCACAATTCTTCAACAAGGGCCTCGTGGCCGCGAAACCAGGCATAGTCCTCTTCATGAACTCGACTCGCGACACGGAGGGCCACGGCACCCACACCTCCTCCACCGCCGCCAGAAACTTCGGTCCGGATGCCTCCTTCTATGGGTATATATATATATATATATATATAGAGAGAGAGAGAGAGAGAGAGAGAGTCCGGCTAGAATATTATCGATAGAACCAAATAATTAGTGCTATCAAATTTTTAGCCGTTGGATGAAAAGATATGCGGTTGGAATTATAGTGGTCCCCTAAGATTTTTACTATTCAACCAACCACCTAGTAAACCCTATGAGCCACTATAATCCAAACAGTATATTTTTTCATCCAACAGCTAAAAACTTGATAGCCAATGACCTGATGCTATCGATAGTATTCTAGCCTAATTTTATATATATATATATATATATATATATATATATATATATATATATATATATATATATAGAAAATTACTAATTATTTAATTTACCGTTCATGTTATGAGTTTATCCAAAAAAATTTATATCTGTATTTTCTTGAGTCCTTATATATTATATACGTAAACAATTATTCTCTAGCAGCATAAGCTTTAGATGATAAAGATGGTTGTTTTTATAGGTACGCTGCAGGCACGGCACGAGGGATCGCACCGCGGGCGAGGTTGGCCATTTACAAGACGAACTGGGGCGAGGGGCGGTACGCGTCGGACGTGCTGGCCGGGATGGACCAGGCGATCGCGGATGGCGTTGACGTCATCTCAATATCGATGGGATTCGACGGCGTCCCGCTGTACGAGGACCCGGTGGCGATCGCCTCATTTGCCGCGATGGAGCGGGGCGTGTTCGTCTCGTCGTCGGCCGGGAACGACGGCCCGGAGCTGGCCTCGCTGCACAACGGTATCCCCTGGCAGCTGACGGTTGCGGCAGGCACCGTCGACCGCCAGTTCGCCGCGGTGGTCAAGCTCGGCAACGGCCGAACCCTAACCGGCCTCTCATTCTACCCTGAGAACGCTTTGATCCACAACAGGTCGTTGGTCTACAACAGGACCATCTCAGCTTGCAATTCCGCAGCCGATTTATCGGGATTGGGCGATGCGGTCGTCGTGTGCCACAACACTGGATTGTTGGAGGCGGTGGGCCAATCCACCGTCGGCGGCGCGATCTTTCTTTCGAATGATTTTAGCTATGGATTCTCGTTTCCGGAGGTGTTGATCGACCTGAAGACTGCGGTTTCGCTCCTGGAGTACTTGCGTGAAGTTTCGAATCCTATCGTGAGCATCCAGTTGAAGCAGACGGTTCTGGGTACGGAGCCGGCCCCGGTCGTGACCGACTACTCGTCGCGGGGGCCATCGATGAGCTACCTGGGCGTGCTGAAGCCCGACATCCTGGCTCCCGGGGACAACATCCTCGCATCGTGGATACCGACGACGCCGACCGCGGTGATCGGCAACACGCCGCTCGCAAGCGAATTCAACGTGATTTCGGGGACGTCGATGGCGTGCCTGCACGCGAGCGGCGTGGCGGCGCTGCTGAAGGCCGCGCACCCGGAGTGGAGCGTCGCGGCTGTGCGGTCGGCCATGATGACCACCGCGGCGTACGTCGACAACACGGCACGGCCGATCAGGGACTCCGGCAATGGAAACCGCCCCGCGAGCCCCCTAGCAGTCGGCGCCGGGCACGTCGACCCCAAAGCGGCGCTCGACCCGGGGCTGGTCTACGACGCCGGGCCGCAGGACTACTTGAACATGCTATGCGGCGCCAACTACACCCGCGAGCAGATCGCCGCCATCGCGCGGTTGCCACCGTCGGCAGTCGACTGGTTGAACCCGTCGGCCGACCTTAACTACCCGTCATTCATCGTGATTTTCGGGGGGCCGAACGCAACCAGCGGCGCCTCGCAGCAGTTCTCGAGGACGCTGACGAACGTCGGCCCCCCCGCGAACTACAGCGTCACGGTGGCGCCCGCGAGGGGAGTCGACATCGCGGTGTCGCCGCAGAAGCTCGAGTTCCGGGTGACTCTTCAGCAGCTGAGCTACAAGGTGACCGTTACGGTCAAGTCGCGCTTATCCGGTGTCCGTACGGGTGACACTACGGGGCCATATTTTGGCTCGATACCAGCGGGAAATATAGCGTGAGGAGCCCCATAGTGGTGCTTTAAGATTCGTGCGCGCGTGGAGCATCGGGTATAATTAAGAGAGTGGGAAATAAAAGTTGGAATCGGGGAGATGCAGCAGATTCAAGGAATTTTTATTTACGGGGTGATTTTGTCAAAAGGAGAATCTATAAATGATTAATTACGCATTATCGAATGACCTTAATTTAATGACGAAAAAAAAGAAATGATTTAATTGTTTTATAATTTTCGAGTGAGATATATAGTTAGCAAATAATTTTTTAATTCTTTGTTTTTTATTCAAAATAATATTCGATGATAAATTTCCAACTTTATATCAACAATTAGAGCATCAGCACAATATGTAAAGTCTTTTTTTTTTTTTCTTACGAAAATAAATTAAGAAAATTAATTAATTAAAAATTAGACTGATACCACTATAATAACTATCTTTTTTATAATTACAATAAACAATCAATTTAAATTTAATTTCAAAATATATTATTTAAATAAATATTTTCATATTTTTTATTTTTGGCGGACACTAATTATCTCTTTTTTTAAGTAAACATTTATATAACATTTCATATTTTTCTATATTTTTATATTATCTAAATACTATCTATTAATATTTAATTATTATATTATTTTTTTTATAATTACAATAAACAATCAAATTTAATTTCAAAATATATTATTTAAATAAATATTTTCAAATTTTTTATTTTTTATTTTTGGGCGGAAATAGAAATTTGTTGATTTTTTTTTTTATACAACAAATAATTAATTTTGATAGGTTGATACCTAATAAATAATTTTATAACTTGTATTTATATTTCTGCACCCACATAAGATAAGCTAAAAATTGAGGATCAAACTTTTTAAACATATCTTATCTAAATATACAAAAAAAATATGTATAAATAAATAAATAAATAAAAATCTATGCTATATATAAAAGCATATAGAAATTGACATTAGAATACTAAACAAAATAAAAAATATTTTATACATATTATAGAAAAATTAAATAATTATAATTAACAAACTAAAAATAAATTAAATTTAAAAAGTTAATTAAAAAACAAACTTATCTAATAACTAAATAGATTTTTTTTTTTCTAATAGATAATTTTTTTATTAAATAATTTTATAGCATTTCATAACTTTTAAGTTTTTTTTTTCGCCTAAATTTTTTTTTGATTTTTTTTTAATGTAAAATAAAGGGTTAGTTGCATACGATTTCCTGTTAACATATCGAATAGCATATATATTCCTACAAAGTTTAACTTTTAATATTTATCCTTTCAAAAATCCAACGTTATTCATATATATCCCTACTGTCTATCTCTGTTACAAAAATCTAGTTAACCATAGGTTAAATACTTAATTTTAATTAGTTAGTGAGGTAAATTTATCTTTTTAACATTTTTTATTATTTTAACAATTGGGACTTTTGAAGGAACATTTTTGAAAGGGCAAAACTGTCATTTCACATATAGTATGGTGAAAAATAAACAATGAACTAACGGTAATAAACCGAAAGGATATATATATGAATAACTTAGGACTTTTAAATAAATAAATATGAAAAGTTGAACTTTGTAGGAATATATCTACTATTCGATATATTTACGGAGAGCAGTGTGTAATTAACCTAAAATAAATGTGACACTCCAATAATTCTACATCAGATGAAAATAAAATTATAATTAAATATTTAAGAAACAATAAATATTAGTAATAATAACTAGTCTTAAATATTTTGGAATGGAAAGTGGGTTGCTTGTGGGCTGGGTTGTTGTTATATTTGATATCAGAGAGCTTCCACATAGACAAGTGTCAGGCCCCAAGGTCAAAACAGTGATCCGGGCCCGCCAACAGGTCTGCCACCCATACGAGAAGCCCCGTATAGACGAAGCGACTAATCTGCAAAAGATAATACTAACCACTATACAGATATCAGAGCGAAAAGTAAACTGCGGAAATAGATAAATACAACTCCAAATAGTACATGTCAGGTCCTCACAATACATAAATCACTCCAAAATAAAACTCTCAAAATAAAGCACAGGAAACCTCCAAACCACTGACAGTACTAGAATATCAATAATATGGAGGTACGTCTACTCTCTCGCTGGAGACGGAAAGGAATCTAGCTCGCGATTCCCTTACCTCAGCCAGAAGGAAATGGACCGCCAAAGAAAGAACGTCACACTGCGCCAAAGTGCCGAAGTCGTCGATGCCGCGCCCTCCAAAAAATCCGAAACTCCTTCAAGAGATGCAGCACAAGATGAAGAACAAGTTTGCTTAAGGGCCCAACAACAAAGAAGCTCGGAAAAAAAATCCAAAAGAAGGAGTGAAGGGGCATATTTATAGGCTTTTACCAAAAAAAAAAAAAAGCCAATTGGGCTTTTGGGCCCAATTTTCGGGCGCCGGGAAGGATTTGGGCGCAAACAGTGCCCGAATCCGCCCCCGGCCCGACCCACTAACCACGCTCGGATCGCCCAGAGCCGCCACGTGGCCCCCCTTCGCGCCCCGCGCGCCTGGCGCACGCGCGCTCGCCAATCACGGCGTGCCGCGTGGCCGCGCGATCCACGACGGGAACCGTGGGCCGCGGTTCACGGCGGGCCGCCCGGGTCACTGCGCCCGCCAATGAGCGGGCGACACGTGGCTTGGCGCGGTCCACCGTGCGCCACGCTCGGCGCGGAACGCGCGCTGTTGGGCATGCGTTGTCCCGCCAATCGGCGCATGCCACGTGGGACTCCGCAGTCTTCGCTGGTCCTGATGCACGCCAAGTGGGCCGTGGACCGGTCCACCCGAAAAATTGGCCTGTTAGGCCCGTTTCGTCCGAAAATAACCGATTTTCAACATTTTCGCGTGCTGAGTCCGTTTTTGGCATCCGTTTTACGCACAGCGAGCTCGATACACCAATAATAAGTGTTTTCTCATCGCCGACCATTCAGTCAGGTCGTACGGAAAAATCGGAATACTACAAGTCTTGAATTGTTATTGGTTATTTAAAAGACAATTGACATTGACACTAGTTATTATTTTAACATATTTTTTTTTTATTAAATATTGTTATATAATTTCAATTTATAAATAATTTTTAAGGTGGTGAATGATCTAATAAACTAAATTCTTGTTGAAATGATACTTAACCAAAAAAAAAAAAAAAAAAAAAAAAAAAACAAAAAAGTCTTATTCTTATATATATAAGCCTAAAATAATTTTAAATAAATTAATTAACAAATAAAGATTCTCTTGCGTGTGCACACACACGAGGAAGCAACTAAATATTATTATCTATACTATATATAAAAATAAATAGAAATTTTCACAGACAAAAATTTCGAAAAAAAATAGTAATTAACTAACTAAAAATAAATTAGATTAGAAAAATAAAATGATTTAAAAATAGACATATCAAATCAACAATTGTTTAAATTCAAATATTAAATTCAAAATTTAATTTAATTTTAAATTTTGACTTTGATCATAAATTTAAATCTGAATTCAAGCTTTAATTAGAAGTTTGAAATCAATTCAAAATTTTAATACTAATAACCATTTATTTACATTTAAAATTCAAATTCTAAATTTTATTTTAACTTAAAATATAAATTTTAAATTTCATATAATTTACAAATATGACCCGTTTTCCAAAATATAGAATCCTAAATAGAATCCATTCATATTATAAAAAATAAATAAATAAATATAATTAATAAACTAAAAATAAATCAAAACAAATCAAATTTTAAAAATAAATTAATTAAAAAAATAGACTCATACCACTGATATAATTATTTAACATAATAAAATAAGTTTTATATATTTTTTTCTAACAAATAATCTTTTTTTTATTTTATATATATATATATATATATATATATATATATATCATTTCATATTTCTTCTTTATTTTTATATTATATTTATACCTCCAATAACTATTTATATTCAAAATATAAATTTTTTAAAATTTTCGATTTTGAATTTTGTTCATAAATTTAAATATATAATTAAATTTTTGAATTAATTCAAAATTTTAAAATTTGGATACATATAAAAAATTTATATGTTGTAATATATATATATATATATATATATATATATATATATATCTATATAGGAATAATTGCCTATATTATTCCTATATATATATATATATATATATATATATATATATATATAGTGTAACTAAATTGGAATATATAATATTTATTAAAAAATAAATCAAAATTAGAAGAAAAATTAATTAATAAATATATGCATATCATCAATAACCACTTAAATTTAAAATATAAATTTGTTTAATTTAATTACAACTCCAACCCAAAGTTCTAAAAAAAAAAAAAAAAAACTGTCTTTTCTGTCTCCTTTCTAAAACCATTTTTATTCTCTAAAAATTCAATTCTATCTACAGAAATTATGATTAAAATTACTATTAGAGTTTGGACTTTGATGGCAAAAAAAAACTAATAAGAAAACAAAAAATTGTAGACGAGAAAGAGCTCTTCATTAAAATAAATTATTATTGTTATATAATGCGGGGATGAGAGTGGTTCTGATTTTGATAGGTTCAAAACAAAATTTATCTTGCTATCTACGAGTTAATATAAAATTAATTTTTTCTCTTTTATTTTATTTCTTTCTTTTATTCTATCTACAAAGTTAAGTTTTTTTTACTACAACCGCTGAAAGATTGATTTGCTAGTGAAAGAGATAATATTTTTTTTTAATAATATATAAATATTTAATAAATAATATATATATATATATATATATATATATTCTTCAGAGAAAAAAAAGAAAAGATTATTCTTTATTTTTAAAATTTAATTTATTTTAATTTATTTTAAATTTATTAATTATAATTATTTAATTTTTTTTATAATATGAATAGAATATTAGATAAAATATTTTGAAATTAAATTTAAATTTCATTCATTTGATCGGTTTTTTGTTTTTGTTTACTCTTTTTTATTTTTTTCTATAATGACTAGCTAGCTTAAGTTTCTTTTACTACACCTGCTAAAAAATTAATTTGATGGTGAATGAGATAACAGTATATATATGTTTATATATATATATATATATATATATATATATATATATATATATATATATATATATATATGGGGCAATTGCATACATGTCCCTCCAAATATGTCGAATAGCAAATATATCCCTGCAAATTTCAACTTTTCATATTTATCCCTGCAAAAATCCAAAGTTCTTCAAATATGTCCCTGAGGTTAATCCCCATTTGGAATCCGTTAATTTTTTAACAGATTTCATGTAAAATTACTTTTTTACCCCTTATAAATATATCCCCTTACAAATTTAAAGGAAATGAAGAAGAAGAAATGAGGATTAACTTATTTCCTTTTACTACTCTCTAAAGAGAACAATCCTAACAATGATTTACTCGGCTCAATAGTTTACATAAAGACTATTGTTTTCTCCTCCTCAACATGAAATCTTATTTCATTCAGAGCCAGCATCCAAATCCACAAATTCACAAACTGCTCCACAAGTAAACAAATTGCTTCGAATATCTAAAACAGCAGTTGATTCTAAATAAATCACAATCCCAGAAGCATTACAAACAGGAAATCACCCATGAATCATCTAAGAACCAGGTCCGTCCACAACAATTAGTTCAAACAAAACACTAAAACTACTTTACCAAACAGGGAAAGAGGGAGAAGAGGGAGAAGAGGGAGAAGGAAGGGGAATTAGGGATGATTGCATGTTGCACTCCTTGATGTCCTCGTTGGTGTGCTTGTAGACGCAATCCTGCTCGCGGCACTCGCCGAACATGCGGAAGAAGCGGCACACGGGCATCCTCGCCTTGTCGTACTGGTGGAGGAACCCGCACGCGTCCCCCTTCATGCAGAGCCCGCGGAGCCAGTGCCGGCACACCGTCTGCCGGAAGCTCCGCCGCCCGGCGCCGCCGCCGGGCATATCGGCGGGGGCTCCGCCGCCGGGGGCGGAGGGAGCGACGGATCCCGCGGCGGAACCCACGGCGACGGCAGCGGCGGAGGGGTCGGAAGCGGCGAGGGAGGAGGAAGAGGCCACGGAGTGGTGGAGGGAGGGGATGGGAAGAGAAGAGTTAAATTAAAAGAAAGGGTAAAATGGTATATTCACTGTCTAATCTAACCAAGGTTAAGCATTTAACCTATGATTAACTCAATTTTCCTAACAGAGGGGCATATTTGAATAACGGTGGATTTTTGCAGGGATAAATATGAAAAGTTAAAATTTGCAGGGATATATTTGAAATCCGACATATTTGGAGGGACATGTATGCAATTATCCCTATATATATATATATAGTACGGCTAGAATACTATCGATAGCACCAAACAATTGGTGCTATTAAGTTTTCTGCCGTTGGATTAAAAGATATGCGGTTGGGATTATAGTGATCCCCTAAGATTTTTACTATTCAACCAATCACCTAGTAAACCCTAGGGACCACTATAATCTCAACCGCATATTTTTTCATCCAACGGCTAAAAACTTGATAGCACCAATGGCTTGGTGCTATCGATAGTATTCTAGCCTAATTCTATATATATATATATATATATATATATATATATATATATATATATATATATATATATATAAAAGAGATACTATTTGTAATAACCATACATAACATATCATAATATTATCAACTTTTATGATTAGAATAACACTTTTATAACTTGTATTTATATTTCTACACCAACAAAGACTAAAAATTAAGTATCAAACTTCTTTTAGCATATCTTATCTATAAATAAATAAGTAAATAAATAAATAAAAATTTATACTCTAAAAATATCTTAAGCATATCTTCTTAAGAATTAATTGACATCAGAATCCTAAATAAAATAAAAAATATTTCATACATATTATAAAAATATTAAATAATTATATCAAAACAAATCAAATTTAAAAAATAAAATAATTAAAAAATAGACTCATTCCCTCTTTTTTTTTTTCCTAATAGATTACTTTTCTTTTATTAAATATTTTTATAGCATTTCATATCTTCCAGTTTTTTTTTCGCCTAAAAAGAATTTTGGTTTTTTTTAAATAACATAACAAAACAAGCTTTAAATTACTCTTCTTTTTTTTTCTCTAACAAATAATATTTTTCTTTTTTATTAAATATTTTTATATCATTCTATTTTTATTCTAACTAGTAATCTTTTTTTTACTACATATTTTTATAGCATTTCATATCTTACAAAAAAAAATGACGGGAAAAGAATTTTGTTTTCTCACGTAAAGCTTCAAATTTTTTTAAAATAAAATTTTCTTTTTTTTTATTAAATATTCTTATATCATTTTTTTTTTTCTAATAGCTAACTTTTATTTATTAAATATTAAATACTTTTATAGCATTTCATATTATTTCTTTTTAAGTGAATATTTTCATATTATTTCAATACTATCTACAAATATTTAGTTGTTATATTAACTTTTTATTGATTGAAACAAACAATCAAATTTAAATTTAATTTGAAATATATATTTAAAATTTAATCTTATTTGATTTTAAAATTCTATTCCATCTTAAATTCGGAGATAAAATTTAATTATACGATTTAAATTTAAATTTATAAATTTTACATAAAATTTAAAATTTGAGTTCAAATCGTAAACTAAATTTGATTTTGGATATCAAATTTGAATTAAAAAATTAAAAGTTTTAATTAAAGTGGATCAAAGCTAAATTTTTAAATTTTGAATTAAAAAACTATTTAGTTGTATTAACCCTTTATTGACTGCAACCAACAATCAATTTTAAATTTATTTTAAATATATTTAAAATTAAAATTATTTGATTTTAAATTTTTATTTTATCTTAAATTGACAGTTAAAGTTTACTTATATAATTTAAATTTAAATTTATGAATTTAGTTATATGATTTAAAGCGTGAATTAAATTTAATTTTGGATATCAAATTTTAATCAACAATTAAAACAATTTAATTCAACTAGATAGAAATTAAATTTTAAATTTTGAATTAAAGATGAATTAAAATATTGATACTTTTAGTTTAAAACACGTATTTAAATTTTGGGTTTATTAGAATTTATTTAAATTCCCGCTTTTCCACTTTACCCCCTGTCATTAAAAAGTCGACAATCTGCCCCCTCGTAATTACCGAATTGTATTTAGGGGACAACGACGTTAACGGGAATGGTAAAATGACGAAAATGCCCTCCTTTTTTTTTTTTTATTCCGAAGTTTTTTTTTTTAAGGATATTTTCTAAGGGTATTTTGGGTATATGAAATTATATTTTCAAAAAAACTGACGGTCAACTGACGGCGGGGGGTTATTGTACAATTCGGTAATTACGAGGGGGCAGATTGTCGACTTTTTAATGACAGGGGGGTAAAGTGGAAAAGCGGGATATGACAGGGGGATTTTCTGTAATTTAGCCATATATATATATAGAACTATACAATTATGGTTCACATCAACCATTTAAATTTGAATTAGAATACGACAGATATTTTTTTAATAAAATATAAGAGATGAATTTACTTTTTTTTTTATAAAATTAAAATATTTATTGTAAATTTTTGAATAAATATGATGCACAAATTTATGTTGATTCGATTATAACGTGCAAATTTGCATGTACACTCAACTAGTAATACATAAATATACAAATACATTAAATGTGGACTACTAAAATACTTTTTCTAACAATAAAATAAAGAAATAGACTAAATTTCAAATATTTGAATTTAAAATTTGAGGACCAACAATTTGGAGGATCCTAAAGAGGATTGATGATATTGTCAAAACAATATCTACTATGATCAGTGCACATATGATTATATCTAATCATATTTTTGATTTTTATTTTTTTTATTTTTTTATTATTTTATTTTATTTTTCTATGGCAATGTCAGTTCCTATGATCATAGCTGATCTGAGCTGAAGGTGGTTGCCACAATAGGACTTCTCACTTGGTATTTTCCCTTGTCATCCACCCAACTCAATGAGCCATGAACCACCTCATCCTCTTTATTTTTCATGTGCCCTTTTAGTATTAGTGTGAAGCTTTGCTTCTCATACTTATCCTTAAAAACTAGCTTATCTGGCACAACGCTAATCGAAAACCCTTTAATCCCCCTCACTTTAGCACTATATGTCGCCGTCGCATCCCCCACATTCGTCACCGTTCTTTTAAACTTTCTAGTAAAATTATCGGTCATAACAGTGGTCTTTGGGTTGAAGAAGGCGATGAACGAAGGGTAATTGAGATCCAACGACGCATTCGAACAGTCGACCGAAGACGACCTGGTGATCAATTTGAGTTGATTTGTAGTGAAGTTCATGGCACATAGGAGCTTCACATAGTCTTTAATGTCGGCGTCGTAAACTAGGCCCGGGTCCAGCGCCTTGTTGGGCCTGATTTGGCCCGAGCCCATGGCGAGCGGAGTAGCGGGCCGGTCGTTTAGGCCCATGTCCTTAATGGGCTTGCCCGTGTTGTCGGACGGATCGGCGGTGGTCATGATCGCGGACCGAACGGCGGCCGGGCTCCAGCTAGGGTGCGCTGCCCTGAGCAGAGCGGCCACGCCGGAGGCGTGCGGGCACGCCATCGACGTTCCGGAAATAATATTAAACTTGCTGTACAATTCGCGCGAACCAACTATGCCAACAGTCGAGTTTTCAGCCCAGGAGGCCAAAATTTGCGTGCCCGGCGCGACGACGTCGGGCTTCAAAACGTTCGGGCTGCTCGCGGACGGGCCCCGCGAAGTGTAGGTAGCCACTTTGGGCGCGGGCTTGGAGCCCAAGACGGTCTCTCTAAACCGCAAAGTGGCCTTTGGGTTCGGGTCGGAGGTGTTGTTTAAGTAGTCCAAGACGACCGAGCCATCTTGTGGGCTGAGAATGACGGCAGGGAAACTGAAGAGCGCGTAGCCATCTCTAAAAATGTCGGTGGTTATGAAAAGTGCAGCCGTCACATTGGCATCTGTAACTTGCTGCGTCGTAAAGTCGAGAAAATTCCCGGCGTCGCAAACCACTAATTTGTGACGATGTTTTTTGAGAAGCGTGACGTTCGCGCAGTGGCCGAGGGAGACTAGGGATAGGTCGGTGAATGTGGACGGGTTTCCGAGGTAGAGGGACTCACCGACGAGGGAGGCGCCGTTGCCGAGGTGCACGATCCCGGCGAAGACCCGGTCCACGGAGCTGGCTCCGACGGTGAGCACCCAGGGGGTGCCGTTGTGGACGAACCCAAGGACGGGGCCCTCGTTCCCCGCGGAGGCGGAGACGAAGACGCCGCGCTCGACGGCGGCGAGCGCGGCGACGGCGACGGGGTCGTCGTAGAGCGCGGCGCCGCTGATCCCGAGGGAGAGCGAGATCACGTCCGCGCCGTCCGATACGGCCGCGTCGATCCCCGCGATCACGTCCGAGGCGTACGCGCCCTCGGCCCACAGCACCTTGTACGCGGCGACGCGCGCCCGCGGGGCAGTGCCGCGGGCGCCCCCCGCGGGAGCGGCGGCGGCGGCGCGGCCGTAGCCGAAGAAGGAGGCGGCGGGGACGAGCGTCCCCGCGGCGGTGGACGCGGTGTGGGTGCCGTGCCCGTCGGTGTCGCGCGGCGAGTTCACGGCGATGGTGAGGTTAGGGTTGTGCGAAAGGAGGCCCCGGTTGAACCCGCGCGCGCCGATGAGCTTGCGATTGCACAAGGACGGGGTGAAATCGGTGCCGCGTTCGCAAACGCCGTTCCAGCGGCGCGGCGCGGGGCCGAGGCCGAGGCCGCGGTCGGAAAAGCTCGCGCTCTCGGGCCAGATCCCGGTGTCGACGACGGCGATGATAACGCCGTCGCCGTAGTCGGACTCGGGCCAGACGCCGAAATCGGGGGAGAGGCCGAGGAAATCGGGGGTGTGGGTCGTGTCGGGGCGAATGATCGTGTCGGGTTGGCACGACACGAACCCGCGATATTCCCTGAGCCGCGCCAGCTGCGCCGAGGAGAGCCGCGCCGCGAAGCCGTGGATCGCGCTCTCGTAGGCGTAGACGATCTCGGGGGGCGCCGAGGAGTCGGCCGCGGCGGCCACCGCCGCGCGGTACCAAAAGCGCGGGCCGGAGAACACGCGCGGCATCAAGGACGAGTCCATGTGGACGATGTAGGTGCCGTAATCCGACGGCGCGGATGATGACGCGTGTACGGTGGATGATAGGGTTACTAATAAGAGTATTATTAGTAACGCTTTTATTATTGGTGGGAGATGTGCCATGGACATGATGTTAATTTGTTGGGAACTTAAAGTGGTTTTTGTGTGCATATCATTTTATAGTAGTAGTAGTAGCAACCTATGGAATAATGATTTATGGGAATCTGATGAGAAAGATAATAATGGAATAATAATTGGTGGGGGTGTATGGTGTAAGTTTACTCATGTTGTAGTGGGGTTTTAAGATGTGGGGTTTCCTATTGATGTGAGCTATTGTGGTTGAGAGAGAGAGAGACACACACACAGAAGATGGATCTATTATTATGACTTTTCTACTTCTATGTTAAGTTTATCTTAATTGTTAAATAATATATCTTAGTCGAACTAAACATATTTTGCTATAATTTTGAATTAGAATTCTAGAAACTAAATTTGCAACTAATCTCATATAATAATTGCTTCCACTTGTAAACTAATGAGTCTAATAAAGGTTAATTATTAGCTTTTAATATGTGAATATGATATTTTTGGTGTTCTAGGTTAATTAATTTTGTCTTTTTCCAGAGTAAGGACAAGCTCAATTGTTTCATGTTGGTAAGGTGATGGTCCCTTCAAATTTTTCCAGCATAAGTTGATTGTGACAGATTATTTACTTAACAACGAGTACAAGTTAACGAGTACAAGTTAACAAGTACAAGTAAGTTAATTTCGTGAAGGTTTAGCACTTCATTTGGGTGCAATTTGTCAATGGTTTGTGCATTAGCTTTTCGTTTGAGTACACCTTTACAAGATTTAGACAGTTTCCCTTTTTTTATTATTGCTGTTTTTACTTCTAATCATAACAGCATAATTTACAAATCTCTACCCACTATATTACAATTAAAAAAAAAAAATTTGTACATCCTTTAAAAATAAAAATAAAATAAAAAAAGGTGTATTTCTTACATTTTTCATTATAAGATTAAAAAAAAAGTTAAATAATTTTACTTAAAAAATTATATATATATATATATATGGTTCAGCTACTATAGTTTTATAGCTAAAATCCTTTCAAACTTATAAGTCTTTATTTTTTGGATGAAGGAACGTGCGGTTAGGATTATAGTAGTTCTTAGAATTTATACTATTTCACCAACAACCTAATAAACCCTAGAAGGACCACTATTATCCTAACCGTATATTTCTTCATCCAAAGACGAAAAAGTTATGAGTATAAATTATACTTATAAGAACATAATAGCCCTACGCTATATATATATATATATATATATATATATATATATATATATATATATATATATATATATATATATATATTAGAAATAGTCTTGGTATAATTTTTTCGTTATTCAAAAATAATTATACTGCTATCCTACATGTACATTCTAAAAAAAAAAAAAAAAAAAAAAAAAAAAAAAATAGTTCTTACATTTTCATCCGGCTAAAAAAATTTAAATATTTTTACTTTACAAAAATTATTATCTATATATCCTTCAATACTTTTGAATATTTTTTTTTTCAAAAATACTTTTCGTATATTTTTCGTTATTTAAAAATAATTAGACTGTTAGTAGACATTAAGTTATTTTAAGATTAAATTTGAATTAAATTTTTTAAAAAATTAAAATATATATATTGTCCCTCCAGAGCAAATAAATAAAAAACTGATGACAGAAAAAAAAGATAAAAATTTAAAATATTTTTTTTTACCTCTAATTTAAGAACAAATAAAAAAAAAAAAATTGATGGCACTAGAAGGGTATATTTAAAATGACAAAATAATAATTTTACATAAATAACGATTGTTATTAATCGTTCACTGATAAAATCTAACTCAAAGAGTATTGAAAGAACTTGAAACATTAAAAAAAAAAGTATTTCTAATATTAAAAGAAAGTCAAAATAATTTTAAATGGAATAATTGACAAATAAAGATTCTCATATTATTATCTATATACTATATAGAAAAATTAAAAGAATATTTTATACAGACCACAAAAAATAAATAAATAAATAAATAAATAACTAACTAGCTAAAAATAAATCAGATTTGAAAATAAAATAGTTTAAAAATAGAGATATCAAATCAACAATTGTTTAAATTCAAATAATAAATTCAAACTTCAATTTAAATTTAATTTTGAGTTTGATCATAAATTTAAATCTGAATTCAAACTTTAATTAAAAGTTTGAAATCAATTCAAAATTTTACCACTAATAACTACTTAAATTCAAATTCAGAAATTTATTTTAACTTAAAAATAAATGTGAGGTGCACTATAACTAGTTTCCCAAATACATGAACAAAATTTTTCTTTAATATATTAATTAATATACTACCCTTAATGAACCCTCCAATATAATTGATAGGGTACAAAAAGCCAAATGCAATGCCATTTTTAAATAGAGAGGATTCTCAAAGTGGCATGGATTGGTTTCCTCCCTTCAAATTGGGGACTCACACCCCAAAAAAAAAAAAAAAAAAAAAAAAAAGGGAATATAGTTTGGTGTTATATGATTGTCATAGATACAAGGCACTTTTTAATTAAATGGCACTTTTTGATTGTTCTTAAGAAAAACAAAATAGTCATTGTCACCATAACATAGAGAATTAGTAGGATTAGTAAATACCATGTCCTTAATTTTTCTTTTTATTAAATTGATTGATGAAAATAAAATAGAGGGTTACAGTGAGAAGCAGTGGGTGGTCAATCACATTGATTACATTATTTTTCTCCACATATACAGTTAGTAGAGAGAACATGGGTGTTACAATCATATAGTCCACAAAGATAAGGGGCCACAAAAAGAGATTCTGCATAGGTCAACCATGCACATCAGTACTGTTTTGGTAAAACACTTTAAGATACATTAAATACAAAGTTTCATATTAAATACAAAGTTTCATATTAGAACTTCTGCTTTCATTCATAGACTAAATGAAAACTTAGAACATCTGCAAAGTTTGCACAGATATCGGCCTTTCGAGTTCAGATCAGTGTGGTATGAAGTTGGGTTCGAGTAACTCGCCAACTCCACACACACACACCCAAAAATTCTCAACACCATAGAGGATGTGAGTATTAAAGGTGTGGTTGTGGGAGATGGAAAAGGAGATAAGATAAGATCACAATAGAACAAATGGAGAAGAGAGACAATTCAATAGTGACAAAAAGCAAATGCAAACAAGGGAGGAATAGATGATGATTTCATGCTAAGTTATCACTATCTGGTACAGCTAGGCTCCTTGTTAGTTGTTAGTTGGGGACAAGGAAATAGACAATTGTGAACTAAAGTATCATAATGAAGAAACGCGCAAATGGAAATTTCAATTTTACCCAAAATCAAAGGCATATTGGCAAATAGATTTATTATTAAAGCTAATCAATTCAGTAGAGTTTGTTCAGATACCTTGTAATTTTATTCAATAATGTTATACCCATGGCATTTTATATGCACTAATCTTTTGTGTGCTGAGGTGGAATGCTCCCAGTAGAGCTATGGTAATGGCTTAAAATATGGACCCAAACAAAAAAAATCATTGAAGAAAGAAAGTAAGAGGAGCCCAAGAGTCGAAGAGTTTTCGTCTTTACTTTGTCCGAGCAATTTTACAACGGTGAATTCAACTTTCCTTCACCGGTGATGTTGCTGGCAGCCAACTTCGTCAGTGCCTGAAACTTCGCCAGCGGCCAACTTCACCGATATAGATTGCTCGTCGATAAAGTTTTGAGCACCAACAAAAAGTTGGCAGCCGAAGAAGTTTCGTGCGCAGGTAAAATTGACTGCCGACAACATCATCTGAAAAGGTTCGAACTTCGGCGAGCGAGAAAGTAGTGCAAAGGCAAAAACTCTTCGTCACTTGGGCTCCACTTCATTTCTCTTAAATGAAATTTTTAATTCTATTTTTTAAGTCAATAACATAACAGTGCCACGCGGAGCATTCCACCTCAAGATACAAGATTAGTGCATAAAATGCCATGGGTATAGCATTACTATTGTACAGTATGATATATACTTGATGGATTCAGATTGAGCTCCTTTCACTTTCACAATAAATTCACAATATGTTTGAAGTATTTTTGTTTTTTTTCGACACTCTAAAAATATACTTGGTGGTTAAACATGTAAAAAACCATGCTAAAACTGACTAATTTTAAAAAACTTAAAAATATAATCATGTCGAAGCTGAAAAACATGGACCCAAAACCATTAAATTTCACCAGACACAATCTATTAAGCATATTTGGAGTTTTCATTCATTAACAATATAAGTACATATTAAAACAAATTGTGCAACTGCCCCTGAATTCTATCAAAGTGTCCTCTAATTCTCAACTGTCAAATGCAAGCATTTAACTCCCAAAACTCGAAAAGTTGTCTAATTATCATCCTTTCTATAAAAACTAAGTTACTAGGACTAACATTTCCCGATTTTAGATAAGACTGAAGATGGAAATGGATGGCAAGGTATGACATGCAGCAGTCAAAGAATTAACCATTCATGTTGGTATCCAAATCTGAATTCAACAAAGTAAAAGAAGTGACAAATACCTGGTGGTAAATTAGTTTCATACAACACAAAACAACAACAACACCAAACAGATTCAATCAGAAACTGCGAATTTGCTATCACCGAAAATAAAAGCCGACGTAAATGTACCGCTTGACGACCGATTATTGACGACACGAACAGATAGCGACTCAAATCAGCAGTAAAACATGTGAAGTTAACTGGAGGAATCCGAATAACACACATTAGCTAGTGAGATAACTCTATGCGACTAAATATTCGCTATAGTTCATACACGATAGCAACTGTTTGATGTGATCTCCACCGACAGGTCCCTCAAGTGTGCATAATTACTAGAGGAGCGAAAAGAAGGAAATAGAATGCAAAGCAAACTGAACCGCACAACAATCCATTTAATCACGTGACGATTATGCGCGCACATGACCGTAAAATATTAAAAGAGAATCTGAGATTAAGCAAAAGAGACGGCACCTAAGATCTTCAAGCCATAATCCGAGCTGACCTCACGTATAGGCTGTCCACGACCTTTCCAATGTTGGAAATAGTCTCGAGAGTTGCTGGGAAAATAGCATCAGTCTTTGGATCATCAAATATGATAAGGCATCCAGCCCCCTGATCAAGAGTCCCGGCAAATTTCTTATCAAGTATCATCTGTGACAGCTTCTTCTCCACATGGTCCACTGGCAATTCGATCATCTCCGCAATGTGTGCAATCTCAACCCTCGAATAAGGCTCAATCAGACGGCACAGATTCTGCTCCAAGAGAGTGTCATATAAAGATGAAAGGTGCCTGTGAACAATCGGATCTTCCTCCAACTGGGCTCTGTAGTCCCTCAGAGCAGTTTCGAAGAACTTCAAGGATCGTTTTGAATACGCATCAGCGACGGCCTTCATAGCATCCAGTTCGGGGCCTACGTAGTGCAAACCGGCCTTCGAACTTATTATCCCCGCAACATCATCAGCCTGGTTAACCATTATCTTGCATAACAGCATGTACTTCAAGCTAAACACTGCCCTGGGATCCTCTAGTGCATTAAAAGCTTCGAATGCTTCAAAAAAGTAGCTATAAGCAGTTTTGTAATCCTTCTCTTCAGCATGAAGTATGCCGCTCTGCAAATCTATGGTCCCCTGCTGAGCTGGCGGGACATAAATCGCATTAGCAGCCGTTCTTGCTGCAGTTAAAGCAGCTTTGGCTTTTGGTAAATTTCTCAGAGAAAAATGAAGCTTGCTCTCCAATAAATCAATGTCCACCAATAGTAATTTATCGTCTAACCTTCTAACCTCCTTTATCAGGCCTGAAAGAAGATTCAGTGCTTCGGAATATTCTTTACTTTCCATTAATAAAGCAGCAAGTCTAGCCTCCACACGCTGCCTTAGAAATGTGCGCTTCTCAGCACGTGTCCACTCCACCATTTCCTTGCAAAGAGAAATTTGAAGGTCAGAGGTGTCTGGTATTTTGGCCACTGCATCGATGATCCCACGCACAATTTTAGCAGTCTTCGCTTTGGGGATCAGAGAGAAGAAGGGGCGGAGTTGGGTTAAAAGGCTTCTTAACTCCTCAGCTTTCTTTTCTTGTGTTAGGAGCTCAGTTAAGTTTGAGATTGCCTGCTCTTTTATGCGAAGTGCTTCTGGGGAAGATGATGGGTTTTGTAGTACTTGGTAGAGGATTGATATTGATTCAGAAGGATCTTTAGCCTCTAAGGCCTGTGCGATTGTGTCGGTGGTTGCAGGAAGGGAAGTTGGTTGCATTGCTGAAGACATTATAGCTGCCTAAAATAGCAAATTCAGAAAAGAATGAGCGATTTTGTAAGTAGGAGATAACTACACACAAATTATGAAATAGGAGAGAGTTGAAGTTTGAACAAAAGAAGATGACACCACAATTATAATTCAATAATACAATGATAATGATTAATGAAAGAGCCAAAGATTAGAAGCACTATCAATAAATTTGCCTTTTAACTCTTGGCAAAACAAGATGGCACCATGACGACCACTTATTAAAGATCGGCACAAACAATTGAATGGATAGATTTAGTTCTAATAAGATTCGTATGTCCGGTCATTGGAGTTCACATATGGCATTATAATTTGTCTCTGCGGACTAATTACATAAATCACTGAAAAAAAATAGAAAAAAAAGAACAACAGAATAAAAGGACTTGAATAAACAAGAAACATAATCTATCAAAGATTATAAAAAAAAAAAATTGCATTATTCTATTCCTCAGCTATTTTCATATTCAAAGTCTTCAATACTCACTAAGACAAAACTATGAAATTTGAGGGAGAATAGATGCAACTAAAACTACCAAATGCAAACTAGCAAGCCTGACAATAGCAAAACACACAAGATTTCAGCAAAGTGGCGTAGAATCATGATTCACATGAATCATGTGTGAAGAACTTATTGATGAAATTTCCATCATTCCATTAGCCAGCATGATATTTGATAAAAGCCAAAGCAAGAATATTTTTCAACCACCACTTAACCATTGATACTTGTTCTCAGCATACAATTCCCAGTCTCATGGTACAGTTAGAGGATTATATCTCTAGTTCCAAAACACCGCAACCTAGCCCTGACATATTAATTCTAAAAGTTAGCCATGGTTGGAAAAAAACAAAGCAAAATAAAAGAAGCAGTTACCTAACATGTTCACCTTCTTTGTACTTAATACTATCCGGCATAACTCCTTTCTCCAATGAAGAGAAGATACATCCTTGGACTATCCACACTAACCTTACAGGTCATATGTAGTATAATTTTTTGCAATGCTTCTTCTCTAGGACACAGAAACTTGTAAACTTTCTAAGTCTCAATCTAGTGAATCGGTGAACTTCTATAAATTGCAACATTTCAATCCATCATTTGCGCTTTTTGCTTTTTCTAGAGAAGAAATCTAATCTGTTCAATAAAACTCATCTGCAATTCTCATCATAAGAAAACATCGAATATCATGTTGCTATATCGATGAGTGCGTGTAGCACATGAATTTCCAATCCAAGTAGCTAGATTTAATGTTGGCACAGAATCAATTTCTTATCACAACAAACCAACAAAATCTATTGATTTCAAACTTTTAAGAAACTGTTTCAATCAACCACCTATCCCTACACACTATTGATTCTTCACAATAATTTTAGCCAAATTACCACTAAAATTATCCAAGCATTCAAAAGAGGATGGGCATTTGAATCCTGGAAAGAACTAAGAAACCAACAAAATCACTAAAATAGATCAACCCTAACACCTCTAAAATGGGAACAAAACAAAAAAAAGCGATTCGATCTACAAATTAGTAAACGAAAACAAGAGATCGGGTCAAAGAAGAGTAAATCAAGTAGTGATTTATGTCCAGAGAAGGATCTACCTTACCTGCGTAGGGAATCGAGAGAGGAGTATAGCGCAAGAAGACGAGAACGAAGAGAGAGAAAGAGAGAGAGAGAGAGAGGGATTAGGGTTAGGGTTTGTCGTGGGTCGAAATTGAGTCGAAACGAGTAAGAACCCGGTTCGCTTGAAGGATCGGGGCGTTATAGATTTGAAAAAGTTAGGGTGAATTGTACGGAGAGACCCTGCACTCTTCCAATATTGCAAGTTGGTCCCTTTACTTTTCATTTTCATGTATATATATTTTTTTCCAAATAATTTCATTTTGAATGTGTTTGGTTGGTATAAAATGCAGTGAAAATTATTTTTTGATTTGAAAAATTATTTTAGATGTACTTATTTAGAGGTAACTTTTTTTTTCAAAAATTTACTTTTAGAAATTTGAAGAAAATAGGAGCTCAATTCATTCTTAGATCATTTTATTCGACCAACCACTCACTTAACTCAAGGGACCCACTAAGAGCTAAAAATCTACAAGCGCCAATGACTTACTTTTAAAAGTATAGAAGCTCAATTATATATATATAAAATTAGGCTGTAATACTATCGATAGCACAAATCATTGATGCTACTAATTTTTTAGTCCTTGGATGAAGGGATGTGTTTTTAGGATGATCGTCGTCCCTTAGGGTTTAGTAGGTGGTTGGTTGAATAGTAAAAATACCAGAGAACCACTATACTCCCAACCGCATATATTTTCATTCAAGGGCTGGAAACTTGGTAGCACTAATTGCTTGATGCTATCGATAGTATTTCAGCCGAACTCTATATATATTTGGTGCTATCAATAGTATTCCAATCTAGTTCTATATAAGAGTCTGGTTGGAATACTATCGATAGCACCAAGTAATTGGTGCTACCAAGTTTTCTGCCCTTTGATGAAATGATGTGCAGTTGGGATTATAGTGGTCTCCTAATATTTTTACTATTCAACCAACCACCCTCTAAACCCTAGGGGACCATTATCATCCTAACTGCACATTCCTTCGTCAAAGGACTAAAAAATTAGTAACACCAAGACTTGCTGCTATCGATAGTATTCTAGTCTAGTTCTATATATTAGTCCGGTTGGAATACTATCGATAGCACCAAATCAAATTTTCAGCCCTTGAATAAAAGAATGTGAGAATATATATATATATATATATATATATATAAGAATAATTAAAAACTTTTAATAATTTTATTTGAGAAAACAAAGTTTTATTTTTTTAAGGGCTAAATTATAGAAAACTCCCCTATAATATATCGCTTTTTCACTTTATCCCCTGTCTTTAAAAAATTTATATTTTGCCCCTTCGTAATTATGGAATTGTGCATTTACATCCCGCCGCCAGCATTCCGTTAGTGAGCCGTCAATTTTTTAGGTAATATACCGAAAATATCCTTCAACCTGTTCTTCTCCCGATCGCTCCGAGGCCGAGCTCCGTCATTCCGTGAGGGATCCCGCCGCCGCCGTTGTCGGGAGCCCTCGGCGATCGTCGGCGCAGTCGCCGCCCGGGCCCTCCCCAGCGACGGCGCTCCAGGTCTGGCGCGGCCCAAGGCTGGTGGGGCGCCAAGTGGCGGCGCCACACTCGCCGCACCACTGGGCGCAGCACACGCGCGCGGGGAAGCGTGCGCGTGTGCTGGCGCAGATTAGCGCGCGGGGACCCGCGCCTCCTCTGGCGCGAGTCAGCGCGGGGTGAGGGGGGCCGCCACGTGGCGGGCCCCCATAGGCCGCCGCGCGTTGACCTGCTCTCTGGGGGCGCCGCGCTTCACGCGTCCACGCGGGGGCGCGCCTCCCTGGGCACCCCCGACCTCTCCGACGGCGGGGGAGACGACGATGACGACAGGGTGGGAAGGCGGAGGAGAGCTTCTCGGCGGGGGCGGGGGCGGGGGCGGGGGCGGAGTCGGAGGGGAGCGCAGGAATAAGCACAGAAATATGGAGGGCATTATCGTCATTTTACTTATTCGGTTAACCCCGTTGTTTCCTAAAAATAATTACGAAATTACGAGGGAGTAAAATGTAGGCTTTTTAAATACATGGGGTAAAGTGAAAAAATGGTATATTATAAAAAGATTTTCTATAATTTAGCCTTTTTTCAATTACCCAAACCCAAAATTGGAGGCGGGTTTTGTGAGGCATCTTACCTTTCTCTCATGTTGTTATGTAATAGATGAAAATAAAATTAATAGATAATCTTAAAAGCGAAACCTGAATGTCCTATATTTGTCCAAGGGAATTAATATTTTAAGAGCTAAATTTAAGTAATTATATTATATTTAGGGTGACTTAGATTTTTTTTTTGCTCCGAAAATATCAGTTCCTTTTGTCAAATTATGTGGCTTTCATTTGCTTTATTCATCAAATGTTGCAATTAACATTTAAGCAGTAAAAAGCCTCTATTTTCTTATGCAAGACTTTGACTTGAAGTAAATTTTAAATTGAATTAGAGTTAGGTGAAAATTATTTTCCCTCCCCTATTTATTTTTATAACTGTAGAAATAAAATTCTGCTAATTTTACCGTTTGTTTGGCAAAAAATGAATAATATAAAAAATATAGTTTTCCACTCCCATTGTATATTTTACCAAAATTTATTCAATCCCAACATAAATTTACCTCCTACATAATATTATTTATCTTGTATAACTTAATAAAATATAAATTATAATATAATAAATAAAAAATAATATAATTATATCCCTATACAATTATAAAAATAAAATTTAAAATAATTATATTAATTTTTTATATATAAATCATAATTACAACAAATAAAATTCTAAAGTTAAAAAATTATTAATATTTAGCAAATTAATTTTTATAGCATTTTAAATGCTAAAATTAAATAAAATATATATTAACCCAAAACATACATCACAATATTTTAGTAGAGAGAGAAAGAATAACCCTAAACAGATTCCCCTAACTAAATTCTGGACATTCCGCCGGCAAAGTTATCAATTTCTACAGAAACGGATGTGGATACGAATAAAAAATAAAAATTTGATGGATTTAAATTTGAATATAAATTTTAATTTTATCCGACCCGGACCCGAACCCGAATCCGACCCGAATTAATTTTACGTTATATAATATATATATATATATATATATATATATATATATATATATATATATATATATATATATATATATATATATATATATATGTATATAATATTTAATATTATATTTAAATTTATATTTTAAAATTTAAATTTAATATAATATATTTTAAAATATTATAAAAGAAAAAGAAAAAGATTATTTCGAGTTTCGAATTCAAATTTTAAATTTTTAGTCGGATTTGAATTTGAATATGAATTTTTAAAATATATCGGATTCGAATTTGAATTTGGTAGCCGAATTCGGATTCGGATTTTTAAGAATTCGCACGGAATCCAACCGTTGACATCCCTACTTCCACCCCTACCAACTCCAATGTAAAGCTTTACATCTCTACCTTCAGTACAAAATTCGAAATTTGAGATTGCTAAAGTTTTGTAAACCTCAATATCTCTATTAGCATGACTACATTGTACAACACCAAGCAAAAATTGCACTGTTCTACCTCACAAGTTTGTACAAAATTTATTCCTAGTTTTTCTGTACATTTGTTACGTGTACACAATTCACACTTGCTACCGCGTGCTACTATGCGAATTGACGGTGCTGCTCCCGCCTTCTTGAACTTTCTCCGACTTCGCCTCGTCGCCCTTATCCTTCGCGGTGATATTTGAGCTGGATTTACCGCCCTCGTAAGGTAATACAACCACCGGAGCGGCATGTACCGACGCCCACCACTCCTTTAAGAAGCTCCTGAACTTTAGGACCATCTCGCGGCGAAACTCGAGCTCCCTTGTAAAGAGATCAAAGAGGAGAAACGCAAGAATGTATTTGAATGGTACGACGAGGAGACTCGCGGCTCCGCCGAGGAGCACTAATGCGACCTGAGTTGTAATCTGCAATGGGAACAAGTTTAATTAAAGAAACAAGTTTTACCATTAAGAGGTTTCGAAAAGAAACTGGCATGAAAAATGAAAAGAAAAGGCGCGCATAACTGTCATTATTTCGCAATCGAGTTTTCCTTTCGGTTACGTTTTGTTTTGTTTTGTTTTCTCGTACATTGTTCATCTTGTTGTCACTCTTATGCTTGGTTTTAAAGATTGTAGCAAAAACTCGAAAAGATATGTGTGTTTAATTGGAAGTAAAGCTGTTGAACATATATTTCAGCATACCTCAGGTTGACCTGATAAAAAGATTGTACGAATCTTGAGAAGCGAAACATTCAGGTTCTGGAGATAGTTCTCCATGTACGCCATCGCCTCTTTAAGGGCTATGATCTTCTCGATCGTGTTTGAAGGTGGTTGATCACGTATTATCACTTTACCGAAAGACCTCCCCAACCGTCCTTGTTCTTTAAGCACCTTCAGTAAGAGCATGGTCACCGCCGCCAACCCCAAAGTTGCCGGGAAGACGTAAGAAAGCAGATTCCTAGCACAGAAAATGATGTCCAAACTTAAGTTGCAACAATTGCATAATCCATAAAGTAGAAATTGAATTGTATACTGAAAACAACTACCGCTTACCTAAATATAAAAGTATAAGCAAATACAAGGAAACATAGAGTTGCGCGTGGATCCTCCCACCGTCTAAGCTTCTCAAAGTTTTCAGCAGTCATCACGAACGGAAGCAGAAGCTCCTGAATCCAGAAATGGCAGAAACTAAAATTAATAATCAAGGAAGCTTTAGTATTAGGAATATAATTATTTTAAAACAGGAAAAAGAAGGATATGTAACAGTTGTTCCATTTGTGTTCCTATTTTAATAAAATTGATGGTCTCTATGAATTTGTTGTGATTAATCAAAAAAAACTAGTACAAGCCATGGCATAAACACCGCCCTTTTGATTAGTTCCAAGACACTTCAAGATTTCTCAACTGAAAATGAGTTGTTGCTAATGATCTCAAACAGGCGCCAAAACATATCAAACTATGATGAAAAGTTCTTTTAAGCTGCAAATTAGGTCTCGGTTGAGATGTATAACTTGTACTGGATAACTTACTAGATTTTAGCTAGACCAAAGAACTCTTTAGAGAATGATATGATATAACATGATTTATCGAGAACCAAAAACATAATGGAGATATTTCCATAAAAAACAACTTAAAAAGTTTCTTATACCTTGAAAAGGTCTATATTGCTCGGAATTCCTTCGATCATAGCAGCATCAATTGTCGCTTGAGTTTTTTGAACTATCTGGCTCTTCTCTTTGCACGTCAATGCCGCCCTTTCTACAAGATGTCTATCAGCTACAACTAAAGATTTACCCAAAACAATCCCATTTCTAACTAAGGAATTCCTCCAAAAGGAGACGGAAGAGCTTGATGCCCAAGTAGGAGATCTCTTCCACTTTCTCAAATACACGCTACCATCAATGTCAAATACGTGAACATTACTGCCACTAGAGAGGTCCTCAGAAGGTCTCACCCATTGATTCTGTTGGTTTTTCGCTTCTCTAAAGTTTGTTATTAATGGGCCTCCCCAAAAGTTTACTGCTAAAGTTTGAAGGACAACATCACCATAAGGGGCATTTTGTAAATACGAGAATTGCACTAGTTTACCCGGATCTTCGTATAGCTTTCGAATGAACTGAAGAGACTGTAGCCTTGCAATACCATTAGCAGCACTTTGGATAGCTTTCGTCTTGCCTTTATGGGCACCGTATATGTGATGAATCGTTGGATCATCGTCGGCTGGTCCAAATTCGCGTATGAACTTGTGCAAGGAGACGATTTCGCTAATAAAAGCATGCCATACATCACGTCTCATCTCGCCACCAAAGTCAACAAATTCTAAGACCCACTCCTGTGACCTGTTCAAAATTTAAGTCGTGATATCAGATATGAAGAGAGCTGTTGCATAAAGAAAAGACTACATACAATTAAGGGGCTTTTACATACAAATTCCTACGAAAATAAAATATTTGCATATATACCCTTGTAAATATGAATCTTCATATATACCCCTGAAATTGCATTTTCCTAATTTGGGAGCCATCTAATTCATCAGCAAATTGGTTTTTAATTAGAAAATGGCTTTTAAAAAGTACTAGGGTATATAGAAATCAAGTTCTTGAAGGGCATATAAGAAAATTTAGAGATATTAGGGAAATATAAGTCGATGATATTGTAAGGGTATAGATATAATATCTCCATAATGAAACATGTGACGGCATGTCTACAGAAGCATACTTACTTAAGACCGGAGGATACAGATACAGCAGAGTCGAAAAGCTTGGATCCAAATGGTCCCACCTTTGCCTTCTCAACTTTTGAGCCATGACGTGTGAGGTCTAGTCTCATATATTTCTTACTACCTGTCAGTCCAATAGCCTGCCAATATCAACGTAACGAGGGAGGAGCAATTGGGGCCAAGATCACTATAATTAAGTTAACATAAGCATGATTAAAGAATAACAACATAGCATTGAACAAAATTTTAATAAAGTTGCAAAGACCAGAAAATAGCTAATATATAGGACAATTGACAATAAGACTTCACAGTGGAGCATGAGTAAATGAAGGGACAATATGCAAGAGGTTTCCAGGCTATTAAATGAAATTTCAAGTTCCTTTGAAAACTCTCAAATAACTCATGACAATCTATTAATGTTTATATTAAATCATATCCATGAAAAGATGTACCTCAAAATATAGTGCTTTATCTGTTAAAGTAAGATTTCCGGGCCATGCAATGTTATCCTCCCATTTAAGAACAGGCCGCTTTCTACTGGAGCCTATGCACAAAAGTTGCTCATCAGACGACATAACATCTCCACTTTGGTAAGTTCTTCTCCCTTGATGCACCCTGTATCAGGCAAGGAACGCATAAACATACATACATTACACATCGGATGAGATGCACAGTTGAATTATAAACATAATAGCTGAGTAACTGATGCTTCTAATATAAGATGACGACAAAAGCCCCTTTGTAAAATCACAAATCCAGAAAACTAGGAAATTGCCACAACCACCATGCATTTAAACTTGAATTATCAAATATATTTACAATATAGTGGGGTAAAGCTTCTAGCTGCAGCAAAAAGCCAAAACAAATTTCTAGCAACGAAAAGTAGAAATTCTAATTTGAAGCTTCTGCTTCCGGCTGCAGCAGGAAACAGTGGACAAAGTTATTAGGGCATCTTTGATCCGAAAAGCATTTTAAAAGCTCCACTTGGGCCTGCATGCCCTCTCCTAGGTATGCAATGCTTTCAGGACACTTCGGTAAAAACAATACCTTGGTTCTTTAAACTGACGGACAATACATTGAAACCAAATAACAAATATAACAATTTGTCAAAAGAATATCAAATCACAACAAGGACTCAAATGGTTAATCTTAAAAGCTATGACATCCTAAAACAGACCATGGAAATAACTCAAATCATATGTAACTAGTTGAAAAACATCTAACAAACTCACTTATATATCAGCATGCAGAGACCATATAAGAGAAGTGCACTGCTTCAATATGTTTACTGAGAGGACATGCACTATATAAGCAGTAGAATGAGTTTGCGCTAATAAAACTAAAACAAGAGATTGATAATCCACAGAAAAGCTTACTTAATAAGGTCAACAAGGTATGTTGTCCACAAGCTTAAAGAGATCCCTGGCTCATCTCCAACAAGAGCTTTGAAAAGATGATGCGCTGTTGATATGTCGGCAACACCTGCAACAGCGGGGGCAATTCGAACAAAAGCCTCTTCTCCTACTAATCTACCCTAAAAGGTAAACAGTAATAGAGTAAGTGGCATCTTAAAATTACCAAGAAATGATACATGAGAATTGTCAAGAATTTTCCAATCCAACAGTGCATTTATAACTTACAAAATGGACAAGCATCCTATCTTTGTTTCACCAACTAGGATAGTCACAACTGAAGGTTTCATAAGTAATAAGATAGACCATCACCAACCCTATTTTTGACATGTTATAATGAAATTAATTATTTTTCTTCTACATGAAATGCAAAACCAAATTGGGTTTATGTAGTTCTTTAGTTCCTTCAAATGACGTTATATTTGGAATCCTCAAAAATCCCTGAATTTTAAATGTTTTCACAACATTCTCTGGTAAATGCATAAAGTAAAATTAAATCCTGCGCATGCTAATTGATAGATATCTATTGATCCTTTTTGGCTGTTGATATGTAAAATTTTAAAACATTTTCACACATGATGGAACATAAAAAAACCATGCAAAGACAAAATATTTGACAAGACATACCTGCAAAGAAAACTTATTTGGGGAAGACTGTGATTCACTTCCATGGCTATAGGGTTGCTCCCAAGCAAGCATAGTTACAAAGATAAGCCTCTGAAATGCGAGCTCCTATAAAAGTACATTTAATTATAAGATCTAAATGGAAGTCGCTCAGAAATAATGGAGTAAATTACCATCAGATGAGAGACTCTGATTAAAACAAAATATTGTTTCAATTAAGAACAAAGCCATAGAATACTTATATGACAATGCCAATTCAGCCGAACAAGGTATTGAAAATTATCCAAAAAATAAAGACTGTAAATAAGTAAAGATGCTATAGATAACTATTCTCTTACAGAAGACCAACAAGAGACGAGAAAAAAAAGGAAAACTGCAGAAAATTTTCTATCCATTAAACTCGGCTATGGAAGTTAGTTATAAATCAATTATAAAAGAAAACCAGACTAGATTTCGCGGTGAGTTAAAAATTATTTATATCTAATATCTATAACTGCTAATTCCATTTGAATAGAAGAATTATGTTTCAGCTAGCCCTTTGGCTTGCCCCAGATGACCAAACTGTTTCCTAAAGAGAAGTTAGATTCATTCTCCATCTTCTTTATTTACATGTTGGCCAAATATGTTACATATGCTGTTAAAAGAAGCTGTCACTGCAGTAAGGAAGACATCCTATCAATCTTTAGACGGTAAATATTTCACAGCATGACTCTTTGTACCATAGTTTTTCCTTAGACTTCCTTACATCTGGACATAAAAATGTTTGATTGTGTTATAAATCCTTTTCGATTGCAATCGATAACCTAAAAACATAGTATTTGTGGTCGATATGGCATGAGTAATGCTTTAGAATCTGCTTAAAGCATGGAATAGACAGTTCCAAAAGATATGTAGTATCAAATATACCTTCAAGCTAGGATGGAAATCCGAATTATCCCTCGACAAGTACCTAAAACAGCAATATTCCACCAAACTCCGAGCATCGCTCTGAATCCCTTCTGGAGCAAGGGCTTTAAATATCTTCTGCATCTTTCTACCAGTCAATCCATTCAACCTACACAATTTCTTATACTAAGTACAAAGAACATGACCACAGGTAGCCAATGCGTAGCATTCAAAAGGTGAAATCATACAAAGTCTACTTGAACTATAGATGCACAACGTATACCTGAACCATAAAGATTTGATTTTTTTACTACAGAACCATATAGTATGTTTAATTTAACATATTATGTTACTCGATGAAATACTCTACAATTTTTCCAAGTACTGAATTGAATTGAATTGAATTGAATTTTACAGTTCAGGTATCACCAAAATTCACTATAATCAGCTAACTAGTGCACAATTCTGCAAAACCTAAATCCCTAGAATGGCAAAGTCTCCGCCTTTTACCTCCCGAACTGCTCGACGGCAATAACGGCGGCCAACGAAAGGTACCCGTTCGGCGTCCGCGGCTCCACGGTCGACTCCGACGCAATGAACACCACTTCTTGAAGCGCCCCGCTCTCCGATTCCCGCTCGAACCGAGGCCGATTGCCCTGCGCCGGCTTCACGAGCGGCGCCGCCGCCTCCGCGAGCGCCGAGCGCGCCTTGACGAGCCACGAGCCTAGGGTTTCCTGAACCGAATCTACCGGTCGAATCGAACAGGAACACTTGTTTCAGGGGGCGAATTGGTAGGGAGCGGTGCGATTGATCCATGGGAGTGGAGGGGAGGGGAGGGGAGGGGAGAGGAGGAGAAGCGCACCTGGGTCGATGGAGGAGAGGTTCCAACGGTGGCGGAGGGAGTGGAGGAGGGGATTCGTCGTCGTCGTCGTCGGCGGCGGCGGCGGCGGCGGCAACGGCCGAGAGCGGCGGCGCTCCGGCGAGTCGTCGGCGGAGGATCGGAGTAGGGTTTTGCGGGAGCGGCGGAGGCGAAGGGAAAGAGGAGGAAAAGAGGAGAGCGTAGAAGAGTTGAGAAGCATCGTGTTACAAATGCATTTTTACACTGCGCCTCCTCTCACTTCCTATATACATCTCTCTCTCTCTCTCTCTCTCTCTCTCTCTCTCTCTCTCGATGGGACGTTTGTTTCGCCCACGTGAAATTTTAAAATTATATAATTAATTATTTAAATTTTTTTTATATATACTAACATAAAAATTTATAAGAAAATAACTAAAAAAAAATAACATAAATTTTAAAAAATATTCTGAAGATAATAAAGAGGTCGCGTGAAGCATATAGATCTAGTATCTATACACATACATTAAAGGGCGAAGCTTAAACGGGCTCCCCGCGATTCACGCTGGACGTTCTCTCACGGAGTCTTCGCCGTACATTTGAAAAGATAGATCGCTCTCTCTCTCTTATGTCTCTCTCTCCCTCTGCTTTCTCTTTGTTTGGACAAAGAATGGCTCTCTATCTCTCCCTCTGATTTCTCTTTTCTTGAGGCGTTCTTCTTTTCTCACCAACTCCGCTCCCTCTCACCAACCCTCACCGACTCCGCCCCGAAGCCCTCCCCTCACCAACTCCGCCGCAGCATGGGCGCTCCTAACTCTCTCACCAACTCTCACCGGCTCCGTTTCGGAGTTCCCGCCGCGGCATGGGCACTCCGAAACGTGAAGCCTGAGGCGTTCCATCACGAGTTCGCTCCCCATTCTTTTGAAGAGAAAGTTGGGGCCTTTCTCTTCTCTCTCTTCTCTCTCTCTCCCTCTATCTCTCCCTCTGCTCTGAGTAGATTTTCTCACCAACTCCACCTCCCTGCCATTTCTCTCACCAACTCCGCCGCGGCATGGCGACTCCTATCTCTCTCACCGATTCCGCCGCGAAGCCCTCTCCTGTACTCCGCCGCGGATCCTGTCCTGCTAAGTATTGTATCAAATCTCATATAGTTTAAAAGGGCAGGTGGTGGGGGGCAGCGTGGTGGGCCCGCTCATGGCCGCGGGGCCGGTGGTGCTCATGGCCGCGTCCTTCGCCAATGCCGTCTACGAGCGCCTTCCGCTCGAGGGCGGCGCGGACGAGGAGGAAGCCGCGCCGCCCGGGGCTGCCGCCGCACCGCCCGTGCCGCCCGGGCAGGGCCAACAGCCGAAATGGGTCATAGATGGACTGTAATTTCTCTAACTTCAGCTTCTAAATATCTCAATTACGATTACAATTATGGAGTCTCAGTTGAACCATAGGAATTTGTTTATATGTTCGTTCTTTGGGGAGAGTTATTCTAAATGGACTATTCAAAAGACACGCCAATTTAACATTTGGATTGAAGCCGTAGGAAGGATGCATTATATGTAATGAGAAAGTATGTGACAAAAAATATTATGTTATATAGATTGTAATAATTTGGTTAGGATATATATTTTTATAGTTTCATCTGAAAATGGAGAAATACATTTTTTTTTGTACAGTTTTACCCTACACTTTTATACAACGGAATGAAATAGATTTTGATAATAGTATAATATTTGAAGAAATATTTATTTTAAAATACAGAGAAATAAGAGAGATTTTATGTTTTAAGATAACCAAAATCATGCTTGATTATTTTCTTAAAAATTGTGGTGCTAGCATTCTGTTAAATTGAATCGAATGCGCCCATCATCAAGCTCAATCCGATGATTATTATGTTGTCTAATTGGATTAGATTTAATTTAATTTTTATTTTAAAAAAACTAATTAAATATATTTTCTAATCATATTGGAGGGCGGGAGAGTTTAATTAAACTTTAAAACTAATTAAAGTTTCAATTAAACATACCCTGCACCAAACTGATATCAATGTTCTCTCATTCCTATGTACTCTATACTATTCAGGAAGCTGAAAGGAGTAAAAGAGAAAAAGCAAAGCATTCTCATGGAGAAACTATGATGATTTAAATGAGTGTTTTTGGTATGGAAAATTTCATCTGCAATATGCAACACTTTTGGGTTGCTCCTTCTGTCTGTAGATTCCTCTCATTTTCTCTTTTGGTTAATATGCAGGTCAGCTGAGTGCTTCCGCCTTGGTTGGCCAATGCGAGTTGATGCTGATTTCTTTTGTCAGCCTTTAAATTCAATTTCCGAAAAAAATGGAGTAAGTTACTGACTTCTGATTTATATTCTGTCTTATACTTTCTTTTGCATTGTAAGTTTTGTCATATAGTGGTGCCTTTGTGCAATATTGTACCCACTTGAACTTCAATGGCTGTAGGATTTTATCTTATATCAGCGTGCTTAGGTAAAGGCATATTACATAACACTTCTCCTATGCCTAATCACTTCTCCAATGCATAATTTGCGAATTGTACAACAAAAGTTATTCACTATTTGTTAAAGTTTCTCTATATCAATTTATTCTTCTTACTTATGTGTTTGAAATGGAATTTGTAATATTGCTTCTTAATGATCCTTATACATATATTTTGCGTGTGTGTGTGTGTGTGTGTATATATATATATATATATATGTTAATACTATTTCGCAGGACAATAAATCTTCAGTCTAAGTTGTAAATGGCTGCTTTTCTTTGCAGGTTAGTGCGTATTCTTCATTTGCCAGGAGGGTTGGTTTTGGTTTGGAGCAGCAGAGGATGGCTTTAGAAGGCACAACAACAGAAACATACCCTACACCAACACCTTGGAGGTATCATTACAACTAATGGCTTTTTCAATTCCATGACTATGAGTATGCTTCCATTACAAATTAAGCATCATCATGGTCACATATCTCTCCCAGTATCACCTCCTTGGGATTGGAGAAAAAGAAGTAACAGTTTGTAAGTCAGTTTTAGCATCTATACCAATACATTAAAGGGGGAAGCCTAAACGGAATGAAGGCTTCCCCGCATTTCACTCTGAGACGTTCCCTCACGCCTTCTTTACCGTACTGTTGAATAGACAGGTCGGCTTTTCTTCCTCTGGTCTGACACCATGCTTGAATGCTTCCTTCCCTTCTCTCTCTCCCTCCATCGCTCTGCTCTGAAGCAATTTTCTCACCTACTTCTCACCCATTCCGAGGCATGGCGACTTCACCGACTCCGCGGCATGGCGACTCCTGAGACCGCGGAGTTACTGCGGTCGCAACTCCTCAGACCGCGATTTACTCACCTACCTCCCATACCTACTCCGCGGCATGGCGACTCTTCAGACCGCGGAGTTGCCGCCGCGGAATGCGCACTCCCGCTATACCCGATCGCGGTCTGTTCAATCCTCTCTCCCACCCACTCCGCGGCATGGCGACTCCTCAGACCGCGGAGTTGCCGCCGCGGCATGCCCACTCCCGCCATACCCGATCAGACCCGATCCCGTGACTTTCTCTCCCTCTCTCTCTCTCTCCGGCTATATATATACTGTTTCAATGTGGTGGGTTTAATCTTGCAAGCGTGGAATATTGCATCTAAAAAGAATTTTGCATCTTCTGATTCCTTGCTATCTTATTTTGAATTGAATCTTGCAAACGTGGAATATTTGCATCTACATTTGAAGGTATTTGAAGGTAATTCCCATTTTTCTCTGTCAGTTATTTACTTCTCTGATTTATGCTGGTCCTCCTAGGGCATTGTGTTTGCTAAATTTTGATTTGCTTCCATTCCGTTTAGGCTTCCCCCTTTAATGTATTGGTATTGGTATGGTATAGATATAGATTTTGTTTTCCCTGTGCTTCTCTGGGATTCTCATACTGCTGGTGCCCTAGGAGGACCAGTATAAATCTTAGGACTTTATGCTAATTGTGGTGCATTATTCAAGTTGGGAAATCTTTGAGTTTGATTGGGAATGGGAGTGGAACCCTAGAGCCCTTTATCTACAAACAAGTGGGAGAAAATTACTAGCAATTCTTTTAGTAATTGTGAAATAGGTATTTTTAACTTTCCATTACTGTCTAATGATATTGTAATGCACAAACTTTATAATTGCATATTGGTCCCCATGGAAATAAAACTGCTGGATCTAACCCTGCTTATGGGTTTATTGTAACATGCTAACCAGAGAAAATAACAGGGTAGACATCACTATAAATTCAATTCATTTTTGCTGGGCTTTGATCACATGGATAAACTTCTGTCATATCACCTTTTAATCATGTAAATAAAATTTTCAAGCTTTTTGTTTCGTGACTTGCTATCCTTTAAAATGTGAAACCAACTCTTGACGAACCACTTTTCTTTCCTGAGTTCAGTGGTAGCCATCTTGTGGATGTGGTAAATCAGTTTTGTTCTCTCTTTTGTATTGTACTTCTCTATCACCTGTTTATTTAAAAGACTCTCAAGGAGCAGATATTAGAATACTAGGAATCGTTCATTTATACTCGGTTCTTTAGACTGATTCAGTTGAAATGTTGCAATTTTGGGTCTAATAACCTCGATATTGTTCACATTTGTGTCCAGCACCTTCAAGGGAAAAGGAACTACAGGCTTATGTGGTTCATTTGCAGCAAGGGTACAGCGTCTTTCCAAATGCATAGTATCATTTTTGTTCTTTTCTAAAGTAAAATGTAGATATTGCTATTGGTTCCTGTAGTCAAGCATTGCAATCCCAAATTGTCGCATATATTGTGCTTTAGTCCTTGGCTGTTAAAAATCTAGGCTATTGTTGTAAGATGACCTTTTAAATCCTGTTTGAAGTGCATCGCAATAAGTGGGTTATTTACAGAAAGAATGAAATAACCATTTTATAAGAAAAAGATATCTTTTAACAGCCAGGAATTGAAGTGCAATACATGTGAAAGTTTAGGGACTAATTTGTTCGAGTGCACGGGCCAAATTGCAATATCAGGTTAGCACAGACTGTCCATATATTTTCCCCTTTTTTTGTTTTAATTACACAGGGGACTAAAATTTGTCACAATTTCAGCATTATGGAACTTGCCCAAGAGGTGCAGAAGCTAAAATTGAAGAACAGTCAGGTAACTTTTATACTATATTTTCTGGCTTTTTTTTTTTTTTGCACTTTTTCCATAGTTTTTGCTCTAGACAAAGTTATAATCGATGACTGGTGTTTTTGTTGGGAATTTTATGAATAATAAAGGACTGCATTTGAATCTATTCGTACCTTGTGGTTGTATGAAGGGCTGTAACTCGGAATTGGAAATCTGTTGCATATTACCATTTGTTTCCTTATGACTTTGATAACCAGTCCTAACCAGCTATAAGCTGCAGAAATGCTTCAGAGGGAGGAAGGTTGTTGAAATAGCACGATTAAATGTGCGGCAGCAGTTTTTTTCTTAAGCAAGATTTGTAAGGCTTCCTTGCGCTTTAATCTTTATTGCTTATTCTTCCTAATTATCTAAGAGTTTGTTGTCTAAATCAGGAATTGCTTTCGCCCCAATTCAGAGTTTCTTCGCCAATTGCTCTTCTTCTTTAATGGGAAGAATGACAATGATGTTTCTATCCTTTTAGAGGCATGCAAATTGCTTTTACAGTATGCTTAGCATAATGGTAGGTTGAACAGTTTTGTATTTTGTCTATTAGTTCTTGCATTGGATCAGCGGTGGGATGTCCTCAGATTTTTCATATATCAATCCCAATATGGATGTTGGATTATAGGAGTTCTCATATCGTCTTCCCGTGAGATGGTCATACTTATATGAAGAGGTTTTTGGAATGGTACTAACTGCTCTTTTCGTCATGTTTGCTGAAATGAAACTTCAGAATCTGTTTAGATTGGAAGTTACTTAGTAAGACAGTGGTACAATTTTTGCTAAAATTGCTTACTGAAAGAATCAATATAGAGGGTATATACCTTCTATATTGGAGGTATATACCTTCTATAGTGTAGTCATAAACCTTAGTAGTGTAAACTTAACAATACTTATTTTATCTTCTAGCTTTCTTAATATTTCTGCGCCATACCCGATTACAGGGTATATAGAAGGTATATACAGGGTATATACCAGGTATATACTTACTACCCATGACTCTCTCTCCCCCTCTCTCCCTTGCTTTATTCAGCTATATAATCTGTTGGAATGGTTAGTTGTTTTGCCCACTTTCTTTGAATCTTGCAACCTGTTCTGCCTTATGATCGATAATTATAAGTTAGGCATGGGCATTAGATCATTTAAGGTAAATAAGCGTTTCTTCTCCGAAGTTCCAACAAAAGTCCAAAATCAGTTCTACCAAAAGGATAAGCCTGAAATCGAAGAACAAATAATTTTGACTCCTTCCGTACATACTCAAAATGACATATTTGAAGAGGTATCTCTGTCGGGAATAACACAATCTAGGTATAGCTAAATTTTTTATTTTCCCTACGTGATCTTGCATGTATGAAATATTATGTTTTAGTTGCTAATGTATTGCATTGGCTTTTATCAGATTGTCTACAGATGTTGCTAAATTACCTTCAGCTATTGAAGAACCACGCAGAAAACGTTTTAGGTAATTTTGTTGTATGAACATCTTTTTGACCAAGCTTTTCATAAGGAAATTTTTCATTTTTTCTTAACTTTTCATCTGTTAACATTGCAGGCTCTCAGAAGATAACGAGGCATCCACCAGCAACAAATAATTAGGCTTTTTCTATGAACAATAATTAATTAGACTACTTTACGTTTTAATTATGCATATTTTTGGGGTTAAATTTGAGGTTATGCTATTTGTTAGTAAACAACTGTTATATGTATTAATCGTACTTTTGTGCTTTTTTTTTTCCTGACTTATAAATTTAAAAACTTTATAATATATTAAATAATTTATTATTCATTGCTTAATAATTATTAATTATTAATATTAATTTACTATAGATATATTCGGCCGCCGCGAAGCGCGGGTCCTTTAACTAGTATAATATTAAAGCCAATCACATAGAAACGTGTTATATTTTAACTAGTTAATAAAAATAATGTGTTTGTCAAGAGCTGCATGAACCAAGCAGGTTGAAAAGTGGCCGAATTTTCGTAATTGGAGTTTGTGGAGCTCGATTTTCGCGGGGCCCATGCAGCCCACTCGGGTGAATTCGTCGGCCCGTTGGGTCATGGACCACTCGGCCCAATCACATAGAAACATGTTATATTTTAACTAGTTAACGCCCGGACCGGCCCACCACAATTTTTTATTTAATTTTTTTTTTAACTATTTAAAATTTTGAATTATACTTTATAAATAAATAAATAATAAATAAATAAATAAATATATATATATATATATATATATATATATATATATATATATATATATATATATATATATATATATAGTAGAGTTTATATATATAATCCGTACTTGTAAATTTTTTACTATTGAATTTGTATTGGGATTAGTGTTTTTTACTTTATCTTTCTCTCTCTTTAGTTGACTTAATTCGCAAATCTAATAGTAAACTATTCACAATATATATATATATATATATATATATATATATATATATATATATATATATATATATATATATATATATATATATATATATATGCTAGAATACTATCGATAGCATCAAGCCATTGGTGTTATCAATTTTTAACCGTTAGATGAAAAAATATGCGGTTGGGATTATAGTGGTCCCTTAGGGTTTACTAGGTGGTTGGTTGAATAGTAAAAATCTTAGGGGACCACTATAATCCCAACCGCATATCTTTTCATCCAACGGCTGAAAACTTGATAGCACCAATTGTTTGGTGCTATCGATAGTATTCTAGCAGGACTATATATATATATATATATATATATATATATATATATATATATATATATATTATATATATATATATATATATATATATATATATATATATATATATATATATATATATATGGTTAATTGCATACATGTCCCTCCAAATATGTCGAATTGCAAATATATTCCTACAAAATTCAACTTTTCATATTTATCCTTTCAAAAATCCACCGTTATTCAAATATGTCCCTACCGTCCATCTCTGTTAGAAAAGTTGATTTAACCCTAGGTTAAATGCTTAACCTTGATTAGATTAAAAATTGAATTTACATATTTACCCTTTTCATATTATACCTTTATACTTTTAGAGGGATATATTTGTAAGGGGCAAAAAAATAATTTCACATCGAATCTGTTAAAAAATAAATCGATTCCAAACGGGGATTAACCAGAGGGGCATATTTGAAGAACTTTGGATTTTTGAAGGGATAAATATGAAAAATTGAATTTTACAAGAATATATTTGCAATTCAATATATTTGGAGGGACATGTATGCAATTAACCCATATATATATATATATATATATATATATATATATATATATATATATATATATTATATATATATATATATATATAGAGTAAAGCTTATATGATTTTAAAAATACAAGACAATCCAATGCTTGTGAATTTTTTATTATTGAATTTGTATTGAAATTTATGCAATTATAAAGTCAACTAAAGAGAGAGAAAAAGAGAAAGTACAATTGCACAAATCTCAATGCAAATCTAATGATAAAAAATTTACAAGTATGATTAGGTTTTCTTATTAACAATTATATTTCACATCAACTAATATTATTTTTCTTTTTCTTTTTCTTTTGTTCAATTTTTAGGATCTGTACACCAGTCACCATGTTTTCTTATTAAGTCAGGTGCGAAGAACTTATCTGACTTTATTTCTGCTTTTGCTTTCAGCATTCGCAATTAAAAAGTGCTTTTTGCTGAAGTCACATAAAATAGGAATTCGAAATAAAATTATCAGCCTCAAAATCGAAAGCTTCACTTTGATGTTTTCATTCTACTATTATTATAATAATAATAATAATAATAATAATAATAATAATAATAATAATTCCAAGCATTTTAATATAGTATTTATGTTAAAAGCAACTTTATGAATAAAATTATTTTACACCCTATTTGAAATGTACATCGTACATCTAAGTCCATTCTAAAATAGATATTTATTCATTCGTCACTTCGAAATGACGAGTAAAATTCACTCCACTCTAAAATAAATAAGATGTAAGAGATACACCTCAAATGAGATGTACACTTATATATACTCTTTATTATATAATAAGACTAAACCGTATACTATACTTTTTTAGGGCTTGAACCAACCCCAAAATAAAAAGGTGCGCGCTAGGATTAATTAAAGGCACAAACCTACCCAAAAAAAGAGTCAATAATATTTAATATATACCTAATATATTTATTGCATACAGTGGATAATTAATATACATGATAGAGTTTAACTAAAAATATCTAAAATTTAAATTATATTTTTTTCACCTATCAAACAGATACTGAAAATAAATATTTTTTAAAAAATGATATAGAAGTGTTTATAATCAAAATTAAAAATATAAATCTTATTTTAAATAATTTTTTAAAAAATTAATTAATTATAAAAATATTACACTGTTAAACGAAAAAATATTTCATATTAATCATTAAATTATACATATTATAACACTTTGATTATTAGATTAATGGGGCAATTTCCTACGTACCCCTAAAAATTTCCCTGTTTTTAGATTTACCCTTCTTAGAAGGCTAATATTAAAACTACCCTTTTTACGTTCCAACTTCTTTCCAAAATACCCCTGAAGTTAAACTCTGTTAGTGTACCGTTTGAAACTGCCGTTATCTGTGTGTAATTACTATTTTGTCCTTTCAAATATACTATAAATCCTAAACCCTAAAACCCTAAACCCCTAAACCCTAAAACCCTAAACCCTAAACCCTAAACCCTAAAACCCTAAACCCTAAACCCTAAAATCCTAAAAAATCCTAAACCCTAAACCCTAAAACCCTAGAACCCTAAAAAACCCTAAACCCTAAACCCTAAAACTCTAAACCCTAAACCCTAAAATCCTAAAAAATTCTAAACCCTAAACCCTAAACCGGGGCAAAATAGGTATATCTGATAGTTTTCAACTCCGATTATTATTTAACTCTAGTTTAACCCTAGTTAACTTAACAAAGGGAAACGGTAGGGGTATTTTTAATAACGGTGGAACGTATGAAGGGTATATTGGAAAGAAAAAAATAAGAAGGATAAATCAGATATTTCTTCATATTTCAGGGGTACACAGGCAATTATCCCTAGATTAATAATATCGAAAAAATTAAAAATTTAATTTATAAATAGTTCAACTAATCTACTTGTTCAACAATACCTATCATTGATTTAGAGATTCTATCATAAAAAATAAACAAGTAATAACAAAGCCATGGATTACTACTCTACCTTAAGGGCTTGTGTGGCAATTCTCTTGACACAAAGTAATAATAGATTAAATTACTCTATTTTTTAAAATTTTTATTTTTTTAATTGGCATGTTTGGAATAAAAAAAAAAAAAGGATTAATTGCATACGGCTCCCTGCAAACATATCGAATAGCAGAAATATCCCTACAAAGTTCAAGTTTTCATGTTTATCCCTTCAAAAGTCCGACGTTATTTATATATATCCCTCCAGTTTATTATCGGCAGTTCACTATTTATTTTTTAACAGTCTATATGTGAAATGATAATTTTACCCTTTCAAAAATATTCCTTCAAAAAATAATATAGAAATATCTGAAATGGTAAAAAGATAAATTTACCTCACTAACTAACCAAGATTAAGTATTTAACCTAAGGTTAACTAGATTTTTCTAACAGAGATAGACGGTAGGGATATATATGAATAACGTTGGATTTTTGAAGAAATAAATATGAAAAGTTAAACTTTGTAGGGATATATCTGCTATTCGATATGTTTGCAGGGAGTCGTATGCAATTAACCCATCAAAAAAAAGTGGGTAGATCTCTTTAAAAAAATATTTTATTCGTGGTGTCACTTTTTCACCCTTCCTCCTTGTTCTTTTTCGTACTCCGGTCTGTTACTCTTTAAAAATTTAAAATTTAAAATTTAAAATTTAAAAATTTAAAAATTATTTTTTTAAATTTAAATTTTTATGTTGAAAGTTTAAATTTAAAACAGAGTGAATTTTAAAAAATTATAATCTAAACAGTAAAAAAATAGAGTAATTTTTTTTTTTATAAAGTAGATGTTAAAATAAAATTTTATTTTATTTTGTATTTATTGCCAAACAGCGTTCTAACTTTATAAATAGTATTTGTATATAATGGAGAGGAGGAGTGCGTGTACAATGTAACATGGGAAAATGAAAAACGAGAACGTGGATACATGTACATGTCTCACATGCAGTTGCTCCAATCTCTCCCATCATACCCAGGCCATTCACATGGTCTACTACGTTTCTTGCTGGAAGGAAAATAAAATAAAAAAATAAAATAAAATAAAAAATAAAATAAAATAAAAAAAACCTTCTCCTTAAAACCATTTTCTGTTCTATTTGTGTAATGTACACAGTTAGTTTCTCTACTCAGAGAAGTAAAAATTGAGTAATCACCAAAATGTCGTAGCTTCGTCGTTGTCCCTATTTGGTATTGAGACTGATCTAATGTTATTAGACAAAATAAATTCTCAGAACCTGACACTACAAGAAATTTAATATTTAAGGACATTTATTTATATACTTAATAATATTTAAAAATGTCTCAATATAATTTAGTATCTTATTTGAAAGTGTCAGTTAAAATATTGGCAAATGAAGAGTCATCACGTATATACCGACGCTTATATCAAGCGCCGGTAAAATATGTGCTGACGCTTTAAAGCGTTAGTATTTTTTAAAATTCTGACGCTTTAGAGCGTCAAAAAATTAAAAATAATAATAAAATTTATTATTTAATATTTAATTAATTAGTTTAATATAATAAAACGATGCTTTTTGAAGCATCGGTATTTTTAATATTATAAAAAAATTTAGAGACATTTATTTCAAGCGTCGTCTAAAAAGTGTCTTTATTAACTCTTTTTTATAGTGTGATATGATGTAGGAAAATAATAAACAAAATATTTTTTCATAATACTTTTTTGTTGTTTATAATATAATCTTTTTGCAATTCCAAATAAATTATAAAGACATGCTGGGTAGGTAAAAACAGAATTAGGATAAAAAAAATAACACCTCGAGATCATGATAATTCAAGATAAGTTTTCGGGTGGAAAATACTTTTCAAAAAATATAAGAATGATTAATGAATTATGCATTTGCATCATGTGAGATAAGGACTTTGTAGCGCATGTAAGGATCATACTTTAAGAATCGTTTAGCTGAATGTACATCTATCTTGATTGCGATAAATGGGCGTGAGATGGAATTGATGATTGTGTATTTGTACAGTGTGTGACGCCGTGTAAATATAGGGGAGGTTCTATCTGTATGAACAGAGGATTATCTGTATTTATGGCGGATCTGTCCGTCCCGTGGAAAGATTTTCGAAAAAAATAAAATAAAGTATTTTTTCGCTATCTCTATTTTTCAAACTGATTCTATTTCTGAAATAGACTTTACAAAGCAGATCCGAGACGTGACAGATTAAGATGACTTATTGCCATTAATTAAGTACGAAAATAAACAATATAATCCTATTTTACTGTATGTAACGTATTTTTTTTTTGCAATTTTAAAAGAAATCTTACTCAAATAAAACTTCTAATAAGCTAAATACAAACAAAACATACAGACCCTAGACCATTAATAATTCTTGCTTTGTTTACTATTCCCAATTTGCTAATATGATCCTATAATTGGATGATCAGCTGATCACTAGGATCACAAGTCACCCCAAACCAAAGCATATATATATATATATATATATATATATATATATATATATATATATATATATATATATATACTGAAATACTATTAATAGTACTAAGTTATTAGTGTTATTAAGCTTTTAATTCTTAGATTAAAAGATGTGTGATTGAGATGATAATGGGCTCCTTGGGTTTAATAAGTGGTTGAAAAAATAATAAAATTTAACAGGTGGAAATAATCAAATGGCTTGATCTAAGAGTAGAAAACTTGATAGCACCAATAACTGATACTATTAATAGTATAGTCAGGGATGAAGCTATGTGGAGACCTACAGTGGCTATGGCCCCCCAATATTTTTAAAATTACATAACAGTTTATTATTAAATTATTAAAAAAAATAAAAATAGTGTAAATTTTAGGGGTCAAAATAATTTTTTTTTTAAAAAATAATGTTATCTTGTAGGCCACGAAATATAAATTTAATTGACTCAAACGTATCGTAATACTTGATTTGAAAATTATAACAAATATTAATACTTAATTTTTTGATATATCGTAATACTTTATTTACAAATTATACTAAATTTTAATACTTAATTTTTTAAAATAAATTTTTTTATAAATATCTAAAATATTATTATTTTAATGATAAAGACAACTATATTTTATTTTTTTTTTTAAAAAAAATATATATTAAAACTTGGAAGCTAATGAACAAAAAAAAAATTACTTATATATAATTTTTTATTAATAATTTTTAAAAGTTAATATATTTTGTATAATATATTTTTGGCATCCTACTGCTAAAATTCTAACTTCGTCTCTGAATATAATAGCCAGACTATATATATATATATATATATATATATATATATATATATATATATATATAGGCTAGAATACTATCGATAGCATCAAGTCATTGGTGCTATCAAGTTTTTAGCCGTTGGATGAAAAAATATGCGGTTGGGATTATAATAGGCCCCTAGGGTTTACTAGGTGGTTGGTTGAATAGTAAAAATTTTAGGGACCACTAAATCCCAACCGCATATTTTTTCATCCAACGGCTGAAAATTTGATAGCACTAATTGTTTGGTGCTATCGATAGTATTCTAACTGGACTCTTCTCTCTCTCTCTCTCTCTCTCTCTCTCTCTATATATATATATATATATATATATATATATATGTTAGGTGCTAAGTACCTCTATGGAAGCTACAAAAAAAAAAAAAAAAAAAAAAAAAAAAAAAAAAAAAAGAAGGAAGAAGCATAAAAGGCTACAGCTATACCACGTCAAGGTAACAACTAAAATGGTTAGACTCAAAAAGCCTTTTAAGAGAGAGAAAATAAAGGACAGTGAAGTAATGAATTTAGTAATGGAGTTTCATCCTTTTAAGCCATTAGTGGGGCTTTGCCATGAAAAGCAGAAGCTATAGTACTCCAAAGGAAAGCCAAAAAATAAAAAATAAAAATAAAGCACAAAACATGCATCTTTATTCTCTTTGCTACCCCATGATGATGCCCGAAATAAGTAATAACGTGGGGCTTTTGCAGGGGTGATGGGGTCCCAACGAGTGTACCATTCCCAGCTTTTTCTCCAACCACCAAGGACCAAACTTGGTCATAGTTATCAAATATCATAGAGATATAAACTATAGAGGCCCCTCAACATCAGAATATTTTTGAAATACGCCCTTCAATTTCTTAAATTCTTTTTTTTTTTTTTTTTTTAAGATGAACTTTAATTTGCCACCGTTTGGTATAGCGCTTTTTTTTTTTTTTTTTTACAATGGCTATTTTATACTTATATTTTTATTTTACTGTAAGAATATATTGTTAAACACAATGTCCCCATATAATTTTAAATTTTTTTTTTTTTTTATTATCCTATTCGACGACAAGTTTTTGTAGAATAATTATGTGCAACTTTTTAAATTATGGAGTGGCAAAATGAAAATCACTGTAATTGAAATTTACCATTATTTTTATTTAAGTCATCCTAGTTAGTTTAGTTTTAAATTTAGCCATTAATTGTGTTTTAGTTTTATTTGCGACAAAGTGAGCAAAACACTGAAAAGCTAACGAAATCATTAATAAATTTGATAAAACCTATAATTTATTTCACTAAAATCACTCAATTCAAACCAAAAAAAAGAAGCAAAGGTCAAAAGAATGTACCTTTAAAATGTTAAATGTTAAGGTAGGCGGGGCCATTTGAAAATTTCTTATAGTTGAGGGGGTATTTATACATTTTTACCTCATAGTTATCAAAGCATACAAGTTTGTGCTCAATACTAAGGTGCTTAACATAACTAACCTTGATTACTTAGTCATTACAGGCAAAAGATCTGTAATCAATGGGAATATTAGTTATAATAGCAATAAAGCTGTTAAATGTGACTCCGAAATTAAAAATCGCTTCGATTTGGGTTTCCGGTTCGCCGACGGCTTCACGGTGTTACGGATCGGATCCGATAACTCAAACCCGTTAAGATTAGTATTCTTTTTCTTCTTACCCTAGCGAGATCGAGCGATTTGTACGATTATCAAAAACATTCTGTATTCCCTTTGAGTTCTCCGACATAGTGAAATTTTTCTTTTTCGTCCGTAGTTTTTTCCCTATAAAGAATTTTCTACGTAAATCTGTGTGTTATTTTTCTGTCGTGCATTTTTGGATTTACTTTTGTGTCCTAATCGCCAATTGATTTTGTTTGGTTTGTACGTTCTTTGCTACCAAAAGCATTTCATTACTCCAATGCATAAAGTACCCCACTCTGCATCTTCACCTATAGAAAAGCTGAAAGCCCATGACTAAGACCACTAAATAAAGAAGCCACATTCACTCTAGAGTTTTGAGAATACCTTCTTCAATGGCAGAAACAAGGAGTGTAAGAGAGCCCCTGAAGAGAATCAAAGAGACCCAGAAGCAAAACCACCAAGAACCTGAAAGCCCATCTTACAGAGAAGCCCTCAGAAACCTCTTTACATGCAGAAGCCGGAACAGAGCAGCAGCAGCAGCAGCAGGAGCAGAAGCCAAAAACAAAATGAATGGCAGGAGATTTGGGTGCTCAGGTTCTCTGTGCAACCTCAAGGATGACTCAAGGATCATGCAGAAGCCTGAAAGAGCTGCATCACCTGAACCTGTTAAAAGAAGGGCTTCTGTGAGCAGCTGTAATGTTAATGAAAGATCTAGAAAGAAGCCACTTGGAGAAGCCAACAGGGTGGTGGTTTCCACCTCCTCCTCTTCTCACTCTTCAGCTTCTTCAACTTCTTCTATTGGTGGTGGGTCTTTCAGAGGAATGCATCTGAGGAGGCTCTCTGGGTGTTATGAGTGTCATATGGTGATTGATCCAATAAATGGGCTGCTAAGAGATTCTTCTTTGAGGGCCACTATTTTCTCTTGCCCTGACTGTGGGGAGATCTTTGTGAAATCTGAGAGTTTGGAGGTTCATCAAGCAATAAGGCATGCAGGTATTATCTCTACTAGTTATAATCATCTTTTTCTATCTGAATTGTATTATGTTAATCATTTGTTTTCACACATCTATACTAATGTTCTGATCCTTTCTTGAATCATTTTTCTTTGTTTTCCTTAGCTCCTGCTCCTAGAAGTAAACTGATTCTTTTCTTTTCCCTTCTTGTTTATGTTGTTTGCACTCCTCTTGCCTTTCTCCTCTCAATGTCCTTGGCACAGATAATAAAGGAGTTTGATTTGCTTTGGCCATTAATATTTAAGGGAATCCAATGATAGATTTCCAAAAAAATACATATTTGATTTGCCAAAAGCACTTAATATTAATATTAACTAATTGATTTAGTATTAAAGCAACAAATACCATGCACCTTGTGCAGTATACTGTTCCATGTTAATTTAGTTCTTTAACACACTAAAGTTGTATACTTCAAAGAACTGCTGCTAAGAAAAGGCAACTGAATTCTAGGCTGTTCCTGTACACTTATTACTGAAAAGATTGTTCCCTTGGTTCATTCATCAGAGTGCACTAAGATTTTCTACTAGACTCAACAAAAGCATCCCCATTTTTAAAGAATAAAACTTCATATTGCACAAATAGAGCCAACCACATCTCTCTGTATAATCATTTCATTGTGGACCACTGTTATTTTTTCCTATTAGATTCTTAATTTAAATTTTTAATTCTTCTTATTTGTTCATTTCGATTCAGTATCGGAACTAGGGACTGAAGACACAAGCAGAAACATAGTGGAGATAATATTTCAATCAAGTTGGCTAAAGAAACAAGCTCCAATATGCAAGATAGACAGGATTTTGAAAGTGCACAACACCCAAAAGACTATAACAAAGTTTGAAGAATATCGCGAATCCATAAAGAATAAAGCAAGTAAGCTCTCGAAGAAATACCCTCGCTGCATAGCTGATGGGAATGAGCTACTGAGGTTCCACTGCACAACCATTAAATGCTCACTCGGCCTAAATGGTTCAACCAATTTGTGTGGCTCGATCCCGCAATGCAGTGTATGCAGTATAATAAGGGACGGGTTTAAAACCGACAAGAACGGAAGGATCGGCACGATGGCTACGAGTGGGAGAGCACATGATAATGCAAAGATTTCATTAGATGATGAGAGAAGAGCTATGTTGCTATGTAGGGTGATAGCAGGAAGAGTGAAGAGGAATCAAGATAGTGTGGAGGAATATGACTCAGCAGCTGGTACTGCTGGACTTTACTCAAATTTGGATGAGCTCTTTGTGCTCAATCCTAAAGCTATTTTACCCTGCTTTGTAGTGATTTACGGAGGTTGATTAGTGTAAAATTTCCTTGTGGAACTTCAACTTTCCACTTTGCTTATGTTGAAGATGCTATAGGTTTAGCTGAATTTGCTTTGGGAGCTCAAGAATTCTGTTGGGTTCTCCTTTGGTGTGAAGTATGTATGTCCATCCTGTAAGGTCACATAGCTTTTTTGTGGCTTTTTTCTGTTCTTGGGTGTGGATTATTCTAGCTTTGTTCGTTCATTATGACTAATCTATGTTGTGTAGTAGAGTTCTATAAGGTCACATGGCTGTGCATGTCATTGCAAAAGAATAACATAATTCCTTGGGTCAATGGTCCAATATTATAGTAACAATAGATTAATAAGGCCACATGGGAAGCTTCTAGTCTAATCACCCTAATTCATAAGCCATTATTGCTAGGATAATATCCTCCTAAGAAATAACAAAAAACAATCAAGAGTGTAAATTGTTTCATGCTAAAGAAAGCAAACAAAGTTCACTTTCAAAGAAGAAGACAAGTGGATTTCAAAAGATCAACTTACATAGTGATAATATAACTGAACCTTCTCTAATCCCCTCTAAGAATCAAACATGAAGCAGCAAGGCAACTATAGATCTCTAGTACATATTCAGATCCATCTTGGATAACTTATTTGAATATAAGTTAACACTTCAGCCTATTACTATACTTATCTGGCCCTATATTCGGAGATTTTGTTGCCTAGCTTATCCATACATAATCCACCCAACTCTTTACATAATATTCTCACATATGAGTGTATCCAATGCATAAAGAAAGCTATTTACTGGAATAATTGGTGTCTACCCTGAGATGCTTTATTTTGGGGGAGTTGTCCAAGATCTGAGTCATTTGGGACCAAGCAATTGTTGGACCACTAGAAAATGGACGCAAGGGAGGATAGATAAACAAACTTAGGGTAAAATGTATGATACTCCCTGTACTTTCGCCATCTTGTGACCTTGTCCCTAAAACTGGCATATATAAACAAACTTATGTATGATGCTCCTTGTACTTTCGCCATCTTGCGACTATGTCCCTAAAACTCTTCACTTTAAATATTATTATCCCTGAACATCCCCAGATGGTGGCATACCTGGCCTGTCCAAAATAATTAATGTTCGTTAAGTAACATGCTCAGCTAGCACCCCTTCACCTGCAACATGAACATTGACCCTGTTCCAATATATTGGAGTATTGAAGTTCCTTTACAAGAGGGAGTATAATTGGTCTTCAGAGAAAACATGTTGAGAACACGATTTAATGGACCTCAGATATTTGGTATAGCAAGAAATGTGATTGCCATAAATGAAAAAATTCAGGGACTAAAATATTTAAGTTAAATGTTCAGAAACTAAGTTGAAATATTGCAGAGGCACATGTACAATTCCTTCATAAAGAGCAATGCTACTCATACACCCCAAAAGGGGTGTATGATGCACATCCCACCCATCTAAGGGTGGGGTGCCATCCACTGGTCACTTCAAAGTGGCCAGTAAAATTCGACCCACCCCTGAATGGGTGGGGTGTAAGATATACACCCCTTTTGAGGTGTACAAGAAGCGTTTTCCTTCATAAATTTATGTTACACTTACTGTAGTAGGAAAGAGAAAAGGAATATATGCTTGCGGTACAGCTCTGAGTCATGGTGAAAGTAATGTAACATTAGGAAAAGAACCAAAAGCCGTCTAGGAAATGAGTCTGACATATCATCACTAGCACTTATTTTCATATGAGCAGGGAAAGCCTGAGAGAGTATTAACTATGACACGATGAGTAAAAGGTGGGTGTACTGGCTTAGAACGGGATTTTTTTTTCTAAGACAATCCTGTCTAATATCAACACCTTGTGTGGAATTCTGTAATCCCATCAGAATAGGAATATCAGACCGTTATGACTGATAATATGTACCAACCTTGTTGCACATTTGTGTTGTCTCATCAGCCTTTCAATTTCTTTATCTAGTAAGGGCACAGGCAGTATCTGTGCTCCTATGAACTGTAACATTATTTAGTCATTCATTTTAATAATTCTTTCCTATGATTATTTGATTGTGAAGGACGTAAGGACAAGACAAAGATGTCTCTATTTTCTTTCCAACCTCTCACGAATCTCATCATCTCAGGATAGCTAAACCCTCTCCCCAACACAGCTCTCTTATCTCATAGTACTAGATCTAGCAAGAGAATATCAGACCGTTATGACCTATCATATGTACCAACCTTGTTGGACATTTGTGTTGTCTCATTACCCTTTCAATTTCTTTATCTAGTAAGGGCACAGACAATATATGTGCTCTGAAGAACTGTAACATTATTTAGTCATTCATTTTATAATTCTTTCCTATGATTATTTGACTGTAATGGACATAAGGACAAGACAAAGATGTCTATATTTTTTGGACAGAGGGACTCTTTCAAAATTTGAATACAGTACTTAAAAAGACGATTAATGAAATAAATCTCACTATATACTTCTGCCCTAAGGGAACTGAGTAACAACAGGTAAAGCAATATTATCCCTAAAAAGTTTTGACAGCAGTAATCTCAACCTTAAAAGATGTGCATAAACTCGAATACATATCACTATTCTTCTTTTTCAAGCATACCAGAAGCCCGGCAAGTTCAGTGAATGATATCAACTAGTTTAACAAGTATAAAGTAACTTAAATTCATAGGCTACTCCTCAGACATTATTGTCGAAAAGTTTCGAGGAGCCTTCAAAGGCATATATCATTATAAAGAAAGTTTACAGAATGTCAAATTCATTATTCTGAACAACTACAACACGAAGTTCACAAAATTCCCACAAACCATAAAAAAATACAAGATATGATATAAGGCTGGAAGTTCGAACAGGTTAGAGAAAATTGGGCTCTAAACTCGTTCGTAGAAATATAAATCAAGAATCTCTGTGACAGCTCATAATTCTGTGGAAGAGAAGAACCTGAATCAAGAAGTCAGCTAGCACAATTATTCACTTCCTGTGGCCATCAAGAACTCTCCTTCACACACCACATCACCGCCGACATAAGCCTTTCCTTCCATTTTTGCAATTCCAAATCTCTTTTGCAATTTGACTAGAGTCATTCTCATTACTAAGGTGTCCCCTGCAATCACAGGCTTCCGGAACCTCACTTTGTCAATGCCGGCAAAGAAGAAGTTTTCACGGGACCCGCCAACCTCAGGCTGAAGCATTACTAGGCCTCCCACCTGGGCCATGGCCTGCATCATCAAACCCAAACTTTTTAAAAGGAGATAATGTAATTTATTTTGTTATGTATGTTTAGCTATAAGTTGCCTAGGTCTCAATTATATTTATAGCACACTCCACAGGTGATAGTTCAAATTGTGGTATTTAGTAAAAAAAAAATCAGAATTCTATCTAGACATGCCAAGATAATAACAAAATAAAAAGATTAAGGAAACAGGAAACTAGAGGTACAGAGGTTGGTTAAATATAGAAACGGAGGGAAGAGGGTGTTCTTTCAGCCCAGCATGGAAGTGAGAAGTGGAGAACAACTTTGTTTATGCTTTGCTTTATCCTCCGAATTCAAGAGACGTAGAGAGATAAAAATTAGATCTACCTTGACAAAAGAATCATCTATCCTGAGATAAGGGCCTTATACACTTTCAGACATTCTAAATCTGCCTCTAGTTGTAGACTTGTAAGGAAAAGAAAATCAAGGACAACAATAATCAATTTCTACATACAGACCATCTCATCCTCTCGATATTAATAATTTCAAAATACCTTTGAAAATTTTGTATTCAGGGCTACTAAAAAACCATTAGATTACAAAACAGTACGGAACTTTATGATCTCTACCATGCAAACCTTGCAAAAATAAAACTATAGACAGGCACATAGACAGTGCAAAGGCACTTTTTTCTTACATGCTGCGAATCACAAATAAGATTTGACTCTAATACATGGAGTAGAAATTGAGTGCAAGTTTTGGTGCTAATGCTGCTGAACTTCATTGCTGCATTTTCTTGGTGCTCTTTAGCCTTTTTTCATGATAACAAAAATTAGCACCAAAACTTGCACAAAACAATTTTAATCTCTAAGTGGTTTCAAATCGAAGTAAATTATATTTGATTTCTAGTTGACCTCATTGAGTAAGTAACATTCTTTCACGTAATGTTTAGGGAAAAATATGCCAAACACCCCTGAACATTGGCGCCATTACAGATCTCCGGCCAAACTTCAAGAATTAAGGTAAATTATGTACACTCAGTAATTATTTCAATCAATTATCAAGTCACAAATTTCGTCACTTTATCTAAACAATCTTCAATAACAGAAATGCCAAATAACTTAGATAGCCATAAAATTATTCGGTCATCCGAAGGAAGAGAGGCATTTGAGTCATTGGGCAGTGATGTCATTCAAGATTGCAAACAAAAATTAACAAAAGACAGGGCTAGGTGGTCGTTTGAAACAATTTCAGAGTTTATATTATTTCAAATATTTTTTAAAGTTCAGGTCGTGAACCCAGTTTAGCAAATACTAAGGAAATTCTCAAAAATAGTATTTACGCGTATGCTCATTCATGTTTGAATCTTCGTTTGCAATATCATATACAGCAGCTACTTGTGTGAGCACCAAAGAATTTAACCATAGACTGATGATAATCCTCTAATAGATAAAGTTATTCGTCAGAGTACAATAAATATATTGAGAATAACAATAGCAAAATGTGAAGCTAAAGGAAAAAGTGGCAAATGCTGATACCTCAACCATGAGAACACCGGGCATTATCGGCCGCTCCGGAAAATGCCCAGGGAAGAAGTTATCATTTATTGTGACATTCTTAATACCAACTGCTGTAACTCCCGGCTTATACTCGATCACTCTATCCACTAGAAGAAATGGAAACCTATCCCACAGCGCAACCCAAATTAATCGAAAATACAATTAAATGGCGCATTTTGAGTATGCAGTAGATCCACACATGTGAAAATCACAATTTATGTACTTTAAATTCATGAAAAATACCAGAAATTTGAGGTTCTCACCTATGTGGCAGGATCTCACGGATCTGATTGATGTCCATAACCGTTGGAAATGGCGGAAACTCTACAAACCAAGCACCAGAACATCACACACAGAGATCAATTCACGAAAAAAAAGATAAAAACGCTAGATCGGAAGATAATGAGGGGGTATTCAAAAAAACCGCTTACTCTTCTCGATCGGGACCTCCACCTCCCCCTTCTCCTCGCCATTAAAGGCGCATCTAGCGACGAAGCTCTTCGAGCTCTTCGTCGAGAGCGATAAAGGGGCTAGGTTTCGAGCTCGAATCGAGGAAGCGGGGTGGAGAATGAGCTCGGGAGTCGAGTGAGGTCGAATGGGGATGGAATGGTAATGGAGAGGAGAGGGGGGGAGCAGGGATCTCGCCATGGCCGAAGCCTCCATCGATCGATCGATTGAGAGAGAGAGAGAGAGAGAGAGATGGGGTTTGGGTTTTGTAGTGGAGTTGGGGGTGGGGGCGATGGGAACGAGGAAGAGCGTTGCTTCGGGAGCTCAGTCCCCTCGCGGGAATTATTTCCTGCACCCGGTGCACCGGTACAGCTCGTAGACCCTATTTCCTATTTGGAGAAATTATTATTGCCTGCACCAGGTGCGCCGAGTCAGCTATACATCTGATTGCCCTTCTTTTTTTTTTTTTTTTTTTTTTTTTTTTTTTTTTTAAAGACTGTATTTGCTTCAAAACTGTTTATTTTAAAAATAAATTTAAAATTTTAAAAATAAGTAGTAACCAGATTAATTTTATAAAAATTATATTAAAATTATTAATAAATAATTTAATTAATTATAAATAATTTAATAAATTAATTAGTTAATTATTTAATAATTAAATAATTAGTTAATAAAATAATTAGATTAGTTAAAATATTAAATTAATTAAAATTATATTTATTTTAATTAATTTTATTCTTAAGTAAAAATAAGCTTGTTTCAGAAAAAATTTAGGAACTATTATGAAATAATATCCTATATACCGCTCGACACTTCAAAATATTTTATTTGCACCAATTTTTTTTATTTTAAATATATCTTTTATATTTTTTTTATTTTATATATTTTCAAGTTAAATCTAAATTAAATTTTTAGCAGAGTTAAAAAAAAATTAAAATATCTATTTAGTTAAAAAAAATTAAAATATTTATTTTTTCCTAACCTAGGGGCAAATAAAAATTATTTTTTGATAACAATAAAAAAATATATTTTAAAAAAATAAAAAAAATTTAAAAAAATTGAAACAACTAAAATATATATTTGAACGGATAGAATAGTGATTTCATAGAGTTACTAATATTTTACTAACTCTATAAATATATTTGAAATAACTTAAAATTTTTTAAAATTTTTTTTAATATTTGTCTTTAAAGAAAGATAAATTAAAAAATCAAAAAAAAATCAGAAGTATATGTAAGTGATAGTGCCTTATACATTTGTGGAAAGGCTAAGTTTATTTATCCCTAACTAAAGTTTTTATGTTACAAATAATTTTTGGTTAAACTGTAATTAAACCAAAATTTATTGTTTGCTTATTATCTGTTTTATAAACAGTTAATTATTTCGAAATTAAATCTTTTCCATATTTTGTATTTATCTTTATCTTAAATTTCACCGCTATAGAAACCTAAGAATGCATTTGGTTGGTCATAAAATATACTCAAAATAACTTTTCGACTTATAAAATTTATTTTTCTTGTTTTAATTAATTATAAAAAAAATTAAAACTTGTTTTTATAAATTTGAAAAAAATAAAGTGTTTTTATTTTTCTTCGATCTTTAGCGAAAAAAAAAAATTATTCATTTTTTTTCCACCAAATCAAATAAATATAATTTTTTTTTCTTTCAACCAAACAAATATTAATAAAAATTTATTTTTTTTTTATAAACCAAATATTACAAAATGTAAAAAAAAAAAAAAAAAAAAAAAAAAAAAAATTCACCAAAAGAAAATTTATTTTTTACGTACAACCAAAAACACTCCGTAAAAAATTAATAAAAATAAAAATAATAATTTGATAGCAACAATACAATTTTAGATACAAATTGATTTGGACTGATAAAGCTTATGTCACAATGCCTCATAACTAAAAAAAAAAAAAAAAAAAACAAAAAAAAAACAAAAAAAACACTAAGCCACTCCAAATCTATTCCTATTCACTAAAAAAATAAATGAAAGATGAAAATTTTCTTTATTTTTTTAATTCATCTTAATTTGCTTATAATTTTTCGAAAATTCGCCTCCATCTAAACCCGCCCCAAATGGAGGTAAGTGAAGTTAAAAATATAATAAAGTCCAATCTGCTAGCAAACTATCCTGATTTGTCAAAATGTCCCAACAAAATTCTATTTATCAGTGCAATTAATATAGTACTACCCAAAGATTTGACCACTTATAATTAGCGGTGTCAACAAGCCGAACACGAACGAGTTGGGTCGGCTCATGTTCGGCTCGTTTAATAAACAAGCCGAATACGAGCTGGTTCGTTTAAATATCGAGCTGAAAAATTCGGCTCATTTATTATTATCGAACCGAACAAGAGTTGGCTTGCGAACAATAAATTTGATTTTCATTATTACTATTAGGAGTAAAATTGAAAAAAAAAATAAAAAATTAAAATTTTAATCTAATAATTAAAATTTATAAAAAATTGATAGTCTAAAATTTAAATAGTGATATATATATATATATATATATATATATATATATATATATATATATAGAGAGAGAGAGAGAGAGAGAGAGAGAGAGAAAGAGAGTTTGGTTACTATACCATCGATAGTATCAAACATTTGATGTTATCAAGTTTTCTACCCTTAGATCAGCCTCTTTAATTATTTTTACCCGTTAGATTTTACTATTTCTTCAACCACCCATTAAACCCAAAGGACCCATTGTCATCTCAACCACACGTCTTTTAATTCAATAATTAAAAACTTAATAGCATAAATAACTTTATACTATTAATAGTATTCCTGCCTAACTCTCTCTCTCTCTCTATATAAACGAGCTAAAAATTTTGACTTGTGTTCGGCTTGTTTACTAAACGAGCAATTCGATCTCGAACTCATTTCAATCCGAACACGAGTTGACTCGCGAACAGAGAGCTGGATTGTCACCCCTACTTATAGTTCTAATTATACTACTATTGTAATTATATGTTGGTTGATTCAAATTTAATACTTTTGAATTCGAGTGATGCAGTTGGAACTTGATATAAATTCATCTCAGTTTTAAGAGCAGCAGCTGAAAAAAAAAAAATTAAATAAGAAAAACATTTTTTTTTAATCAAATCTTTTAAATTGAAAATATCTTTCTTTTCAATATTACAAATTATCCACGACCAAATATATAAAATAATAATTTTTTAAAAAAAATATATTTTCAACTGCATGCGAGTAAATAAATTATTTATATTTGCGACACTTTCTATTGCATCTAACCTAATAAAAGTATATGTAGTTATTACTATCATTTTTAAGAAAAAACTTCAAATATTTTTTTTATGGTTTAATGCTTTTTTTTGTTTTTTAAGAGAGAGGTAGCGTGCTACATATCCGTTTCATTTATTCGGTAAATGAATTTAGCTATAAGAGATGAAGTAACAAAGGCTATAAGAGATGAAGTAACAAAGGCTCGAAAAAAACAAAATACAATAAAAGAAACGCACACCCATAAAAAGATCCGTCATTGTTCCAACTCATCTAGAACGGTACAATATTCCTCTCATTCCCTCCATAACTTTCTTATTTGTTTAACATCTAGTAATGGATCTGATGATTAGTTTCGAAAGATGACATTATTTTTTTCTGCCATATTATTCACCAACATGCTGCAATCCTAGCAAGATTATTCATCGCAGCATCTTGATTGTCGTTTTCCATTAAGTGCTTCCAAACTTCCCTAATCTCTACTACCATTGGCTTTTGAGTGTGTCCTCTATTTAAAATGTTGAGCTTTAAAAATTTGCTAAAAAAATATCTTACAAGTAGGTAATCATCTGTCTAAATATTGTTGCCGCACAACACGCATTGCGGTTTTCCCAACCACCCTCTTTTGATTAAGTTATCGATCGTGGGTACATATCCGTTTCATTTATTCGGTAAATGAATTTAGCTATAAGAGATGAAGTAACAAAGGCTCGAAAAAAACAAAATACAATAAAAGAAATGCACACCCATAAAAAGATCTGTCATTGTCCCAACTCATCTAGAACTGTACAATTCCTCTCATTCCCTCCATAATTTTCTTATTTGTTTAACAGCTAGTAATGGATTTGATGATTAGTTTCGAAAGATGACATTATTTTTTTCTGCCATATTATTCACCAACATGCTGCAACCTTAGCAAGATTCTTCATCGCAGCATCTTGATTGTCGTTTTTCATTAAGTGCTTCCAAACTCCCCTAATCTCTACCATAAGCTTTTGGGTGTGTCCTCTATTCAAGACAGGAACGAAGCCAGAATTTAAGTACGAGGGGGGCCAAAATATATTCAAATAAAAATTTTAGTACATCATCAATTTTTTTAAAAAAAATTATTAATTAAATAATTAATATAAAAATATTAAATTTTTTTAATTTAAAAATATTTAATATTTAATTATTTTATTTATATTATTTTATTTAAATAATTAAAAATTTTACTAAATATAACCGTAATTCAAATAGACCAATAACTTTAGCTAAAAGATTTATTAAATTTAGCATAATATTTTATTTAGTTAAATAAAATAGCTTACCAAAAATAGTTAGAAATTAAAAAATATGAAATAAAAAATTTGGAGTTAAAATATGTATTTCAAATAACTTGTAAGTACGAGACTCCTAATATATGTTTACTAAACGAGCGATTCGACCTCGAACTCATTTCAATCCGAATACGAATTGACTGGCGAACAGCGAGCTGAATTGTCACCCCTATTTATAGTTCTAATTATACTACTATTGTAATTATATGTTGGCTGATTCAAATTTAATACTTTTGAATTCGAGTGATGCAGGTGGAACTAGATCTAAATTCGTCTCAGTTTTAAGAGCAACAGCCGAAAAAAATAATTTTAAATAAGAAAAACTTTTTTTTTCAATCAAATCTTTTAAATTGAAAATATCTTTCTTTTCAATGTTAGAAATTATCCACGACCAAATATATAAAATAATAATTTTTTAAAAAACATATATTTTCCACTGCATGCAAGTAAATAAATTATTTATATTTGCGACACTTTCTATTGCATCTAACCTAATAAAAGTATATGTAGTTATTACTATCATTTTTAAGAAAAAACTTCAAATATTTTTTTTTGGTTTAATGCTTGTTTTTGTTTTTTAAGAGAGAGGTAGCTTGCTACATATCCGTTTCATTTATTCGGTAAATGAATTTAGCTATAAGAGATGAAGTAACCGAAAAAAATAAAATACAACAAAAGAATCGCACACCCATAAAAAGATCCGTCATTGTCCCAACTCATCTAGAACTGCACAATTCCTCTCATTCCCTCCATAACTTTCTTATTTGTTTAACAGCTAATAATGGATCTGATGATTAGTTTCGAAAGATGACATTATTTTTTTCTGCCATATTATTCACCAACATGCTGCAACCCTAACAAGATTCTTCATCGTAGTATTTTGATTGTCGTTTTCCATTAAGTGCTTCCAAACTTCCCTAATCTCTACCATAGGCTTTAGGATGTGTCCTCTATTCAAGATGTTGAGTTTTAAAAATTTGCTAAAAAAATATCTTACAAGTAGGTAATCATCTGTCTAAATATTGTTGCCGCATAACACGCATTGCGGTTTTTCCGACCACTCTCTTTTGATTATGTTATCGATCGTGGGTAATTGGTTCCGAAGGGTTAACCAAACCAAGATCTTTACCTTAAGCGGTATTTTCAATTTCCAAACCTTCGGTAGGGAGACATTCCTTTAACCGAAAATTTTTACTTTAAGCGATATTTTCAGTTTCCAAATCTTCAGTGGGAAGACATCCCGTACCTCCTATATCTGATAAGTGTTCCATCTCCATCAAAGTTTGTCTGCTACTTGGATATGTGAGCATCTCCTTAAGGTCTCTTATTATGTGATCATCCCTCACTGTCCCGGCACTAATTCCTCTCAAAAATTTTCTCTATCTCCCACCGTTAGGGAAAAAACATTTATTGATTGAAATTTTCTTCAATACCACTTTATCAAAGATATAACACACATGTTTTTTTTTTTTTTTTTTTTTTTTTCTTTTGAAAGAAATATAGCATGCTATCTGCTTCGTTTATTTTTAAAGTAAACTTAGCTGAAAATGTGAAGCAACTAGGCTTCGAATTCGGATCTCAAATATCAATCACCAAACCGTTTGCCACTTGCACTAGGGACAGTTAATAATATAATATATTTGTTCATTTTAGTATGATGTGGTTTAAAATATATTACTACTGTACTCTCTTTTTCTTTGGTTAATATTTTTATTAAATGAGTGATAAATTGAAAATTATAAAATACTAAACTAAAAAATTGATAAATCATGAAGTGTAGTGGGGATTAACAAAAAAAAAAAAAAAAAAAACAGTTAACAAAGGAAAAGGAAAAAATAAAATTATAAAGTACTAATACAATACAATTTAAATCATATTCTAATAAAGTAAGAAATGGCAAAGCTACATGAAAACATTTCAAGAATCAAGTCTTTGTAATTTTTAACTATGTGTGTATGCAGCAATACTATATTTTTAATTAGATACAACTAAACGGCTCATTTTATGTTTGGCATGGCAACTAGCTATTTCATTAATAAGTATAAAATACGAAACTAGTATAAAAAAGTGTTTAGGATGGTTCCAGAAATAAGAGATTTTGTGTTTGATATGAGAATGAGGAATAAGATGAATAAAGAATTTTAATTAGGGTAAATTATCTTTTTATCCTCAAACTTTAGATGTTTCGGTAGACGTGAGAGAGTATTTAAGGAAAATATAAGAGCATGGTTGGGAAGAATGAGAACAGTAATTCTCACTTATTCTAGTTGTGCCGGAACAAATTATACCAATTAATTTCTGGTGCGTTTGAAAAAATAAAAAGGATATCCCTTCTATTCTCGGTTCTATACCGAATCCAAACGGGCAGAGGAATTGTTTGTTTGAGTTTAAGATTTTTATTATTTTGTTCACTGTAATAAAATAATATAAATAATATTATTAGATATGATACTAATTTTTTATGATACTATATTTTTTTTTGGCAACAATACTAGATTTTTATGATACTAATTATTTTTTTATTTAATTTACATATTTAAAATATAATAAAAATTAATAGCATTTCTTTTATATATTTGTATCTTTATAATATGATAAAAAATAATTAGTTAAGTGTTGATAATTTTTTCAATCTACCACTTTATTGTTGTATTATTAATGATAATTTATGTGTAAAAAAAAAATACTTTAGTTGTTCTATATATATTTTTTATTATATATAAATATGATTATTTTTTATCTAGTATATTATAATTTATTATTTATTAAATTAAATTATTTATTATTTATATGTAAATTATAATTTTTATAATATTTAATTCGCGCCGAGTAAACAACAAAATAACGCAAATAATATAATATATAATTCTTACATCACTCAATTCCTATCAAATAAATAATAAAAATAAAAAGGTTAATTTTCTACGACTTCTTATAAATATATTGAATAATAAATATATTTCTACCAAATTTAATTTTTTATATTTATCCCTTCAAATATTCTAAATTATTCATATATATATCTCTATCATCAATGTCCGTTAGAAAAATATAGTTAACCATAGGTTAAATACTTAATCTTGGTTAGTTAGTAATGTAAATTTATTTTTTTACTTTTTAAGATATTTTTATATTATTTTAATAGTTAAAATTTTTGAAGAAATACATTTGAAAAAACAAAACTAATACTTTACATATATTTTGTTAAAAAATAAAAAAACTAAGGGTAATTAAAACGTATAGATACAACGACCACGTATCTCGATCGAATTTAGCTCATCTAGACATTAGGTCTATTATTAGGTATCTTATCATTAAAAGTCTATTGTGTATCGTAGCCCCACTCAATTTATTAAGCTTACCCAACTCAACTTATTAGTCTCATATTATCACAAAACAGAAAAATAAATATATTTTTAATCTATAAATAAATATAAAAAATTAAACTTTATAAAATTATATCTATTATTCAATATATTTATATATAACTATATAAAAATAATCTAAAATAAAATAACTTCACTACTGTAATTAATAATAGAAAGATAAACAACAAAAATAAAATAAATTCACTTCTATAACCGAAAAAACTTTTCAGTTAAACAAACTTGCGCTTCTTCTTCCCGTCAATGGTTCCGGATATTCAAAATTTTATTCGAATCCGAATTCGAACGAAATATATTTATTCAATATTAAATAGATATAAATTTGAATATGGATATAAAAAATAAAAATTCGACGAATTTGTATTTGGATATGAATTTTAATTGTACCCGATCCGAACTCAACCCGAATTAATTAATATATATATATATATCTATAATATAATATATATATATATATATATATATATATATATATATATATATATATATATAGTTGAGCTGGAATGCTATTGATAGCACCAACCCAACTTTGCCACCCATTTTATACCCTTTGGATTGCGTTGAGATTTGTGAAAGCTATTTAATTTTTACCTTTTCTTTTTACTTTTTCTTTTTTCTTTTTTTCATTAAATAGCTTTCACAAATCTCAACGCAATCCAAAGGGTATAAAATGGGTGGCAAAGTTGGGCTGGTGCTATCAATAGCATTCCAGCCCAACTCTATATATATATATGATTTTATATTTAAATTTATATTTTAAAATTTTAAATTTAATATAATATATTTTGAAATATTATAAAGAAAAAAAAAATAATTATTTTGAATTTGAATTTTCAGATTCGAATTCGAATTTAAATTTTAAATTTTTAATTGGATTCGAATTTGAATATAAATTTTTAAAATCCGTCGGATTCGAATTTGAATTCGGTAGTCGGCTTAGGATTTGGATTCGGATTTTTGAAAATCCGCCCTGAATCCACAATCCCACCTTCTCCCCTCCTCTTTCTCCTCCGCCATTGATGGGTCTCTTTCTCTCTGCGAATTTTTTGAGTTCATAGTAGTAATATTGTGCCAATCCTTATCAATTTTCTTCGTGATTTGAGATTATTTCTCTACGTTGATTTTCTAATGGAGTTGCTTGATTTTGTTTAGGGTTTAATGTAGTGCGTTACACAAAATGAAATTGAGTGGATTTAGACAATTAATTAAATTAGGGATTTAATCGTATGCATTCATGATTTAATCAAATTGTAGTTTTGATCACTTTTTAACGAACAAAACCGGTAAAATTAACATTATTAGCTAATACAGCCATTAAATTTACCATTTTTTTTACATAATTTACTAACAAAGCGGAAAAAAAAAAAAAAAAAAAAAAAAAAAAGTTTTAAAGTTGAGTGACCTAATTCTAAATTGCTTATAAACTGTAGTTGCAAGGGTCTCGTAATATGTTTTCTTTTAGCTCCCATTTGATTTGGGTACAAAGAGAAGATATCCTCTTTTTGTATCCAAACACATTTAAAATTGGGGGATAGAATATCCTCTCTTACCGGATTGTACCGGTACAATCCGGTAAGGGGATATCCCATCCCTCTCTTGAACTATCTAATTCTGGCCCCTTCCCAAACAGAGGCTCTGCCTTGGAAAGGAATATTTGCTTTTTTTTTTTTTTAATATTTTTAAATTTTTAATTTTATAAATTTTAATTTTTTTAATTTTATATTTTAATAAATCTATTTTTTTAAAAAAAAATATTAATTTTAAAATTTTAAATTTATACCATTTTTTATAATTTTTTAAAAATTTATATAAATTTAAAAATTAAAATTTTTACTCCATTTAAAATTTTAAAATTATTTTTTTTTGCTCCCACTTAAAATTTTTATAAAAATTAAAATTAATAAATATTAAAATTCGAATAAATTTTGAAATTTTAATTTGAAAAAAATATTAAAAAAAAAAAGAATATTTTAATCTTTTAACACAAAAGTCAACTCTTTATTCCTCTTATTCTTCAATCATTATCAAACACTATTTTTTTTATACCTGATACTAACCTAATTCCCAACCAAACACAAATTCACATTATACCTAACTTTATACTTATTCGTGATACTATTAATTCTCTCTTATTCACGAACCAAACGAAGCCTTAAATAATTGGATTATGTTGTTCTTATACTTTTCAATTATTCATTGAGTAATGTAACTTGATCTATGTACTTAGTTTTTTTTTTTTCATTACTTTGTTATATAAAGTTGCAATCTTCTATAGTCGCCACTTGTTTGTTATTATGTCTCAAAGAATTTTACTAGTTTTTTTTTTTTTTTTTTGACCCTATATAAGTGAAATAATGATTAAATAAATAAGCTTCATGATATGTGCAATGCTTATCCAACCTTTCCATTTTGTAAATGATTATGTAAGGTTTGTACTGTTTATAAATTTCACAAAAAGTAATGATCACATAATTCGCGTATTTTCTATGAATTTCATGAGCAATAGTTGTAACTGTTCAGGGAACTAAAATCCGTAGTAAGAAGCAAGTTCGCTGTGAATTTAGTCGTTGGAATTTGATGCGATATGATCAATTTTGTTGTTCGAGTTCCAGATGTACATTTTTTTTTTTTCTTTGAATGGTCCAAGTTCCAGTTGTTACAGTTCTTCTAATTATAACAATTGTAAGAATTGTTACAATTTAGTTCATATAATTTGACTCTCATATTCTCGTTTTAGTTTCATCCGTAGAGTTTCAATTTCAAATTTCAATAATTTAGTCCCTGAAGTTCGGCTCCAATTTCAATTTGTTTCTCTGCAGAATTCGAACTCTCAAGTTCAATGAGAAACATTGTAACTGCAGACACATTTGGGTTCTTCTTCCCGCCTTCTCTCGATCTTGAAGCAGTAGCAAGAGCTATACGCCTATGTGGGCGAATTTTCGCCATTAATCGAGGCAAATCGCTTCACTCATACGTGTTTAAGCTCGGGTTTGGCCTCCAAACATATATTTCAAACAACTTAATCGCTATGTACACTGATTTTGGGTGTTACAATGATGCCTGTAAACAGTTCGATGAAATGCCCGAAAGAAATGTGGTTTCTTGGACTGCTTTGATCTCGGCTCACACTCGTTCAGGAAATCCTTCTAGGGCACTCACAGTCTTTACCCAGATGTTGAAATCTAATTTGGAGGAGCCAAATAAGTATACCTTTTCTGCGGCACTAAAGGCCTGTGCATTAATTGGGGATCTTGAATTGGGCAGGCGGATCCATGAACGTGTTTTGCGAGCGCAGCTGCAGTGTGATGCTGTCTTGATGAATGCTATTCTTGATATGTACATCAAATGTGGGAGCTTATATGAAGCGCGGAGAGTTTTTGATGGGTTTTTGCTGGCTAATACTCCTTCATGGAACACAATTATTTCTGGGTATTGTGGGGAAGGTAATATGGATGGCGCAGAATATTTATTTGATCAAATTTCCCAACCTGATGTCGTCTCTTATAACACTATGATCGCGGGGTTTGCACAGATAGAGAGTCCGAGGGCGTTGGATTATGTTTCTATGATGCATAGGAAGGGTTTTATGCTTGATTCTTTCACTTTTCCTTCTGCATTGAAGACTTGTGGGATTTTTGGATTCGAGAAAATCGGGAGACAAATTCATAGCTACATTATAAGATGTGGGTTGCAGCTGAATTGCTTTACTGGGTCTTCTTTGATAGATATGTATGCAAATTGTGGCCTAATTAATGATGCCATGAAGTTATATTATTGGTATTTAAGTTGCAACGAACTAATTAGTGAGAGATTGGCTCTAATGAATTCAATGCTTTCGGGATATGCTATTAATAGATATGACAATTGTGCGCTCGATCTGATAATGGAGATCCACTCTTTTGGTATTAAGTTTGATGCATTTACTCTTTCAAGTACCTTAAAGGTATGCATCAACATGGAGAATATAAGAGTTGGGCATCAAATCCATTCTATCATCATAAAAGAAGGATTTGATTTGGATTATGTTGTTGGAACTGTTCTCGTCGATCTTTATGCTAGATGCGGAAATTTAGAAGATGCATTCAGGTTGTTCGATGGGTTAGCCTATAAGGATGTAATTGCATGGACTGGACTTATCGCTAGTTGTGTTCAAAAAGGATCAAACCATTTAGCATTTTCTATATTTAAACAGATGATAGGAGTTGAGGCAGACCATTATGTTGTTTCGAACATTCTTAAAGCTTGTTCTTCTCTAGCATGGTTTCAAGGTGGCGTACAAGTTCATGCTTATACAATAAAGAAAGGTTTGAACTCTGAGAGCATTACTATCGCTTCTTTGATTGACATGTATTCCAAATGTGGGCATATTGAGGATGGTCTCAAAATTTTTCAATCTGCACCCGAGAAAGATACTATTTGTTGGACTGGGATGATTGTGGGATGTGGGTACAATGGCAAATCAAAAGAAGCAGTAGAGCTTTTCGAAAAAATGTTGAAATTTGGGGTAAGACCCAATGAGATCACTTTCCTCGGTGTTCTTTCTGCTTGTAGAAATGGAGGTTTGGTCGTGGAAGCTTGTGAAATCTTTAAGAAAATGGTAAATGATTATGGATTAAAGCCAACTTTAGATCATTACTGTTGTGTGGTTGATATTCTTAGCCGAGCTGGAAAATTACAAGAGGCTAAGCAGTTGATTTCTGATATGCCTTATGAACCTAACGAAACTATCAGGAACTCTTTGATTGGTGCTTCTGTGCTAAGTCAGAATAGTAATTTTGGGCTTTTTTCAGTAGATTTTCTTCCAATTCCTACTCAGCACAAAGGTGGTTACGTCACCATGTCGAATGCTTTTGCGAGCATGGGTATTTGGGAGGTCTCATCTAACCTTCGGGAGATGATTAGAAAAGTGAGTATTAAGGAAGCAGGAAGGAGCTGGGTAACAGGTTGAAGGTATCATGCTTTCTTAGCTACAATCAGAAGATTTAAATTGCATGATATTTGATATTTCATTTTTTTTATTAATGTAATTAACACAGCATACCTGAGCGCTTTCTCTACTCTCTCCAACAACATTAAACAAGCAGTTGTGCTACCATAAATGGCAAAGCCGAATAGAAGCCGGAAAGCAAGAATCACTGTTGTCAGCAGAATAGCAAACTGAAGAATTCACTTTTACAGTACAGTGTTTGTTGAAATGTCAAAACTTTATCCTTTTCTAATGAGTTTGGTTTACTTATCCTTTCGTAATGCGTTTTTTCAGTGGCTTATTCAGGAATGGAATGTACAGTACCTGTATTCCTGTTCAGCGTTTCCTTTCGCAGTCATGCTGATTGGCTTATCTGGTACGAGTTCGTTCTTAGTTTTGCTTTTCCTTTTTCAGATTCTGCCAGTTACATTTATATTTGTTGCTAATTTCCTTTCTTCGTCTACTTCTTTTTCTTTCTTCTCCCTCTCAACTTTCCGAAATGTTTCACTTTTTTTCAGATTACTTCAAATTCAAATCTTGCATCCCTTTCTCTTGTTCATGTTCAATGAACCATCTGAGTTGATTGCTTGGATATTCCGTAAATTTGATTTTGTAGGTAAGAGAATATATTGCTGCAGTCGATGCAGAAGAGCTGCGGTTTCAGATGAAGCTGATGTACTCTGCAAGCAGTGTGTAAGCTTTGGACAGAAACTTAAATACCATATTGTTTCTCATTGTATGAGTATGGACTAATGATGTCGATGCCGTTTTAGGCCTGAAGATCGCGAACACGGACTCGGATTATACTTGTGTTTAGCTGAATCTATAGTTGAGAGGTATGACTAAGTTATATATGGGTACAACTAAGTCCAGAATCCAGTAGCAGTACTTGTTTGCGCATTTCTTACTTTTTATTGGATAGTTTGAACTTTGCACATGAGTTGAATTTGAAGTTGCGACAGTCATGTGGGCTCAGTTGGGGTTGAACCGAAATTGGACTGCTGACTGCGTCATGTCGTTGATAGGCTCTTGACTTGACCCTCGAAATGCGTATCCGAATTAAGCGATCAGGTTGAGGAGGATCAGGATCAGCTCAACCGGATTCTTCTCAACATCACGCACTTGAACTTACGAACGAAGGAGATTTGTCCTAAACAGTCGAATCGTTTTTATATTAACTTAGAAGGGAACGGGTTACAAAGTTAATCTATTTCTAAAAAAGTTATAAAATCATACTAGAAAAGTTGTAGATGCTAGAATTGAAGAAAAGAAAATAGCAGGGATAGCTTTTCGGCATGTGTGTGAAAGATCCTTTCTTTTAAAGAAGAATTCGCCTATTTATACTAATGCATATTCCTTTTTAAATTATTTGTCATTTCAGAAAATGACGAGTAATTCGGTCCGTCACGCATTCATCATCTCTCAACATGTGTTCGAGTCAGAGCTATGTATCACGGACATTTCTATAAATGTCGCGTGTTCGTGTCGAAAACTTGCATATTCGTGTCGGACTCGTGTCCGATGTTGACATTTCTATAAATGTCGCGTGTTCGTGTCGAAAACTCGCATATTCGTGTCGGACATGTGTCCGATGTTGACACATTTTAGATGTGTGTTAAATACTGAATCATAGCATGTAATTTAAAAAGTATATATATATATATATATATATATATATATATATATATATATATATATATATATATATTATTTATACATATATAACGTGAGATGATAAATATTTTAACTTTTTGATAATTATATATAATTTTTTTTTAAATAATATAAATAAATTATAAGTACATACAATTTATTTGAACAATATAAATAAATTTTTTGAACAATATAATAAACATATATTATTATATTAATAATATTATATTTTATTATCTGTATTCATATCGTGTCTGTGTCCTAATTTTTTAGAAGTTGCTGAGTCGCCGTGTCCGAGTCGTGTCGTGTCCCGTGTCCCGCATCGGTGTTCATGACGCTTAGGGTCAGAGTCAATAATTTAATTTTTAAAATTAAAATCAGATTTTGAAAATGAGATTGCCAAATCTTCTATTGAGCCAAAAAATATTTTTAGATTTAAAATTACTTTTTAAAAGTTAGTCCAAACATTTACTATATTTTCAATTTGCCTTTTGCCTTTTGAAAAGAGCTGCTTTACTTGGAAAACCAATACTTGGGTTTCTAATGAATGAATTGAGTTTTTATTGCAATGAAAGTAAAAAATGAGCTTATGGTCTAAAAAGTAAAAGTTTTTAATTCAAGCTTCTGCTTCTACCTCCACAAGAAGTATACAAAATAATTATTAATGTTTTTGGTAATATTATTATTTAAGCAAGCATTATAAGCCATTGGATTTTAAAAGTTCTTTTTTATTTTTTTATTTTTTTATTTTTTTATTTTTTTGTGTGTGTGTGTAGTGTTGTCATATATTTAATTTCAGCAGCAATTGGGTTTGAAATATTCTCCTCAGCCCTATTTTTTTTTTTTATTGGCATCTTTTTAACTTTTTCATTTTTTAGATTCTAAAATTTTCATTTTTTTGATTTTAATTATTTTTGTCAAATAAAATCAAAATAATCAATGTGATAAAAAAATATATTTAACGGAATTATCTATTAAATTGTGGATCTAATACCCAATCTAACCTTATTAAAAAAAATATTTTCAAACTAGCCTTCTTTTTAAAAAAATTCTCAGTCTAGCCTCATTTCAATAAATTAGAAAAAAAAAAATTATATTATTAATGTGAGTTTATATATTAATTAGGAAAGAATTTTTTTTTTCTTTTAATCCTCTTTCTGAATAATTTAATAACTTTATTGATTTAAATTATTATTTAATAATAATAATATTATTTTATTTAATTATACTATTGATTTTATTAAATATCTAATAAAATTACATACTCAAAAATAAAATTTTGATATTACTGAAAATAAATATAATATAAAATAATATAATTGTATACTAGATGTAAATAAATATAATAATAATATTATTATTATTATTACACACTATATAATTAAATATTCAACATCATTATACACAGAATATAATATGAATATAAATAAAAATAATACGACTATACATATTTACGTAATTAATTATTCGATATGAATATACACTTAACGTAGCAGTTGATATAACTAAAAAATTAATATGATATTAAAATAATTTTACTATACATTATATAAAAATAAAAGTGATATAATTATACAATAAATATAAAGTTTCTTGAAAAATAGAGAAGGAGAAAAAAAAAAAATTCTTCTAATTAATATACAAACTCATATTAATAACATTAAATTATTATTTTTTTCTAATTTATTCAACTGAGGTTTGGAAATTTTTTAAAAAACAAGACTAGGTTGAGAATATTTTTATTAAATAAGTTAGGTTAGGCATTAGTTCTAAATTGTGAGGGTTGACTTTTGTTGGACTTTTGGGAAGAGCAAATGGAAAATGCTAGATGTACACCCCAAATGGAGTGTACACCTAGCATTGCTAAAGGTGTCCAGGTCTGATTTAAATAATTAATATATTGTATTTGTATTCTAAAAAAAATATGTTAGAAAAAAATATAAATTCTATCTATTTAATTTCGGATGGTATTCGAGTGTGAATATTTAAATTACTAATATATCTATCCAATCTATATGGGCTGGTTTTTATAGTGACTATTGGTACACTATCCATTTAAAACTGATATGGATCAGATATGAATCTAGGTCATGGACAAACCATAAATTTCTCATTATAAAAAACTTGCATTCTAATGAGTTACACTATATTCAATAAAATTCGTTCAAAAAAATAAAATAAAATATTCCAATACAAGAAAGATATTACATTTTACGAGCGCGAGAGTTATGGAAAAAATTATCATACTTTATCGAGTATTACTATCGGCTCCGAATTGGGATTCGGATTTGAAAACTATTCTGAATCCAATACATTAAAAAATTGGGTTTGGATCAGATCTAAGTCGGATAAGAATATAAAGCATTTCAATCCATACCCGAAATTTTAATAGATAGTTTCTTTTATCTGTATAGTATTCATCTTTTTGTCCGGTCAGATATAAAATATCGGATATTTTAAACAATTTTTTTTATATATTAAAAAATAATTGAAGTTATAATTTAGTAAAACTATCAATAAGCTAATTTATATATATATATATATATATATATATATATATATATATATATATATATATATATATATATATATATTTGATTGAGGGCAAGTTTATTTTGTGCAACGCGATCAGACTAAAATACTTAGGATGAAAATATATGTTGATGTACCACAATTTTTTTTATTAATTTCAAATAGTGTTATTACCCCGAACAATCCGCAGCCGCAAGTGATGAGATCACTATGAGGCCGGCTTGGCGGTGAGGATGAGGGGTGATTAACGTCGAGAATTTGGGAAAATGGGAGAGGAATTGAGGAGGATTGAGGATAAGATGGGAGAGAGGGAGATAGAGAAAGAGAGAGGAAGGGAAATAGAATTGGGGAAGAAGCAATATATAATTTCATATATGTATTTACACTTTACTCCATGTACTCTATATAGCTACTCCTAAGGACTAGAATGTAATTTACCGAATTGCATGGATGACTAAACTAAACTTATTTTGGTTAATTGAGCCCCATCTTCCTGATTGGGCCGCGACCTGGTGTTTCTCCTGGGCCAAGCTGGAGGCCTGCACACCTCGAGATGGAGGCCTGCATACCTCACCCCAGCCTGGATCCACCCCTGCATGTGAGCCAACACCCACTCTTATGGTAGTTGAACTACTTGACTTCTCCCCTCTGTCTTCGATCTCCCCCAACCTTGCCCTGGCTTACTGTCTCCCCTTCCCCTTCCGCTCCTGGTATCCCTCTACTCGTTACACTCCACCCCTCTTCGAGACGATCCTTGTCCTCAAGGATCGAAGTGTGGGAACTGCGTCTTGAGGGACCAGTAGTCCTCCCATGTGGCTCTATCTTCGGGGAGATTACTCCAACTCACCAAAACCTGTGTCACCGCCTTGCTCCTGCGTCGCACCGAGCGCCGGTCGAGGATCTCCCTTGGCTCTGCTCACGGCTGTCCATCTTCTCCGGTCGTCGGTACGTTGGCTGAGGCCGGTTGCCCCTCTGGGGGGCTCCTCTTTAGTAATGAGACGTGGAAGACCGGGTGTACCTTGGAGCCTTCCGGGAGCCGCAACCTGTAGGGCACCGGACCGATCTTCTCCAGAACCTCAAAAGGCCCACAGTAGCGTGGGGTGAGCTTGAAGTTGCACCTTTTCGCCATGTTGCTCTGTCGATAAGGTTGTAGCTTTAAGAATACCTGATCCCCTAGCTTGAACTCCCTGTCGATCCTGTGTCGGTCGGCGAACTGTTTCATTCTGTTTTGAGCCCTTAAGAGGTTTTTCCGCAGGTCTTTAATTACCCTCTCTCTTTCCCCCATTCTTGCACATCTTCTAGGGTGCTCCTTCCTAGGTTAGCTGTGAGGTAGTTTGGAGGTGCTCTGCCATAGAGTGCCTGGAAAGGAATTGTTTCCAAGGATGTGTGGTGGGTGGTGTTGTACCACCATTCCGTATGCGTGATCCACTTGTGCCATGTTTGCGGCCGCTGGAAACATAGGCAGCGCAGGTAAGTCTCGAGGCAACGATTTAGTCTCTCGGTTTGTCCGTCGGATTGGGGGTGGTATGCCGAGCTCATGTGGAGTTTCGTACCCAGCATTCCAAATAGCTCCTTCCATACCCCGCTTGTAAAGATTGGGTCTCGGTCTGATACTATCTTCTCCGGTAGTCCGTGTAGCTTGTAGATGGTGTCGAAGAAGATTCGGGCCACCTCTGTGGCAGAGAAGGTGGGAGTTGGGGGAAGAAAATGCCCGTACTTCTGTAAAGACCCGACCCACTAGCAATAATAACTCGTTGGGCCCAAACCACAGCCCAAAATGCTTAAGCCCAGTTATTATTACTAGTGTTCATATCTCATATAAACACAATTATCCACATCGTCAGGCAGTCTAAACACACACAGCAGCCCAAGATCACCAGGCGATGTGAGACTCGTCTCGCTAGTCCTGTCATCTAGACCCAGAATCAGCCGAGACTCGCCGCACACTTCTGGTTGGTTATTGGCTCTGATACCAAATGTAACGACCCGCTCCACTAGCAATAATAACTTGTTGGGCCCAAACCACAGCCCAAAATGCTTAAGCCCAGTTATTATTACTAGTGTCCATATCTCATATAAATACAATCACAATTCTATCCACATCCGATGTTGGACTATTGGGGGCGTCACAACTTCGAGAATCGATCAACTACAACTATTATTGAGTTCCTTCCCCCGAACTTGGGAAGCCCTTCTATAAAGTCCATGCTGACTTCTTGCCAAATGTGCTGTAGAATGGGGGGTTGTAATAGCCTAGCGTATGGTTGGTTGTCGACCTTGTTTCGAAGGCAAGTTGTGCAATTCTTCACCATGTCCTCCACTTGCTTCTTAAGTCCGGACCAATAGAAGGCCTGCTTGATCCTTCTATATGTATTTTGCTGCCCCGAGTGTCCCCCTAAGGCAGAGTCATGCATTTGAATGAGCAGTCTCTGTCTTAAGTCCTATCCTGACCCTATGTATAACCATCCTTTATACCTTAGCAATTCCAAGGCATAGGTATAATGTGTCGAGTTCTCAAGTTGCAAAAGGAGATGTGTGACCGGTGCTTGACTGTCCTTATCCCCTTCATAACTACTCAGAACTTTTGTCGCCCATTTGGGAACGGCTGCTGAAATGGCTTGACTATTTTCCTTTTCAAATCCCCTACGAGATAGGGCATCTGCTGCCTTGTTCTCTCTACCCTTCTTATATTGTATAATGTAGTCTAGCCCCATCAATTTAAGCATGCCTTTTTGTTGGATGGTCGTTGTGATCCTCTGCTCCAACAAGTGTTTCAGGCTTTCGTGATCCGTCTTTATGAAGAACTGCTTAGGGCTCAAATAGTGCCTCCACTTGGTTACCGCCAACAAAATTGTGAGGAATTCCTTCTCATAGGTGGATAAGCCCAAATTCTTCCTGCTGATTGCCTTACTAAGGAACGCGATAGGTCTTCCTTCTTGAGTCAGTACGGCCCCAATCCTTTGGCCGCAAGCGTCGACCTCGATCACGAAGGTTTTGCTGTAATCCGACATGGCAAGTACAGGGGTCGTTGTCATCAGTCGCTTGAGATGCTCGAAAGCCTCGCTTGCAGCCGGATTCCAGGCGAAACTATTTTTCTTGAGTGATTCTGTTAAAGGCTTGCAAATCGCTCCATATCCTTGTATAAGTTTTCTATAATAACCCGTGAGCCCTAGAAACCCCCTCAAACTTTTTGTTAACGTCAGAGTAGGCCATCGTTGTAGTGCTTCGATCTTGCTCGGATCCGTGGTGATTCCCCTGTGGGTGATGATGTGCCTCAAATATTCAACTCTCTCTTGTCCAAAGAAACACTTAGTCCATTTGGCGACGAACTGATTCCTTCTCAAGGTTTGAAGTATCATTTCTAAGTGTCTCGCATGTTCTTCCAACGTGCGACTGTAGATCAATGTATCATCAAAAGATATGAGAACATATTTTTGGAGAAATGGCGCGAATACCTCGTTCATGGTTGCTTGGAAGGTGGCCGGGGCGTTCGTAAGTCCGAACGGCATGACGCAGAATTCGTAGTGGCCCAAGTGTGTTTTGAATGTCGTCTTCTGGATGTCATCTGGATGCATGCGAATCTGATGGTAGCCCGACCTTAAATCGATTTTGGAAAAATATCTGGATCCTCCCAACTCGTCCAACAGTTCTTCTATTATAGGTATTGGATACTTATCCTTGACTGTTAGTTTGTTCAATTGCCAGTAATCGACACAGAACCTCCAACTCCCGTCTTTCTTCTTAACCAGTAATACCAGGGAAGCATAGGGACTGTGGCTCAGCCGAATGACTGAGGTATTTAGTATTTCTTTAATCAGTTTTTCCATCTCGTTCTTTTGCTTATAGGTATACCTATAGGGTCGGATGTTAACGGGTTGTGCCCCAATCTACAAGGGTATCCGATGATCCTGCGCCCTAACCGGAGGCAGCCCTCGTGGCTCTTCGAACACATCTCCGAATTCCTGCAGCACTGCTTGTATTTGTCCAGGAATGAGATCCAGCTGGCTCTCTTCCACACTTCTCAGTTGGGCTATAGCACAACAACTTCCTTCCAGGTATTCCTGCTGCCACTGTCTAGCTGTGATGCTCCTAATCTTAGCCTTCTCCGGCATCCCTCAGAGCTATGTTTTCCTTCCCTTCTTTGTGATGGTGACAGTGTGATTGCTCTAGTCAAATATAATCGGCCCGTGGGTCTTCAACCAATCTATTCCCAAAATCATACTCGACCCCTCTAGTCGTATCACTCGCAGGTCGTGTAAGGCTCTCCTTTCATTTTCCATGAGAACCCGGGGCATTTCAACTTACTTAGCACTTTCTGGCCATTAGCAACCGTTAGAACTAAATGAGTGGTTGTCGTGATCACTGCCTTGACTTCTTTCGCATTATTTGTGATGACCCAGATCTCCACAGAAATTTTGCAGCGTGTTCAGCGACTTTTGGAGGCCTATGTTGTGTGATGGCGTTGGTTACGCGCAAATCGGACCCAAGATTTGAACCCAGCGCGAAAAATGGATCAAGAATACCTATTCGGATGACTTCGCCGAAAAATAGAAGTGGTTTCGTGCAAAACGGAGATCGGATTTGGATTCAACGCGGAAAAACAATGGAAATTGACTATTTGGTCCGGACGCGCGAAAACGAGCAACCGGAAGTTTCTGGTGCTTTCGGGTGCATGGGGGATCCGTGGACCGGCGGGCCACGTGGCGACTTCCCATTGGCACGCTGTGGACGCGTGGCGGCACCTGATTGGCGGGCGCATCGGGCGCGGTTCATGGAGGCGGCGCAGGTAGGTGTGCGAGTAGGCGGGGGCAACATGCCGAAAGGCCTGCCACGTGTCGCGCTACCGTTGGCTGGCGCGACCGCCTGTCGGGAGCCGACACGTGGCGGCAATCCCGCGGCTGGGCGGTTTGGCGCAGCCGTCGAATGCGCGCCGCGTGGCAGGCCCACTGCGTGCCCGCGGGCCAGCCCATTACTGTAGTAAGCAATGCTTCTTCTCCTTCTTCTTCTTCTCCATGGTTTTTAAAGGGTTTTCTTCTCCACTTTGTGCTCTTTTGGAGGTGCGTTTTTCAGAGGGATTTACCAGAGCTCCCCCTACAACTTCACTACAATACTTGATTTTTTGGAAATTTTTGAAGGCTCTTTGATCATCTTCTTCATCAACCTTTGAGGACATCACCATTGTTGCACTCACAGCCCACATCGTTGCGTTTCGGTACAAAAATTCCACAGAGCTAACTAGAGGGAGTTTTGACCTGATTTTTGGTTTTGCATTTTCACAAGAGGTAGGCCTACAAATTTTGTACTCAACTCTTCCCTTAGTCATGAGATTTTACAGAGTTTTTAAGCCATCTTTGGGACCCTTTGTTTCAGCCTGGGATTATGGACAGTTATCAGTGTTTTGGCTGCTCTGGATAGTAGGATGGGAGATTTGGAATGATTTTTGTGGAAAAATTTTCAGGACTCGAAAATCTACAACATTGGTATGTATCATTCCCACTAGATCTGAGTTTTTATTGGGGTTTAATTATCATCTTTGGAACTCTTGCGTTCTGGTTTAAGCATTGGACTGTTAAGAATGAGATTTGGATAGTCTAAAGTAATTATGGGTTTTCTTCTTCATCCGAGCATGGATTTTGAAGTTCTTTAGCTCGATTCACATCTACTCTCGACAAGGAATCCAATGGCACCTCTCTTGATGGATTTGGAGCACGTTTGACGAGGTAATATTATCGATCTTCTTAGCTCTGTTTTAAGGGTTACAGCAGATTTCAGATTTAGTATTATTTTGATACTTGAACTTTGGGAATGCAGCAATTGACGTAATTCTTGGTTAATTTCGAGATTTTAAAGTTTGGGCATCTTATTAAGATCAAGGTGAAGATTTCTCCTTTTGGTTTCAGCTTAAAATTTCTTATAGCTTGTTCTCTTTAATTTTTGTAAGTTTATGTTGAAAATTGGTGTAAATTTGGGACATCAATGTGATGTTTACTTCATTTGAATTTTAAGAGGAGTTAATGGTGGATTTTTGAAGACTTTGAGATGTTTATATGAAAGAGGACATTTTTGTTTTACTGTTGGGGACTTCATCTTGATGTAATTGGGGCTGCACTTGCATCTTATTTAGCTTAGTCTTACTTGCTGAAATTCTTGAATATAATCATATAGCGTGCATTATTTCAGTGATTGCGTCCAATCCGTGTGGCGAATTTGGATGATTTTCGCGGCATCGGAGTTCTGAGAGGATAAGGATTACTCACGCCAAAATTCAACTTGATCGAGCAGCGAATCGACAAGTTTCAAGTGGGTTGTTGTTTTTTCTCCGAAACCGGCAGATAGTTCTCTAATTCTATATGTTAGTAAGCATGCATGTTTAGTGTACCAAATATATGGATGAGATGTAAGCTTGGTAAATTATACTAGTATGAGAAATTGCAAGAAAAATATTCATGTTATGCCTAATGAAAACTTGCAAGATTTAGATATCCATGTTATGGTTAATGAAAGCTTACCTAAGGGAAGTGTTATCCTATGTGATTGATAGCATGCATAATTTAATGTACAACCTATAGGATTGAGATGTAAGCATGAGAAATGGTGTAGATTATGTGGATTGATGCTTACTTGATAAATTGTACATACTTTGGCAGATTTGAGATCTCGCATTTTGTAAAGTAGTTATGTTCATCTTATGCTAGTTGAGAGCATGTTTAGGAAGATGATATTCACATTAGTTGTTATTAGAGATTATGTTGGATGCAATTCCTTTTACTGATATTTGAGCTAGTATCTTGTATGATAGAATCAATTGATGGATTATCACTCTTATAAATGATATTTTGGAACTTGACCTAGCACCCTGTCATATGTTGCATGTTTAAACCTGACTAGTAGAGAACTTTCACTTGGGTTAGGATCTTTTATACTTTAAATACCACCACACCTTGCATCTTTTTCCTGGACATAGAGTTTTCTCGCTCGCATAGTGGGCCGAGGGGTCGGGATATTATGGGATGTATGTTGCACTCGTGCCTGGAGGCTGAGTGGAGTCTGGTAGCTGAGGTTGGACCAGTGCTAGTGTTGGGAGCCGTTTAGGTAGCCGGTGGTCCCGGGCCGTCGAGTATCTTCCGATCAGTATTGTTGGGAACCGTTTGGGTTGACGGTGGTCCCAGGTAGTGGAGTGTTGTCCGACCAGTTTTGTTAGCCTTAAGTTGTGGGTCGATCCCGGCTGTGGAGTATCTCCAGCCCGTGAGTATAGTGTGGCGAGTTGGGTGTCTCGTTTGGGAGCCGTTTGGGTTAGCGTTAGTCCCGTCTGTTTAGTACCTCCGGCTAGTAGGTTAGTGCAGCGAGTTGGTTGAGTTCGCTAGTATCTCGAGATTCGTGGTTTCATTAGTTGAGTCGTTGAGAGTACTTCGACCTTTGTGTAAGATGCTTGGAAATTTTGAGTCTATCCGTTCTGAGAGAGAGCGTGGATTTTGATTATAGCATGTATGTGCCACTATTACTATATTTGATACGGCGCCGGTTTGGCTGGCCAGTTTTGGTAGCCACTCCCTACGTAATTCCAGTCCTCCGGGATGTAATGGTAGTAGGTGAGCGCCAGTTTGGCTGGACCAGTTTTGGCAGCCACTTTTTACGTAATTCCAGTCCTCCGTGGATATAATGGTAGTAGGAGAGCGCAGGTTTGGATGGGCCAGTTTTGGCAGCCACGCCCTACGTAAGTCCAGTCCTCCGTGGATGTAATGGCTGTAGGTAGGCGCGGGCTTGACTGGACCCTATGTGGCAGTAAGTTCGATTGGGTCGATTGAGCACCTCGTGTGCGAGTGCTTGCATAACTTTTCGTATGTATCACCCATTGAGCATTTAGATAGGGGCATGGTAGCTGTAGAGTTATTTCTATCTTTTCATATACAGTTTTTACTGCACCGTTATTTTATACCTCTAATAGACTTAGCGGGCAGACCGTTGTTCTCGGAGACGGTACCTACTGAGAACTACGTGTTGGTGTAGTTCTCACACCCTCTGTCGGTAACAGTTTTGCATAGGCATCTTCACCCGTTCCCCCCTTGCTGTTGCTGCTTCTTCTGATCCTGGCGAGTGAGTCGCGAACTAGATCACTACCTGTCCTTGGAGAGTAGCTGTACCCCCTGTTCTTGGAGAATTTTAGTACAGTCAGTTGGATTTGTATATTTTACTCTTTGTTGAGTTGTCTTTATTTTGAGAGACTGATGTGTTGTGAGGATCTGACTTGTACAGTGAACCTGTACACTGATGTATTATTATTATTTTAGTTTACCTTCTTTTTTTTTTGACTCTTAGATGTTGTATCAGAGGATGATGTACGATGATTATTTTTGGGAGATGGATCTTGTATTTTATTCCAGTTGTACAGCGGTTTGGATTTTACTTTTACAGCAGTTTACCTTTCAGCTCTGATATCTGTTTAGCTGTAGTACTATCATTTTGTAGGTTTGACGCTTCGCCTATGCGGGGTTTCCCGTATGGGTGGCAGATCTGTTGGCGAGCCTGGGTCGCAGTTTTGACCCCGGGGTGTGACAATATTGATATCTATGAAGCTGTGGGTGCTTCCGGTATCCACTAAGATGACCAAGTTCTTTTCCTTGACTTCCCCTGATATCTTAATGGTCTCCTGAGTGTTTTCAGCTTTCAAGGCATGCACCGACAACCCGATTTCTTCTTCTTCTTCTTCTTCTTCTTCTTTAGGTTCTTCCCATTCCCCCACTTCTCTCAGACTCTCTTCGTCGTACACTTCAACCACTTCATTTACAGCACTCAAGATGTTCATCCCTGGGGTCTTGCACTGATGCCCGAATGAGTACTTGTCGCCGCACTTAAAGCATAATCTTGCAGCTCTTCTCTGCTCGATGAGCTGTCTATTGGGATACACTATTTCGGCATTCGTCCTGTTGGGATGACTCTTAGATGTATCAGCTGCTCTATTGGGTGCTGCCAACCCTGTCCACTTTGGGTTATTGGTAGCTATAGGAGTTCCCTGAGTTTTAAGCCATACTCGATTCATTTTCATCATGGCCGATATACTTTGTTCTTGTAACTTGGCCAATTCAAAAGCTTGAGTCAGCGAGTTTGGTTGCAACATTTTGACGGCGGTTCTCACTTCTTCTTTAAGCCTGCTTAAAAAGCTAGATAGGAAATATCCAGGGGTGAATTGGGACTTAGTGCTAAGGAGCCTCGACCGCAGATCCTCGAACTGCTCTTGATATTCTTCGACGATCCCTTGCTGCATCAGCTTATTGAACTCTTCGACTACATCCTTCAATCCATTGGACTCGAAGCGTTGGCACACGTCTTGTGTGAATGCTTCCCAACAGACGACTCCTTTCTCGGCCACATACCCGTGGAACATTGGGATCCATATGTAGGGTTGCTAACTCCAATTTTTGTTGCTCCTTGATACTGTAGATATCGAAGTATCGCTCATACCTTCTCACCCAACTTCTTAGGTACTCTCCAGTGAATGTGGGAAATTCCAATCGGGGAAACGGTATGTTGTTATGGGTCCTACCCTGTATCTGATATGAATTTGCATCATCCTTGACTATTGGAATGGAGGGGGTGGGTAAGATATCTCTCTCATCTTGACTGGTTGAGTCGATCGCGCCCCTCGATGAAGCGGATGGTTGCTGGTTGGCCAAGAGTTCCATGAGCTGCTCCAGCTTCGGGTAGTGTGCGTTGAGTCCCTGCGTAGCGCCTCATAATGGTTTAGTTCTTCTATTTGCATTACTTCTATCTTCTCACTCAACTCTTCTAACTTCCTGTGTCTTTCCGCAAACAGCTCTTGTAACCGTTGCTCTAGGGATTAGACGTGCTCGCCTAGCACCCTCAGTCTGGTGCCTTCTGCTATGGTTATTGCTGCCTTGCTAGTGAACTTGAAGCGGTTTCTTCTACTCGCCCCAATGACGCTCTAGGAAGTAGACTCCTGATAGTTGAGGAGGATATAGCCCAGAATTTCTCCACCAATGATGCTAGCTGAGGTAATCCCCAATTCTATTTCTCTAGTTGCTTGTCAGCTGGTGGCTGTGTGGCTTGTTGATTGTTGCCTGGTTGCTTGTGAGCTGGTAGTTGTGTGGCTTGTTGCTTGTTGCTTGTTTCTTGTTGCTTGTTGTCTTGGTAGCCTATGAGTTGTTTACTGTGATGCCTGTTGCCTTCGGTTTCCTTTGGTGATGTTGCCTGATTGTCAGTGAGCAATTTGTTGGATTGCTTGTTGCCTTCGGTTCCTCCTCACGGCCCTGGGATCGTGCTGCTCTGATACCAAATTGTTATCACCCCGGACGATCCGCAGCCGCCGGTGATGAGATCGCTCTGAGGCTAGCTTGGCGGTGAGGATGATGGATGATTAACATCGAGAATTTGGGAAAAAGGGAGAGAAATTAAGAAGGATTGAGGATAAGATGGGAGATGAGGAGATAGAGAAAGAAAAGGGAAGGGATATAGAATTGGGGAAGAAGCAACATGTAATTTCATATATGTTTTTACACTTTACTCCCTGTACTCTATATAGCTACTCCTAAGGACTAGAATGTAATTTACTAAATTGCAAGGATGACTAAACTAAACCTATTTTGGTTAATTGGGCTCCCTCTTCCTAATTGGGCCGCGGCCTAGTGTTCCCTCTGGGCCAAGCTGGAGCCCTGCACACCTCGAGATGGAGGCCTGCATACCTTACCCCGGCTTGGTGTTCCCCTACTAGGCCACGCTGGGGCCTGCACACTTTGCCTATGCCTGGATTCGCCTCTACAGGTGAGCCGACACCCACGCTTATGTTAGTTGAACTACTTGACTTCTCCCCTCTGTCTTCGATCTTCCCCAACCTTGCCCTAGCTTGCTGTCTCCCCCTCCCCTTCTACTCCTGGTATCTCTCTACTTGTTACAAATAGGATCTTAAAAGAAAGCTTTATAAGAAAAAAAAAAAAAAAAGTATCTCTTTCAAAATTTAGTATAGTTGAGGGGGCCACCATACATTCTCATCCAGAAAGAATAAAAGCTCGCATGCATTGCAAGCGCAACTACCTCTTTCGAAACACGCGCGCGCTCTTGCTCTCTCTCTCTCTCTCTCTCTCTCTCTCAAACCCTATAAAACCCTCGCGGAGTCGAAACCCTAATCAACAAGCGCCCCACACCTCCGACGCTATGAGGTCCTCAAATCCGGCGCCGCCGCATCCGCCGGCGCCCGCGGTGGCGAGTGGCGCCGCCGCCGCAGCGCGGCGGAAGGGCGTGGCGGCGAGCCGTGAATGGCTCGTCGTCTCCGCGACGGGGAGATCGTACGTGGAGGAGGTGGGGAAGCACTCGATCATGGACCGCGCGGTGCTCCCCGCGCGCGACCTTAGGGTTCTCGACCCGCTCCTCTCCTACCCCTCGTCGATCCTCGGGAGGGAGCGCGCGATCGTGATCAATCTCGAGCACATCAAGGCGATCATCACCGCCGCCGAGGTCCTGATCCCCAATTCCAAGGATCCCATCGTCGCCCCCTTCATTCGCGATCTTCAATCCCGTGTCGCCAATTCGCACGGAAACGATCCCCACATGGTATGCTTTTCTACAATTTAATCTCGTAGTATGTTCTTTGTTTGAAATCATTGAGGGAGAAACAAGATTAGTATTCTACGTTGTTGGAATCATTGATTGCATTGAAGAGCTAAACACCTATGGACTCCCTCAACTTTGTTCTTTTTAATATTGACGCCCCTTTGATATTATTTTTGTCAAATAAATTGGGTAATTTACTGAATTTAACACTGATTTCGTGATATTCAACAACTCCAATCACTTTTTGGTAAATAAAACTTCCATGGTTAATGATGAGTTAAAAAGAAACAGAGAGAGAACTAAGTAGAAGTGAAAAAGATGATCAGAGTTTTCAGCGTAGAAGAGGATACAAATCTCAATAGTATTCGGTATCCAAAATTTATCTCACTATTTGGTATCCAATCTTTTCTTCTTTTTTCTGGTGACAAGAGTATGTTAATTTGAGTTTTGTAGAAAATGATTTCAATCTGAAAGTTAGAAAAGAAATGTTTGAGTGACGATGAATTTGCAGTAGAAATACACCATGTCCTTAATTTGGGCTAGGATTAAATTTTCTGGTTACTCTGTGTGGTGAAACTGACGGTGAAATTATTTTGGAGGGTGACCTTGCTACAGTTCATGGAACAGATTTCCCTAGACAGAAAAATATCCTGCCGGGCGGAGTGCCGAAGAGCAGAAGTTTGCGTAGCTTGATTGTTCACAAATCTCGTAGTACCAAAATACTTCCCTTTGAGTTCAGGGCACTTGAAGTATGCCTCGAGTCCACTTGTAGGCGCTTGGAATCTGAGGTATATTCCTCGAATTGCCACTCCTGGACTACATTCAGATAAACTATGTTCTTTGTGCATTAGACTGCATGGAGGATCACATTTTCCACTGTTTTTGATTTTCTAATTGCCTCAGTTTAGTATACTTTGTGCGTTTTTTTTTTTTTTTGTGCTTTTAAGGCATGGCTTTCTCTTCCATATTTGCTGCATATATCTAGGAAGAAAACCCATGTTGGATGACTGCAATTTTGTATAACATTACAAGTATTTACTATTTTTAATACTACAGTTAAATATAGTCTTTTACAGATAGTTTTGTGCACTATTCTGCAAGATGAGGCTGTAGTCATAAAGTTGCTCATGGTATTGCATAATAATCTCTTATAGATGTTTCTTTTCTTGTGGTTGAGTAAAATTTTTTTTAACAATACAGACTATACGTATATTGATCTTCAAAAAATACTCCCAATATTTGATTTACATAGAGTTTTCATTATTAGCATCCGGTCTCTTAATGACCCCTCTCTTATATTTGTGTCCTACTCCAATATGGTTGTAATAAGGTATCTATAATTATATATATATTTTTCTTTTTTCTTTTTTTGTGGTAATCAGACAACAACACTGGAGCAAGAGGCATATCCGGCTTTAGATGAGCTGACTGCAAAAATCAGCACTTTGAATCTTGAGCATGTCAGACAAATCAAGAGCCGTTTGGTCACACTATCAGGGCGTGTGCAGAAGGTAAGAAGAGGTGAAGCTATACTACATTACTCACTGCCAAGTCGAACAGTTTTGCAAAACTGATGATTAATTTACGCTGTCCTTTTTTCATCTTTTTATATTTCTATAGGTGAGAGATGAACTTGAGCATTTGTTGGATGATGACTCAGATATGGCCGAAATGTACTTGACAAGGAAGATTTCTAGTCAAGGACTCGGTGATTCTATGTCAAGAGTCGATCCTGATATTTATACTTTGCACGAGGATAGGTAAAGGAATCAAATTAGTGGATTGCAATAGACTTGTCGTATTTATATTTCTAAATATGATGTTTAATAATTTCAATAACGTGGCTAGTTTATCTAATAAGATGTTATGCGACAAGTAAATTAACACACATGCGCACAAATTCTATGGAAGTGATGAGTTCGCTTATATCCTTTTTTAATTGTGTCGTTGCGACTTACTTGCAACGATATATCTCTTTATTCAGGCAGGGGAATGAGACAGCGAGCAACACTAACACTGGGAGCTTGGGTGGTTTTAAGCCCAACATCGAAGAGTTGGAGATGCTTCTAGAAGCTTACTTTGTGCAGATCGAAGGCACTCTGAACAAACTCTCCCATGTAATACTCGTTTTCCTTCTCCATCAATTTAATTTTCTTTATAAATGTTTGATTTACATACCGACCACCTTCTGATGGAGTAGCAAATAGACCAAAGCAAAAGAAAAAATTTCGGTTGTCATAAAGAAGCAAAGCATTTCATGATAATAACTTCATTCTTAATAATGCGTCAAGCTTGACTACTTTGCATGCGAATGCACTTGACAACTCACTATAGCTACTGGAATGAACATAGAAGCCCCAATTAGTGAGTTAGTGTAACACCCGGACAATCCGCAGCCATCCGTGATGACATTGCTCTGAGATCGGCGTGGCGGAGAGGATGATGGTGTCTTTGGTAAAGAGATCAGGGAGGGGTTAAGTGGTGTTTGATAGAGAGATTTGGGAGAATTGGAGGAGTGAGGAAGAAGATAGGGAAGGAGACAGAGAACAGTAGAAGATAAGAGAAGAAGCTGGAATTTCATTCATATTTTTCATAAGTTTCTTTCTTTCAATTCTACTACTTATACTTTCCTATTATGGACTCCAGTGTAATTTTAGCTTACTACTGTTACTGTTTAGCTAAAAGAGAATTACTGTATGGACCTAATTCGCATGCTGAGCTGGGCCTGGACTGGGCCTCAACTCTGATGACTGGGCCCAGATTGGGCCCGTGATTCCTGTCGCTGCTCCTCTCTACTTGCTCTTATTCGGACTCGGTTCCTCTTCACTTCCGCCGCCCGCTCCGCATGGAACTCTCCTGACCTGGCGCCTGCCACTCTCCCAACCACCCTGTCCTTCCCTCTGCAACTTTACTCTTCTCCTCTCTTCCTCCCAGAAGCCTCCTACTCTTCCCCCTTCGTAGCTCTACTCGTCTAATGGCTGCTACAGTTAGCTAGTAACTAGAGATACGGAGTTTTATCTTACAAAATTTGAAGGTGATGGGGTTATCTCCTTTATACAGGCATAAATGGATGAAAACAAACTACGCTATATTTTCTGCTGTGTTTTTTATGTTTTTTGCTTATTCTCTAATAACAGTTAGAATATGTAATTTACAAAGACTATTACGTAGAATACATAGTCAAAAGTTCCGTAAATTTTATATAGAAAGTACTCAATTCCGTTAACAATTGTGATATTTTGGGGCTTACGCAAATTGAAGTTGAATAACACCTCAGTGTTTGCATATCTGTCCGGTAAATAATGGCCTAGTTATTTACTCGTGTCCTTTTATGTGATCAAAGTTGAGGGAGTACGTGGACGATACCGAGGACTATATCAACATCATGCTGGACGATAAGCAGAATCAACTGTTACAGATGGGAGTGATGCTCACGACCGCGACCGTGGTGGCCACCGCAGGCGTCGTGGTTGTGAGTTTATTCGGAATGAATATCCACATCGACCTTATGAAGGACCCCGAGACCGAACAGCAGAAGAGAGCCTCCAACATCAACTTTTGGGGGACCACTTTGGGGTCTGTTTTGTGCTGTCTGGTCATTTATTTCTTAGCAATCGTATTGGGGAAGCGAAGCAGATTGCTACAGTGATGATGAGTCTGCCTTTTTGGTTCATTTCATCTTCAAATCAGAAGGTGCTTCACCAACAGAAAAGGTAAAAGAGATTTTTGAAGTGCTCAATTGAGACGGGTTTATAGCCTTCTTCGACTTTTTTTTTTTTTTTTTTTTTTTTTTTTTGAAGTGCAACAGTGGTAAACTAGTTTGCAATAAAAAGCCGCTTCTGAGGATGGATTACGGATGATCCTGAGCTGCCGGATCTTCTGTCACAGCTGCACTGCCCTCCTATATGTAAATATCTTCTATGTCTGCTCCTTTCTTTCTATTCTTTGATTTCTTTTTTAGTGTTAAATAAAGAAGTATTAGGTTTTCTTACCGTCATCTTCTACAGAAAACGAATACTGTTTTGTCGCATGCTAAGATTTTGTCAAAAAGCTAATAATTTAGTTGCTAATGTTTGATTTTGACTCCATGCATTTTCATATCTGCTTCTGAGACCACGAACTCTGTAATCTTTTTACCTCATGTTGTGATCTAGTAAGTCGAGATACTCTTCAACTTGAAATGAAACGAAATTAAATAACATAACCTATTTTGATGTTTTTCTTTTTTTTTTTGGGGGGGGGGGGGGGGGGGGTTAAATTATAGAATTTGTAAGTTCAGGATGCAAAACATGCACATATGCTTCAATCGATCGCCTTTTGCACTATTTTTTAAGATGCTTTCACTTTCATAGTTGTTGTAGTAATTTCCGTTGAAGCGCTTGTTCGTATAAACTTGTACATCTACTCTCGGGCTTATTTTAGTAATGTGTTGATTAAAGACATTCATTTTTTATGGAAAACGCTACCTGTACATCCCTTTAGGCTGCACAGGTAGCGTTTCATAGTTGTTTCCATTGAAGCGCTTGTTCGTAGTAATTTCCATTGAAGCGCTTGTTCGTATAAACTTGTACATCTACTCTCGGGCTTATTTTAGTAATGTGTTGATTAAAGACATTCATTTTTTATGGAAAACGCTACCTGTACATTCCTTTAGGCTGCGTTTGGTAATGGAATAAGTAAAAACTAGGTATACCAAGGATAAGTATAAAGTACAGAATTAGTATAGGAAAATATTTGGCATGGTTTCAGGAATAAGAGAATTTGTGTTTGGTATGATAACGAAAAATAAAATAAATAAAGAAAATTAGTTGGTGTAAATTATCTTTTTGCCTTTTTGCTTTATTATGTGTTAAAACGACTTAAATTGTAATTTATTTCTTTTAAATAGTTTATTGAAGCCTTTACAAAATCAAATAAAATCAAAATCAAATTATATTTCATGAAAATAATATTAAATTAAAAATTTTATTTGCTCTATTTTTTTAAAATTTAAAATATTTATTAATGGTGGAGGTAACCATTTCACGTGGAAAGAAAGAAGAGAAGGGGGATGGTGGCTCGGGAGGCGTGGGAGGATATCCAAGGAAAAAGCAAGAGATAGGTTGGCTATAGTGGGAATATGAGTTTCCACTTATTCTAGTTGTACTGGAACAAGTATTTTTGTTAGTTCTTGGTGTGTTTGGGGATGTTCCATTTCCAAATTAAGGGGTGGAAAAGGCTACCTTCACACCCGTGTTACAGTACTCTTAAATTGGTATTACACTAGTGAAATACCCGCGCTTCGCTACGGTAACTAAAATTTAAGTAGACATTAGACATTATTTATTAAATTTAAAAATTGAAAATAACCAGGCATACTATATTTAATTTAAATTTATTTTTTGAAAAAACATATAATAAATTATTATATTTGAAAGTTAGAAATAATGAGGCATCGTATATTTAATTTAAACTTTCTTAGAAGGATTATCAAAATTTCATACAATCTTACAAAATATATCAATATATTTTGCAAATTCAGAAATATCAAAAACTGACAATATTTTTAAGAATTATCAAATAATACTTTAAATTTCTTAACGATAAAATCACGTAATAATATAGAGCTGTGGTAACTAAAAATTAATTAGATATATTAGACATAATTTATTAAATTTTAAAATTTAAAATATGCAGACATACTATATTTAATTTTAATTAATTTTTCAAAAAAAAGCATATAATAAAATATTATATTTGAAAGGTAGAAATAGTTAGGGATACTATATTTAATTTAAACTTTATTAGAAGAATTATCAAAATCTTATATAATCTTACAAAATATGTCAATATATTTTTGAAAATCAGGTATATAAAAATCTCAATCTTACAAAATATGTCAATATATTTTGAAAAACCAAAAATATAAAAAACTGATAATATTATTGAGAATTACTAAATATTAGTTGAATAAAATATTACTATGATAGCAATATATTATTATATATTAATATATGCAAAATATTTAGGAATTAATATATTTAAATGATTAATATATGGATTTTTTTTTAATAAAATATTACTATGATATGAATATATTATTACATGATGGGATGGAATGACTTTGTGAAATGATACCAAATCTTATTAGTAGATTTAAATCATAATATATCCTCTAATGATAGCAAATTTATAAATATCACATCACATCACTCTCAAATGACAAATGACAACATGATAGCAAATTTGGACGATATGCTAAAAAAATATACCCTTACCAAACAAATTAACTAATATCACCTCAACCTTATATGTAAGCAAATCTGGCACATGATAGCAGCATAATAGGTAATTATTACAATCACCCTAATGTAAGAAATTTTAAAATGTATGCAATTATATTATGAGATTTACTATTATATTATAGTAAAGTATTAATATATTAATATGAATAAAATATTAATATGATAGCAATATATTATATATATTAATACATGTAAAATATTTAGAGATTAGTACAGGATGGGATGCAAATGATAGCAAATCTTATTAGTAGATATACATCATAATCACATCAGAGCACCCTCAAAAAAGATATACCCTCAAACCCACAAATGATAGCAAATAAATCTCCTAATATCACATCACCCTTAAATGATAGCAATGATAGAAATCTGCAAGATGATAGCTAATTAATACAATCACCCTAATGTGATATTAGGAGATTTACTACGAAAAAATATTAGTAAAAAAATTATGGTAAAAAACTAAGAGAATGTGACGGATTTTCCTAAGAAAAATTTTTAGGGATTAGTGAATATGAGATTCAAATTTAGTAATTATGATTGCAAATCTCCTAATATCACATTACTTCTTCCATGTGGGATTCAATTGTTCTTAAAAGGAAAGTGAAGAAATGACATAATCTTATGTTCATTCATGAATTATGGGTTAAATATATAGTATGATTAAATATATAGTATGTATGTAGGAATTAGTATTAAGTAATTTCATTAAATATATAGTATGATTAAATATATAGTACGTATGTAGAAATTAGTATTAAGTAATTTAATTTCATATTTATCTCATAGTTGCTAACTTCGAGAATGAAGTGACATTAGGAGATTTCCTACCGATTTCCTACATATTTGAAAGTGATGTTTGTATATATCGATAATTATTAGGTTTGATTCTGATGTGATATTAGAATATTTAATATGATGTTGTACTGGAAAATGTGCCAGACCTATCATACCTACTCCTTTCTTCATATGCTTTTGCTATAAATATTCATTGATTGATTGTATTTATATTAGTTAAGATTTATATTTTTGTAGGATGAAATTAATTATGGAAATTATAATTAAGATTTACAAAGAAAAATATACAAATATTATACATATAAGATTAGATAATTATTTTATATTAGGTAAGATTTATGTATTTAAATATGTCATTTTATTGATGTGATGCTCCTAAGAAATGATAATTTTCTAAAGATTTTGAGGAGATTTATTGAAATATCTCATTTCATTTCATTCATGTGATGTTCCCAAGAAATTATAATTTTTTAAAGATTTTCAGCAGATTTTGTGTAATTATGATCTTAGATTTGCTGTCATAATTTTTCTTCATGTGATGTTCCCAATAAATTATTATTTTCTAAAACTTTTCTCCTCCAATATCTAGCATCGAAAAATGTAACAGAATGTCTAAAGAAAAAACGATGTGACTTTAGAATGTCTAAAGGAAAAACGATGTGACTTTAGTAGGTTTGATGTGATGTTAGCAGATTTAGTAGATTTAAAGATATTAGTAAATTTGATGTGATTTTAAGAGATTTAGTAGATTTGAAGAGTGAAGTGATATTAAATATTAGTAGATTTGCTCTTATTTAGTGTGATGTGAGATTAGAATATTTGCTATCGACATTGTGTTCATTTTGAGATTTCATTTTGAGTCCCAACAAATAGACCCAAGTCGTCAAAATTCGTGGGCGTTGAATCTTGTATATAAAATATTTATTTATTTCTAAAGAAAAACAAGGAGTTATGATAAAATCTTTTGAAAATCTAGTAAATCTTACAAAATCTTATATATAATAACATATTTATTTTTAATATCACATCAATCAAATCAAATAAAATTAAATATTTAATTAATAAACTTACAAAATCTTTTCATATCAAATTATATATATATATATACACAAAATCTTTTCATCTTACAAAATTTATTCTATATATAAAAAAATTCTTAAATTTGAATATGTTAAATTGAAAATTTTCACACATTGCTATTTTAAATTAGAAATTTGACATTTAACATTAAATAACATCACATCAAATTTATACATATATAATAAACTAATTTATATATAATAAACTAATCTAGACTTTGCATTCAAAATTTAAACTCAAAGTGGATTTTAAATTATATATTTGAAATAGAATCATATTTTTAATAAAATAAAGTATAAATTTTAATTTTAATAAAAAATTTGAGAACCTAATCTATTTAATGAATTAATAAGAAATAAATTTTTTAATATATTTTATACCAAAATATATTTATAATTAATAAAAAATTTTAAAAACTAATTTCAAACTGAAACTCAACTTTGAATTCAAATTACTATTTTTATTGCTAAATCTTAACTGAAATTTTAATATATTAAATTTAAATAAAATTTGTAACATATTACTATTTTGGCTCAACTGAAATTTTTATATATAAATTTAAAATTTAATTTTAAAATATTGATATGTTAAATTTAAAATTACTCTATCAGATATAACTAAATAAATATATAAATAAATAAATAAACCTGGAGATGAGAGGGAGAGAAAGAAAAACTGTCAGATTGATCGCAACTGGCCAGTAACATCAAATTTATACATATATATATATATAATAAACTAAAGGCTTAAAATTTTCGCTTAATTTGTATAAGGCTATGCCAGACAGTAGCAAAGGAACTTCTGAACTGCCATGATAAATCGATAGCAATCATGTCATGAAATAAGTTTTATGCAGCATTTTCATGGATACAACTGATTCAACACAGCATGGCATTTGCATACATTTACCAATGAGAAATCAGAAAATGGGCCAGTAAAAGTGTTGTCAGCTATGAACTTATGATAGCAAATCTTATTAGTAGATTTACATCATAATATACCCTCAAATGATAGCAAATCTACTAATATCACATCACCCTCAAATGACAATATGATAGCAAATCTTATGGATATCCTAAAGAGATATACCCTCAAATGATAGCAAACAAATCTACTAATATCACATCATCGATAGCAAATCTTATGGATATCCTAAAAAGATATACCTTCAAATGATAGCAAACAAATCTACTGTGATGAATAAAGCGCGGGTATTTAACTTATCTTCCAAAAATAAGTCACATCAATCTTAAATGAGACCAAATCTAGCACATCACATTACATTAATCTTAAATGAGACGAAATTTGACACATCACATCACCTTTAAACGACAACATGATAGCAAATTTTAAGAATATATCTTTAAAAAGATCACGCTTAAATGAGAGTAACTAATTATTACAAATCGCCCTAAAGTAACAATTTTTAGATATTATGAGTTTGACACAATTTTGTATACCCTCTAATGATGGCAACAAATCTTAAAATATCATATCACATCACAACATGATACCAAATCTTATGGATATCCTAAAAAAACAACATGATAGCAAATCTGGTACATCACATCACCCTTTAAATGACAACATGATAGCAAATCTTATTATGGATATATCCTAAAAATAATAGCTAATTATTACAATTACCCACAATTTTGTAGAAAATCTTATAATGTCGCATGATTCTCAAAGTTAGTAACTATGTGATGGAATAAAATATTAGATGGTACCAATATATTATTACATGATGGGATGGAATGACTTGTGAAATTATAGCAAATCTTATTAGTAGATTTACACCATAATAAACCCACGAATGTTTCTCTCAAAAAAATAAACCCACGAATGATAAAAAAATTTATAAATATCACATCACATCACCCTCAAATGGCAACATGATAAGTAAATCTTATGGATATTCTAAAAAGATATACCCTAAATAATAGCAAACAAATCTATTAATATACCCTCTAATGATGATATGATGAGATTAATATACCCTCTAATCTATAGATATGATGAGATTACTATTAATATTATTGGATGCAAAATATTTAGAGATTAGTAAACAATGGGATAGAAATGATAGGAAATCTTATTAGTAATATACCCTCTAATGATGATACCAAATCTACAAATATCACATCACCCTCAAATGTTAATATAATAGCAAATCTTATGCATATCCTAAAAAGATATGCCCTCAAATGATAGAAAATAAATCTATTAATATCACATCACCCTTAAATGATAGCAAAAACAACATAATAACTAATTAATACAACTATCACTTATTATATTACTAATATAATTTAAACTATATTAAGATTAATTTTACATTAAGTATTAGACATTAATTAAGTATCAAATCAAATCAGATATTGAAATATTAATCTTACAAAATATGGTATATAATATATTTATTTCTCGCATTTATGAAAATCTTGGAAATTGGAAAGAGTTTGGGCGAAGAGTTTGGAAATCTTGACAAAATCTAGAAAATCTTGGAAATTGGAAATTGGAAATTGGAAATCCAAGATAAATAAAATACAAAATCCAAGATAAATAAATATAAATATTTGATTATTTATATTTGAAAAAATCTAGAAAATCTTGGAAATTGGAAATTGGAAATTGGAAATCTAGAAACTCTTTCCAATTTCCAAGATTTAATTAAAATACAAAATCCAATTTCCAAGATTTAATGAAAATCTCCTAATGCTGAATTTGGAAATCTTGATAAAATCTAGAAAATTTTAGAGTAAGAAAAAGAAAGTATTTATAATAGCAAATCTACCATAAACTTATATAATTCATAAAACTTAAAATATAAATTTTAAAATATTAGTATATTATATTTCTCATATACATATATATTAATTTAAAATTTAACTTTCCGAATATTGGTATACTAAATTTCAAACTACAGTATCAAATAGAACTAAATAAATAAATAAATCTTAACAGATTTTGTTGATTCTATCTCGAAAGATTCTAACTATTAATTAATCGTACAAAATCTTATATAGTATTTTTATTCCTATAAATCTTAACTGATATATAATAATACAAATAAGATATTTAACTTTTTTTTTTTAATATTTCATAACAATAAATATTTATAATTAATGAAAAATTTAAAGAACTAATTTCAAACTGAAACTTACATTTGAATTTAAATTAAAATACAAATTCAGCATCAAATTCAAATATTAATTAATTCATAAAACTTAAAATTTAATATTGGTATGTTATATTTCTCATATATACATATATATATATATTAATTTAAAATTTAACTTTTCAAATCTTGGTATACTAAATTTAAATTTACCGTATCAGAATAGAATTTGTAACTTGCCGTGGCCACCCCTGGCAAATAGAGTATGTTATATTTCTCGTATATACATATATATTAATTTAAAATTTAACTTTCTAAATATTGGTATACTAAATTTCAAATTACCGTATCAAATAGAACTAAATAAATAAATAAATCTTAACAGATTTTGTTGATTCTATCTCGAAAGATTCTAACTATTAATTAATCGTACAAAATCTTATATTAATATTTTTATTCCTATAAATCTTAACTGATATATAATAATACAAATAAGATATTTAACTTTTTTTAATATTTTCATAACAACAAATATTTATAATTAATGAAAAATTTAAAGAACTAATTTCAAACTGAAACTCACATTTGAATTTAAATTAAAATACAAATTCAGCATCAAATTTAAATATTAACTTATATATATAATTCATAAAACTTAAAATTTAATATTGGTATATGATATTTCTTTTATATACATATATATTAATTTAAAATTAAAATTTCAAATTTTGGTATACTAAATTTAAATTTACCGTATCAGATAGAATTTGTACCTTGCTGTGGCCACCCCTGTCTTGGCCGCGCTCAGTCTTGCACCCAGCCCGCACCCGACTGTGCCCCGCGCAGTGCGGCCCTACAGCCGCACGCGCCCTGCCCGCGTGCCGCGCGGTTGCTGCCGCTCGCGCGCGAAATACATAATAATTTAAAATAGGTATATTAATAGTAAAATCACTATTAGTGAGTTGTAATCCTAATTAGTAATATAATAAACAAAAATCCTAATTAGTAATATAATAAACAAAACTTAATTTATTATGTAAGATAATAAATTAGATAATTTATCAACTGAGGAAATCTCTTTCACTCTACTCAAAAAATTACTGAATAAATATAAATATTTGATAATAATTTATTTATTTATTACTAATTAGGATAAATATTTATATTTGATAAATATAAATATTTGATTATTTATTACTTACGATAATAAGTTGCTGCCGCTCGCGGGCGGCGACTCGTGCTTCGCCTTCTTGGGCGCCGCTGTCGCGGGCGCCGGGGCGGGGGTCGGGGCTGCGGTGGGCTTGAAGAGCACCTCGTCGACGGTGTAGATGGCGAGGGGGTCGCGGTCGAGGATCGTGGCCGTGACCAGTACGGGGGCACCGCCTTCTTGGGCGCCGCTGCTGCGGGTGTCGAGGCGGGGGTCGGGGCTGCGGTGGGCTTGAAGAGCTCCCGCGGCTGGAGCACCTCGTCGAAGGTGTAGACGGCGAGGGGGTCGCGGTCGAGGATCGTGGCGGTGACCCGCACGGGGGCACCGCCTGCAGCGCCGCCTTCTCCGCCGCCCTCGTCCAAGCCCCCGTTGTCACGCCCCGAGACCTCCAATTTGGACAGTTCGAGCACGCCAACAGACCCGCCAATCGGGCATGACCTCTCTATACCCGAAAGGAACGGCAACATTCATCTCAATGAAAGTAATCAATCAAGGAGGGATGATATCAGAGTAAACCACTACTAACTAAACACTTTCATCCATTAAACAACAAGTTTAAACGATAATGAAAGCAACCACATGAGTGAACAACCATACAAAATTATTTACATTTTTCATCTCTCAACTTGAATTTAAATGAATATTACAATTTACATCAATTTCCTCACAAATACAAAGTTCACTCAAAATAAAAACACAAAATGTGAACTGGCGACTCTAGACTGCTAGGTCGCTAAGCTGCCGGGCCCTTGCCCCTGTCGTGTGCCTCGCTCGACGTACCTGTATCTGTACCTGGAAAAATGGTCACCCAAGGGTGTGAGAACTACTTAAAGTTCCCAGTGGGTTCAACCACCGAGAGAGAATGTTCTACACCACTTGGTCCAATGGAAGCAAGATAATAGATATTGACATAATGATGAAAACTGTAAATTTCTAACTAGCATGCTCACAAATATTTACTACTTGCTATGACATGACTCTATGTCGCCACTAAGGTACCATTCTAGCCAAAACTCATACTTGCTCATTATTCCCTTTTTTTTTTTGTGCTTTAATTCAAGTTGCTAAACCCTCGGAGAATTTTGCCCAATGGGCCCCAGCCCGGTAGTCATGCTACCATAAGACAAGATCTCTAAGGTTGCCGATAGCACCCGCAAGTGCTACCCCGCCCAACGGGGAACTTGTCATACGGATCACTGCCCGGGAGAGGGACACTGCCCTTGGCTCCGACAAGAGCTACGTTTCACCCCCGAAGGTACGCTCGTTTTATCTTTTTCTTCTCTTTTCTTTCTTTTCTTTTGCGTTGGATCTTAGCCTCTTTTGCAACTTTATGCCCTTTTCTTTCTTTCTCATTTGAGCCTCTAGCTCACATTGGCACTTGGCAATTTCTTTCTCTTTCATTTAAGCTTTTAGCTTATTTTTTATTTACTCATTTTTCTTACCCTAGGTCTTTGCCTCAAGGGTAACTCAAAAATCACTTGGACTTAATTCTTTTACTCTCATTCTTTTGCTCAAATTGAAGTTAAAGTGAGGGTTTATTTTTACCCAACTCCCTAAGACCAACTCTAGGGATTTTACTCTTTACACTTTTAACCTCAACCTTTATACTCTTTACTCTTAGAGACTTGACTCTATATTAATACTTAGCTCTTACCATAACCTTAGTTGACTCATGCACAACGCCACCCGTGAAGTCCTAAAGTTAATGCCACTCATAAAACCTTAATCTAGGTTTCTCTTATGTCATCATGTCCATCTTGCAACATAAACCCTTATCATTACGATTTTGCATGCATTAATGCGTAAACTTAATCTTATATGATGAAATCATTGCATTCATTTTTATGCAAATGAAAACTCTAACACTTAATAACCTTTAATTACATTCACATACATTGGATCACTTACATTACACATGTCTCAAGAGCATTCATATACTATCTTTTACAATACATAAATCCTTAACACTAAATTTTTAGCATGCATTAAGCATAACCTTAATCACATATGATGAAATCATTGTATTCACTCTTATACAAATGAAATTCTAAAACTTAATAACCATAATGACATTCACAACCATGGTTTAACATAATCTTTTTAAAAAACTCAAAAGATATCTATAATCCCATTTTTATAATATAAACCCTTAACATTAAACTCATAGCATGCATTCATACTAAACTTTAATCACAAATGATGTGTTCATTACATTCACTCTTTGTCATTTATACTCATGCAAGAATAACCTACAATAGGTTTAACATAATTCTCTTTTAGGGCTAAACCCTATTTAATCCACATTTAATTAACTCTATGTTGAATACTCTATGTCATAACCTTCGTTTAACTCTTTAAAACATATGCCACAAGTGAAGCCCTAGGTCAATACCGCTCGTTCCAAATTGTACACTATGTTTTCTCCTAGGTTATCAGGTATATTGCTCCACATAACCCATAATATCAAGCTCTTAACCCTTAATAACATACAACTTGCATCTTATATGTTGGATTCATTTTAATCCATCCTGCTCAAGAAACTCTCAACACATGAAATCTTTAACCTATTTACATACAATAGGTCATTTGTAATATTCTTATCTCAAGATTACTCTTATACTCTCTCTACTTTACATAAATCCTAATTTACCTACTATCATGCTTCTAGTCATGAAAAGCAAGGGAAAAGGAGAGAGATCACCCTTTTTCGAATAGAATCCCCCACCTCGGTTTACCGCCAATTGCTTGTAGACACTTGCAATTGGGCTCCCGCGGCTCACTTGCTCCGTTCGAGTCCGTACTCAAAAAATTGCCGAGATCGTGTTGGCTCCAATTTAATGCTCTAGACGTATCATTTCCACCTTCAATTTATAAAATTAAAGGATAAATTAGTTTACGACCTCGAATCTAAAAACACTAATTCACACCTTTAAACTTATGCCCATATGACCGATAAAGAGGAATCGGACATCGCCGGAAATTCGACCGTTCCGGATCGCACCAACCATCTCGTTTCGATACTAAACGATAGGGAATTAAATTAATTTAACTCCCGATGTCGTTTCGGCACATTACGACGCTAACGAATGCGAAAACACCTATTTCGGTCATTTTTGCAATTCGGCCGTTGGAACTCCGCCGGTTTACAAATTAACATTGCTAGGCATGTTTCTCCAACCTCTAATTAGAGATTTGCATGATCAATTTAGATCAAAACCCCAAAAATTCAAGATTCTAAAATTTAAACCCTAGGTTCAAACTTCTTTAATTTCATCGCGATTTCTCCACGATTTTCGCCGATTTCTTCGACAAGAATTCTTCTAAGATCACATACATTATAAATCTAAAAGAATTACGAAAAAATTAAATTTATTTTTTGCAAAACTCACCTCAAAGAGCCAAGATTTCGAGCTTTTCTTGGTTCAAAAGCTCGCCCTCGCTCGTTGTAGGCTCCCCGCAAATCGCCCCGCGATTTCGTGCACGTTAAAGTGAGAAATCTAGAGAGAGAAAGTAAGGTGAGAAGGAAAGGGAGAGCTCTCCATGGAGGTGCGGTCTGTATGTGTGCGTGCGTGGGTGGAGAAGAAGAAGAAAAGGGAAAGTGCTTTTATGCATAAAGAAACCCCCCACAATAGTGGTAATTCACTATTTAGTCCAATTTTGATCTGATACTTGCCTGCGGAGCCCTTCTGAGTGTCCGTTTGCGCTCAAATTTGACAGGCAGGCTCATCTCAACTTAATTTATCACGAGATATTTTAAATTTTCAGTTTGGGCCATTTCTGGGTCACCAAAAGTCTCGCTGTACTTAAAATCGCTGTCAAGTACCTTTCTCACTGCTCGGGTATCCGATTGATGCGAAACTTTTATTGTGGGCTTAAAACATAAGTACCGACCACCCCAATTTTTTTCAGAATTTTCTGACACTGTGAATTTTCTACCAAAATCTGAGCCCCCTTTCTCAAATAAAATTTTATATCTCTTATTTTTATCCCGATTTTGGCCCAATTCACTTCTGAATTATTCTTTACTTCTCCAAATTCAATAAAAATAGTATTTCATACCATTTTTATTTATATTTATTTATATACCAAAATCTGATACATTACATTCTACCCCCCTTAAAATAAGTTTCGTCCTCGAAACTTAAATCGCACCTCGACTCAAGTTCGATCGAGTGGGAGGAATCATGCCCCCCGCCCCAACGTTGGGCCTACTATGCATCGTTACTAGGCATCATATTGCGTGCTCGCCAAAACTACACGAACATCTCATTCGTGGATCCCTATCTCCACTCAGGGGAATCTTAGACCTTGTGTCCGGCTATTTTCACTAAGCAGGTGAAAGACACAGTTGAGCACTTGCTCCCCCAATTGCCATGAATGACCTAGTCTTTACTTGCAAAATTTCTCAATAATTTTGCAATTGTTTTTCCATATTTCTCAATAATTTCGCAATCGTTTTTCCATAATAAGGCTACATTCGCAACAAATTACATTTATCATGTTTCCCTATCGCTCCACTGCCTGATGTGGAGGGCAAAAGCCAATCCACGAGTTCTCAACTAACCCGTTTATTCCGGACTACTAATAGATCCACAGACCACGGTCCAATATGGGCCTATAGCCCAAATACTAGCTTGACAATGTGCAACGGCTCTCACTCGCACGAAGACCCAATCATCATACAGGTAGATCCTCAATTAGGATTACTGCACCCACACTCCCACTAGGAGCAATAGCATCTCAACCATCACCAGCCCTATGGCCGGGTCACGTCTACACTATCAGTGTACTAACAGCCTCAAGGCTCACGTGTGGCTTTCCACATCCTCGGGTCATCGCTCGGACTACCGCCCCGACCAAATCTCTATCATGTCCCGCCCTCAGGTCTCGGGCAGCTGTCTCTCACAGCCGACTGCGCCTACCCACTGGGCTACAGGCCCACAGTCTACACACATGGTCCAGGCACGGGTCGTCCTAAAGCAAACCCACTAATTGTCGCAACGCGACCACTATGCTCCACTGAGCAAAAACCCACTAACTAGTCGTCAATCCACGACCCGAACAATCTATCGACTCTTGTCACACCTAGTATAAGCTAAGGTGCCACTTAATCAGCCCTCTCTAGCTGAACGGTACTTGTGCTCCGCGAGCACCTAAACGGTTGGGCGTCCTACGCCCCTACGCTAACTCGCAAAATCCAGTGTTAAGCGATTTGCTTCAGCACACCTATGGCTCCTGTGCACCTCTCCCAACTGGGTTGAGGCACCACATTAACTATTCACCAACTCCGGTGATTAACATGCGCACCCTACGGTGGCAACCCTTGCCATTATACCGATCCGTCGGACCGGCACCACAAAATTCCCGCTCAATTGCAAGGTTCTCAAATCTCGAAGCCCACTCTGGGCCCCACTAACTCCACTATGCGGCAATTTAGCCACAATCGATACATCGCACGGTTACTACCGTCATCATGGGCGAATTATCGCCACTTGGTCCATAAGCCTTTCTTGCCCCAAATATTAGGACACAACACTTGGCTTTTACCACATAGCGATCACCATTGTCTTGTGAGTCGGTTTCCCACCGAGTCATAGCTGAACCTAATTGGTCGCATTTCGCCTACAAACTAGTTGGCGCCTACTCACGCACAACTAACACAACCAGCCTAGCTAGGATGCAGTGCTCATAGTGGTTATGATTTATATGCAATTGCATTAATTAACACATACCTGCCATGACGCCGTCGTCTACAGCTGGCTCATCCTCCACCACCCAAGTAGAGAAAGCCTGCCCACCCGACACTTGGCTTGGCGTAGTTGGTCGCTCTGCCGGTAGGGCCAATACAGCGCCCGAACCCTGCCACAGGGCACCCTGATTTGTTGCAGTCGCCCAAGCTAAAGGCACACCCTCAAAACACTCTGAGGACACGTGGCCCGGCTGGCCACATTTATAACACCTTCCATGGCGCTCTCTGCACCGCAACGCTCGATGTGGTCCACCACAAATGACGCACCACCCGTGTGCCACAGGCCTTCGGAACTCCTGAGAGTGCCACTGCTGTCGTTGCTGCTCAAGGGGCCACTGATAGTCGACCGGACCTCTAGAGCCACCTTGGAGACTTATCCTCTCCATGCCCTTCCCGTAAGCCTCTCGCTCACGGCGCATCACGGCCTCACCCCGCTCCACCAAGCGGGCGCGATCCACAATCTCTCGATAGGTTGCGATGTTAAACGGTTGGACCTTTGAGTAAATACCGGGCCGTAGGCCCCGCTCAAAACATCTCGTCTTGTCCCACTCGCTGCGCACAACGGAGGGAAGGCAGCTAACGATGCGAGCGAACTCGTACTCGTACTCCTGCACAGAGCGACTCCCCTAACGAAGAGTCCGAAAATCTTCTTCCATTTGCTGCTTAGCACTGTCGGGAAAATACTTTGCAAAAAGGAGTTCCTTAAACTCCTCCCACATTGGTGTAGGCAAGCCGGCCTTAGCCCGCCACTCAAGCTCTACCTTCCACCAGTGGTATGCCATTCCATCGAGGAAGGGGATCGCCCTAGCGACTCGATCCCGATCCGGTACCCGTAGGTTCGAGAACAACTTCTCCATGGAGTCAACCCAGGATTCCACGATCATAGGGTTCGAATCCTTGCTGGTAAACATAGGCGGGTTGAACCTCTGAAAACTTGCAAGGCTCTCCATCGCCCGATCCTGTTCCGCTTTCTGGGCCACATATTTAGCGTCAAATGCAACTGAGTCAGCCCGGTGGGGCACCTCCCTTGTGACCCCAACTGGTCGTGCAGGGCATGATGACATAGGCTCGGCGGCCACTGCCATACCCTCAACTGTCGCCCCTACACGTGGCGATGCCGCGTGCTCGTGGGCTGTCCGCGCAGTCTCAGCTTACTGCGCTAACAGCCCATGGAGCCTATCAATCTGCTCTGCCTGTTGGCGAGAGATCTCCGCCTGCTGCTGGACCACGCCGACAAGCGCAGCCAACTGCTCTCGCAACTCGTGTACTTCATTCGACCTAGAGCCCTCTCCTGGCTCAAGTCGAGTGGAGCGCGTCTCCCGTCGTGGTGTCATTGCTAAATCTGCACACCACAAAGAACTGATCAACCCAAATTCCACAATTTGGACAACGTGTAACTAAACACCGTAAAACAACTCGTCGACCCAATCATGCGAAAGTATAGGAGGGCACTCCTTTTCATCTCCAACATTACGTTGTCGGCCGCCAACGTAATAGTCCGAAGAATGAAAGCTCATTACCCTCGATCAATCCCAATATCCTTCTTGGGAATCAACACGTACCAATCGAATACTTTCGCCCAAATATCCACGCACTCTCTCGTTCTAATCCCTAGGGTCTCCCTAAGGTTTGCTAACCACCTAGGACTATTCCTAGGCTCTGATACCACTCTTATCTGTCACGCCCCGAGACCTCCAATTTGGACAGTTCGAGCACGCCAACAGACCCGCCAATCGGGCATGACCTCTCTATACCCGAAAGGAACGGCAACATTCATCTCAATGAAAGTAATCAATCAAGGAGGGATGATATCAGAGTAAACCACTACTAACTAAACACTTTCATCCATTAAACAACAAGTTTAAACGATAATGAAAGCAACCACATGAGTGAACAACCATACAAAATTATTTACATTTTTCATCTCTCAACTTGAATTTAAATGAATATTACAATTTACATCAATTTCCTCACAAATACAAAGTTCACTCAAAATAAAAACACAAAATGTGAACTGGCGACTCTAGACTGCTAGGTCGCTAAGCTGCCGGGCCCTTGCCCCTGTCGTGTGCCTCGCTCGACGTACCTGTATCTGTACCTGGAAAAATGGTCACCCAAGGGTGTGAGAACTACTTAAAGTTCCCAGTGGGTTCAACCACCGAGAGAGAATGTTCTACACCACTTGGTCCAATGGAAGCAAGATAATAGATATTGACATAATGATGAAAACTGTAAATTTCTAACTAGCATGCTCACAAATATTTACTACTTGCTATGACATGACTCTATGTCGCCACTAAGGTACCATTCTAGCCAAAACTCATACTTGCTCATTATTCCCTTTTTTTTTTTGTGCTTTAATTCAAGTTGCTAAACCCTCGGAGAATTTGCCCAATGGGCCCCAGCCCGGTAGTCATGCTACCATAAGACAAGATCTCTAAGGTTGCCGATAGCACCCGCAAGTGCTACCCCGCCCAACGGGGAACTTGTCATACGGATCACTGCCCGGGAGAGGGACACTGCCCTTGGCTCCGACAAGAGCTACGTTTCACCCCCGAAGGTACGCTCGTTTTATCTTTTTCTTCTCTTTTCTTTCTTTTCTTTTGCGTTGGATCTTAGCCTCTTTTGCAACTTTATGCCCTTTTCTTTCTTTCTCATTTGAGCCTCTAGCTCACATTGGCACTTGGCAATTTCTTTCTCTTTCATTTAAGCTTTTAGCTTATTTTTTATTTACTCATTTTTCTTACCCTAGGTCTTTGCCTCAAGGGTAACTCAAAAATCACTTGGACTTAATTCTTTTACTCTCATTCTTTTGCTCAAATTGAAGTTAAAGTGAGGGTTTATTTTTACCCAACTCCCTAAGACCAACTCTAGGGATTTTACTCTTTACACTTTTAACCTCAACCTTTATACTCTTTACTCTTAGAGACTTGACTCTATATTAATACTTAGCTCTTACCATAACCTTAGTTGACTCATGCACAACGCCACCCGTGAAGTCCTAAAGTTAATGCCACTCATAAAACCTTAATCTAGGTTTCTCTTATGTCATCATGTCCATCTTGCAACATAAACCCTTATCATTACGATTTTGCATGCATTAATGCGTAAACTTAATCTTATATGATGAAATCATTGCATTCATTTTTATGCAAATGAAAACTCTAACACTTAATAACCTTTAATTACATTCACATACATTGGATCACTTACATTACACATGTCTCAAGAGCATTCATATACTATCTTTTACAATACATAAATCCTTAACACTAAATTTTTAGCATGCATTAAGCATAACCTTAATCACATATGATGAAATCATTGTATTCACTCTTATACAAATGAAATTCTAAAACTTAATAACCATAATGACATTCACAACCATGGTTTAACATAATCTTTTTAAAAAACTCAAAAGATATCTATAATCCCATTTTTATAATATAAACCCTTAACATTAAACTCATAGCATGCATTCATACTAAACTTTAATCACAAATGATGTGTTCATTACATTCACTCTTTGTCATTTATACTCATGCAAGAATAACCTACAATAGGTTTAACATAATTCTCTTTTAGGGCTAAACCCTATTTAATCCACATTTAATTAACTCTATGTTGAATACTCTATGTCATAACCTTCGTTTAACTCTTTAAAACATATGCCACAAGTGAAGCCCTAGGTCAATACCGCTCGTTCCAAATTGTACACTATGTTTTCTCCTAGGTTATCAGGTATATTGCTCCACATAACCCATAATATCAAGCTCTTAACCCTTAATAACATACAACTTGCATCTTATATGTTGGATTCATTTTAATCCATCATGCTCAAGAAACTCTCAACACATGAAATCTTTAACCTATTTACATACAATAGGTCATTTGTAATATTCTTATCTCAAGATTACTCTTATACTCTCTCTACTTTACATAAATCCTAATTTACCTACTATCATGCTTCTAGTCATGAAAAGCAAGGGAAAAGGAGAGAGATCACCCTTTTTCGAATAGAATCCCCCACCTCGGTTTACCGCCAATTGCTTGTAGACACTTGCAATTGGGCTCCCGCGGCTCACTTGCTCCGTTCGAGTCCGTACTCAAAAAATTGCCGAGATCGTGTTGGCTCCAATTTAATGCTCTAGACGTATCATTTCCACCTTCAATTTATAAAATTAAAGGATAAATTAGTTTACGACCTCGAATCTAAAAACACTAATTCACACCTTTAAACTTATGCCCATATGACCGATAAAGAGGAATCGGACATCGCCGGAAATTCGACCGTTCCGGATCGCACCAACCATCTCGTTTCGATACTAAACGATAGGGAATTAAATTAATTTAACTCCCGATGTCGTTTCGGCACATTACGACGCTAACGAATGCGAAAACACCTATTTCGGTCATTTTTGCAATTCGGCCGTTGGAACTCCGCCGGTTTACAAATTAACATTGCTAGGCATGTTTCTCCAACCTCTAATTAGAGATTTGCATGATCAATTTAGATCAAAACCCCAAAAATTCAAGATTCTAAAATTTAAACCCTAGGTTCAAACTTCTTTAATTTCATCGCGATTTCTCCACGATTTTCGCCGATTTCTTCGACAAGAATTCTTCTAAGATCACATACATTATAAATCTAAAAGAATTACGAAAAAATTAAATTTATTTTTTGCAAAACTCACCTCAAAGAGCCAAGATTTCGAGCTTTTCTTGGTTCAAAAGCTCGCCCTCGCTCGTTGTAGGCTCCCCGCAAATCGCCCCGCGATTTCGTGCACGTTAAAGTGAGAAATCTAGAGAGAGAAAGTAAGGTGAGAAGGAAAGGGAGAGCTCTCCATGGAGGTGCGGTCTGTATGTGTGCGTGCGTGGGTGGAGAAGAAGAAGAAAAGGGAAAGTGCTTTTATGCATAAAGAAACCCCCCACAATAGTGGTAATTCACTATTTAGTCCAATTTTGATCTGATACTTGCCTGCGGAGCCCTTCTGAGTGTCCGTTTGCGCTCAAATTTGACAGGCAGGCTCATCTCAACTTAATTTATCACGAGATATTTTAAATTTTCAGTTTGGGCCATTTCTGGGTCACCAAAAGTCTCGCTGTACTTAAAATCGCTGTCAAGTACCTTTCTCACTGCTCGGGTATCCGATTGATGCGAAACTTTTATTGTGGGCTTAAAACATAAGTACCGACCACCCCAATTTTTTTCAGAATTTTCTGACACTGTGAATTTTCTACCAAAATCTGAGCCCCCTTTCTCAAATAAAATTTTATATCTCTTATTTTTATCCCGATTTTGGCCCAATTCACTTCTGAATTATTCTTTACTTCTCCAAATTCAATAAAAATAGTATTTCATACCATTTTTATTTATATTTATTTATATACCAAAATCTGATACATTACACCCGTCCCCTCTCGCATCATCTCCGGCCCCTCCCACCGCCCCCATTCCCTCCTCCCCCTCCGCCGCTCCCCCCTCCACCATCTCCGAGCCCCCCTCGGAGGCACCCTTCGCCTCCGCCGTCTTCGTCCCCGTCCCCGTCCTCGTCCCCGTCGCCGTCGCCGTCGCCGTCGCCGCCGCGATGGTGGCCGCCCTCGCCTTCTAGATCCATCGGATGATCGGGATCCGTCGCAGCGTCACAGATACCGCAGCCATTTGAACATTTTTATAATTATTATTATTATTCTTTTTACTGTGGCGCTGCGTACGGGACTCGAGGGTAGGATTGGGGAGGAGAGAGAGAAAGGAGGCGATTGGACGTATGTGGAGAAAAAAAAAGTGGCTGGGTAGGGTTCCGAAGAGAGGAAGCGGAATTAAAAGGCGCGGAGCAGGCTCGGGAAGAGAGAGGAAAAAAGTAGCCGGTTCGGTGGTAGGTTCGGAGCAAACGGACCATAAAAAATATTTGTAAATTAATATTTGTAGATAGGTTCGGAGCAAACGAACTCAAAAAAAAAATTTTAAAAAGGCTCGGAGCAAACGAACCATAAAAAAGAGACACGTCACTAAAATGCAGGAGAGGCCGGCATGTATGCACGGAGAACTGGGAAATCAATATTTGTATAGAAGATTTATACTTACACTCAAAGAGAGAGAGAGAGAGAATTTAATAGAGAAAATTTAATACTAGTGAGAGAGAGATAGAGATAAAATTTAATACTAGTGAGAGAGAGATAGAGAAAATTTGATAGTAGTGTACTGATACACTATGTACCAGTACACCATCTTGTATCGGTACACCAAATACCGGTACACTATCCTCTATCGGTACACCATGTACTGGTACACATCCTGAGAAATTAAAAAAAAAAGAGAATGAAATGAAGGGATACATCATGTACCGGTACACCATGAAAAATTTGAAAAAAAAAAAAGAATAAATGAGAGGATACACCATGTACTGGTACACTATCTCGGAGAATTTGAAAAAAAAAAAAAAAATGAAATGAGGGGAAAATTTGAAAAAAAAATAAAAAAGAGAGAGAGAATGAAATGAGAGGATACTGTAACGATTCTAGAGATGAGAGGAGTGGAGGAGGTAGAGGTAGTAGAGAAGAAGGAGGAACTTTGGAGGAGGTGAGGGAGTAGCTAACCGTAGTAGAGGAAGGCGGAGGAAGAGAGGGAGTAGGGTTAGTCGAGTACAAGGGTTGGTAAGATGGGACATGGCGTCAGGGGCGACAGGGGGTTCCGGAGACTTCCAGTGGATCGGGCGCCAAGGCGAGAGAGGGTCCGGGTCACCCGTTATGTGAGATGGAGCGGGCGCCAAGGCGGTTGGATCCGACTCCATCTTCCATGCGGATAGAGGCGGCATTGCAGCAGAAGGAGGCCCGGCCCAATAGTTCTGCGGCAACCGAAGAAGTCCGTGACGGCCCACTTACCATTTACTGTTTCTTACATGAACCCTCGGTAGAATGTTATTACAATTTATTCCCCAAGGGAACAGTATATATAGTTAGTTGTAATACAATTTAGACAGTTAAGAATTGAATCACATTCATTCCCCCTCCCAATTTTCTCTCTCATTCTCTCTCTACTCCCTGTTCTCTCCCACTCTCTACTTCTCATTTACTCCCAGAGCAATTCCAAATCCATAATCTCACATTGGATCGATCCAATGATCGAATCCCAAAACCCCATCATCCTTTCCGTCACCGGTCTCAGAGCAGTTTCGTCATAGAACAGCGACGGATCGTCCGGAGAAATAATCATCATCCTCACCGCCATGCCCAATCTCAGCTCGTAGCATCATCGATTGGCTGCGAATTCGTCAGATCGTTACAAATTGTTATCAGAGATGTTCCGATCCCAGGGATCGTGAAGAGCTGAGTACAAGATCGAGATCACAAGCAACAGGCAATCACAGATCTAAGCAACAAAAAGATAGGCTACAGTTGATCGGGGCAATAGGGCAACATCACCGACGACAAGCAATTCATCATCAATTCAAGCAGATTTTATCGGAGAACCAGGGAACGGCAATGCTGAGAGGTATTGATCTGCCCGAATTAGCCTGATAGCTCTCAAAATTTTTGTTCTACCCCAGTATTGCCCTAGCCATATCTGTGAATCAAAGAAAAGGTAGCATTAGAAATCGAAACCCTCCAAGATAGGGAAATCTAAATACAATAGGTTCAACTTTAACATCAAGGACCCATACCTGGTTGAAATGGCCGATGGTACCAGACTCAAGGAAATGAGTGAGCAAATTAGAAACATGGAAGAAAAATTGCAATCAGTTACCCTGGATTGTCAGAACATCATAGATGACAAGTTACAGCAATTTGGGGTTGAATACAATCATAGATTAGAATCTCTGGTGCGTCAATTAGAGGAGAATAAGATAGAGCAGCAACAGAGACATGAAGCTCAGCAAACTGAAGCTGCGAGAAGGCATGAGCAGCTATTGAAGTTGCTGAATCCCCAGTCTACTTCCCTCAAGGTGGACCCAAACTCATCAGTGCATGTCAAAGAAGGGAGAGCTGGATTTGGGGGCCCAGAGTTTACAGGCAACCAACACAAATATCCTTTCAGAGAAGATAAGGGCAAGGGAGTTTTACCAAACCCTTATATGGGAGCAGAGAATCTCAATACTCAACTTGAGTATCCCAGTTTTGGAGGAGAGGAACCCAGGGAGTGGCTGAGCAAAAGTGAACAGTTCTTTAAGTTGTATCAAATCCCAGTGGAGCAATGGGTAGAAGTGGCCACAATGCACTTCACTGGCAAAGCTTATAGGTGGAAGGAAGGGTATATGGTGGATAAGACAGAAGTGGAGTGGGCAGAGTTAGCTAAAGCAGTATGCAGGAGATTTGATGGAACCCCTTTGAGGAAATTAGTCAGAGACTTCAATAAGTTGGAGCAAACCACCACTGTGGATGCCTATCAGGAAAAATTTGAAGATTTGAGAATAAGAATGCTTTATTTGAATCCAACCCTCAGTGAAGAACATTTTATCCAGAGCTACATTAGTGGGCTCAAGGAAGAGTTAATTCCATTCTTAGACCTTTCTAATCCCACCACCTTAGAAGAGGTGTATGAACAGGCTAGATTGCATGAGCAAGTCCTTGCTATTATGTGAAAAAAACAGAGAATGATTAATAAGCCCAACAGTGGACAGAACTCAGGTTACCAATTTTTAAGAAATTCCAACCCAAAAGGAGAGAACACCAAATATACTGAAGGTAACAAAGCTATGCAAGCCAAGAGTTCTACCTGGCAACCTGGGCTTAGCAGACAGGTTATTGAGCAAAAAATGGCTGCTGGATTATGTTTTAAATGCAATGACAAGTATTTTCTAGGACACCAATGTCAGGGTAAGACACTACACCAAATCCATGGGGAAGTTGAAGTTGAGGAGGTGTTTGATGAGATGATGCTTCAAGAAGGGGAAGAGGAAGTTGTGGAGCAGCAAGAGCCAGATGAAATTGGAATATTAGTCCATGCTCTTAGTGGTGAAACCCATCAGGAGACTATCAAGGTCCAAGGTGAGTTGGGGGGTAAACCACTTGTGATACTCATAGATACTGGAAGCACCCACAGCTTCATTGACTACCAAGTGGCCAAAGAATTGAAGGCCAAAATGGTAGTAGCAACTCCTCTTTTGGTCACTGTGGCAAATGGACATAAGGTCATGAGTAAACTAAAATGTCTAGACTTTCACTGGGTGATGCAGGGGGAAACTTATCAAACAGATCTTAGAGTGATAAGATTAGATGGTTCAAGTATAATTCTGGGCATAGATTGGCTTAAACAACATAGCAGGGTGACATTTGATTACTCCAACAACTCAGTCAGTTTTGACAGAGAGGGGAAGCATGTCTCTATAGAAGGCATCACTGAGGGGGGTAAGTTAAGGGCCATTGGGGCCAAGCAGTGGGTGAAGGCAGGACTGCAAGGCTATTGTTGTGCCATTTCTCAACTTAAGACTGATACTCGGAAGGGGAAGGAATGCATACCAGAGGAAATACAAGCAGTATTAGCCCAGTACTCTCATATTTTCCAAGACCCTAAGGGTCTACCACCTAAGAGGGATCAAGATCACAGAATACCATTACAGCCACGTACTCAACCAATTAATGTTAGACCATATAGACATAGCCATGAGCAGAAGGGAGAGGTGGAAAAACATGTGAGTGAGTTACTTAAGGCAAATTTCATTCGAAGAAGTTCCAGCCCCTATGCTTCACCAGTGCTGTTGGTAAAAAAAAAAAAAGATCAAAGTTGGAGAATGTGCATGGATTATAGTGTCACACCCCGGGGTCGGAACTGCACCCCGGGCACGCCAACAGATCCGCCGCCCCTACGGGAAGCCCCGTAAAGACGTAGCGTCTAACCTACAAAAATAGAACAACTATACTAATAGATATCAGAGCTGTAAAAGAAAACTAACTATGAACAGAAAGTAGAACAGTCTCTCACATAAAATATACATAATATCCTCACCTGAATACAGGAGTCTCTCAAAAGAAACAAAAGAGTACAACTCGATCCCTCACTACAAGATCTCTCAAACATAGACACAACCAAAAAGAACATCGGGGTACCTCTATCTCTCGCTGAAGCTGAAAGGGAAAAGGGATCTATCTCGCGACTCCCTTACCTCGGTCTGTAGGAGCAGGATCAGCTACTGGTACCGCAGGAACTGGAGCTGAAGTCCCTGGGGAAAAAAGACACCACGACGGGTGTGAGAACTACCTCCCACAGTAGTTCTCAGTGGGTGCCGCCAACAAGCCCGACGGCCTGCCCACTAAGTCTACTAGAGGCATAAAGTAACAAAAGAAATGCAGTATAGAAAAGCTGAAAAATAAAACATCTACTGCTACTATGCCTCTATCTAAAATGCTCAAGGAATAGGACAGAAGGACGATATGCCACTACTGATACTCAACTCAAATCACCCAATCCAAACTGACTGCCACAACGGGTCCAGTCAAACCTGCGCCTACCTACTGCTGTAGGTATGTCCGTAGCTGCCAAAACTGGCTCAGCCAGAGGGACGGTGTCAGTGACTGCCAAAACTGGCTCAGCCAGAGGGACACCAGCATCGACAGGCCGAGATAGAAGTATCAGGCCCAACTCCGGAGTGGCACTCGTGGGTAGCGACCCCACCGAGCAAAGAATCCGCGCATCTCTGTCGAGCTCAAATGTGGCTCCTGCAGGCTATGATCCAACAACTATCTCTCTCACTGGCTAAGAACCCACACTGTCACTGTGACCATCTACCCAGATCCCAGATCCAACATGTCACTATCACTATCTCAATGACATATAATCTACAGACTGCTACCAACTCTACTCGGTTCCCAGACGCGAGTACAATGTATCCATAGCTACTAGACCTCCCAACCCACGACTCAGGGGAAACCATTATATCCAGAGTGACAAGGGTAACAAGCAATGTGGGAGACTTAAAGCAATGCATATATCTAATGGATGTGCTAAGTTAGGTTCTCAGATTGAAATAGTTCAAATATTGCAAGAGTTTCAATAAGATCATCAGATTTAGCAACTATCAACTGTGGGTACTAACATACAGTTTGCACAGATTATTTAGCTCATATACTAACATGCATGCTATTATATTCGTAGAATTAGAGTGCAGTCCATAGATATTGAAAGCAGGATCACCCACCTGAACACGCTAACTGTCCGGGACGGTACAAATAAATAGTCCAGATAAAGCCAAATCTCCGTACCCGCTAAGCTAATAACACAGTAGCGGTGCCCACAAAGTCCTGGGTTCAACAACAAATCCACAATTACATACAATTCACACACAACAATTAAGTCTCAAAAATCTGCATGCATAGTCCCTGTTCACACGAAAATTTCACCTGAAAATAATCCTCAATAAATTCCAATAAAAATATCACGACGATCCTCGCGAAGTGTAGATGTCGATAGGCTTTTGAATCGTCGAAATCCGATACCCGGAAGTGGAGATAAAAATCCGTGAAGCTGCTGCTGTCAGGAATCCAAACAGTTTCAAAGGGGTGTAAAAATGTACCCCAAACCCTTATATAAGCTCATTTTCAGGAAAAATGATCAACATGGAAAACGTAGATATACCTCTTGTGAATCCGCTGTCGAAGAAATCTTCCAAAAATAGCGTCGACGTAGCTCTGCAGGTCTCCCAGACTAAAATGCGACGGAAATGGGCCTCCAACTGTAGAACGTCGCTCCGCACTACGAGGTAAAAAACACAGTCGTCGCGGCCTCCAGAAAATCTGAGATTTCACCGAGAGATGGGCAAGAGGGAGAGGAAGATTTCTTATGAAGGGAGCAGAGGCTAAAACCCACGGGAAAAGCACCAAAAACTCGGCCCAAGGTGGCCTATTTATAGGCTTCAAGGAAAAACAGCCCAAAAATCCAAACTTTCCACTTTCGGGCGCCTGAAAGTTTTCGGGCGGCTACAGTATTGAGCCCGGCCCAACACTGTTCACGCCCGAAACCTCCTGGTGCTGCCACGTGTCCGCCGAACAGGGAACACCGGTGCAAGGCCACTCAGAAGCCGCCACGTGTCACGCCGAACAGGAAACACCGACGCGGGACCACTCACTGACCGCCACGTGTCCACCCGCTCGCACAGTAAGGCGGTGGCGCCCGCCAATGAGCGGGCGCCACGTGTCCCACCCGGTTGACCCGCTGCCCGCCCGGCAGCGCGACGTGGGTCGCACGTGCGCAGGCGACCCGAGGCACCTACCGCGCGCCCGGTGCACCGCGCACGTTGCACCCGCCAATCAGGGCGTGACACGTGTCCCCTGCACCCGGTCCACGCCTTCCACAGCAATTTCGTGGACCGCGCCGCGTGCACCGACCAACCGATGACTGCCACATGTCCCCCGCCTGGTCCATGCACCGCCGCGCACCAACCGGTAGACCGCGCGCTCTGGGCCCGCCAATCAGGCGGTGCCACGTGTCCATGCACCGGGTCTGTGCACCCCACCGCGCTGCTCTGTGGACCACGCATCCTGAACCGGCCAATGACAGGCCGCCACGTGGCATCCCGGCGGTCTACGGCCCCTCCCATGCACCAAATACCACTAAAAACTTCCGGGTGTCCATTTTTGGGCATCCGAACTCCAAATTAAACTAACAAATAGTCGTTTTCAAGCGTTTTTCCGTGCTGAATCCATTTCCGACCTCCGTTTGGCCCAAATCTTGCCAGAAATTTCGGCAAACCCAGCCGAAGGCCAACATAACAAGTAGGAACTCACAGGGTCCATCAGTAGCATCCAATTGATGCACCGTGGGCCAGATACACCAATACTAGGTGTTCTAACAGTGGATTCATCGGAAGAACGCTGCATGGGAACTAGGGCCACTACATATAGACGGCTGAATCAAGCTACTATTAAGGATAAGTATCCCATACCTATCATTGATGATTTGCTAGATGAGCTAGAAGGATCAAAATGGTTCTCCAAGATAGATTTGAGGTCCGGTTACCATCAAATCAGAATGCATGAACAGGATGTGGAAAAAACTGCATTTCGAACCCATGCGGGGCATTATGAGTTTTTGGTTATGCCTTTTGGCCTAACTAATGCCCCTGCTACTTTTCAGTCAGTGATGAATGAGATTTTTGAGCCCTATCTCAGGAAATTTGTACTTGTATTCTTCGACGACGTTTTGGTTTACAGCAAGAGTCTAGAGGAGCACACCCATCACTTAAGAACAGTATTGGGATTATTGGAAAAGAATCAACTCTTTGCTAAAAGAAGTAAATGCTCCTTTGGTCAGAAATTTGTGGAGTATCTGGGCCATATTATATCCTCCCAAGGGGTAGCCACTGACCCTAGTAAAATTGAGGCCATGGTCAAATGGCCTAAACCCACTACATTAAAGGAGCTCCGAGACTTCTTGGGACTCACTGGGTACTGCCGCAAGTTCATTCGGGGATACGGGGGTATAAGTAAACCTCTCACTGAACTCTTGAAGAAAGATGGGTTCAAGTGGAATGAAAAGGCTCAGGAGGCCTTTGAAACACTAAAAAAGGCAATGACCACTGCCCCAGTCCTTGCTATGCCAGATTTTAATAAGGTTTTCACTATTGAGGTAGATGCCTGTGATACAGGGTTGGGGGCAGTACTATCCCAGGATGGGAGGCCATTGGCTTATATCATCAAGGCCATTAGCCCGAGAAATCAAGGGCTTTCAACGTACGAGAAGGAGTTTCTTGCCATTTTATTAGCTGTTAGCAAGTGGAAGCATTACCTGAGTCCTCGCTCTTTCATAATCAAGACAGATCATGAGAGTTTAAAATACTTACTGGAGCAGAGAATTACTACTGCTGTACAGCAGAGAGGTATGTTAAAATTGATGGGCCTTGAGTATACTATTAATTACAGAAAGGGGAGGGAGAACTTGGCTGCTGATGCCTTATCCAGATTACCTCCAGAATTGGGCAAAAGTCATGCCATATCAACCATCATTCCTGTTTGGTTAGAGGAGCTCAGAAAGAGCTATGAGGAAGATCCACAGGCACAGCAGTTATTAATTGAAACCTTGTTACATCCAGATTCTCATAAGGGATACAGTCAACATCAAGGGCTCTTGAGGTATAATGGTAGGCTATTTGTGGGTAGCAGTGGAAATTTGAGAGTTGCACTACTAGAACAGCTGCATTCCTCGGCTGTAGGAGGGCATTCAGGAGTGGACAATACTTATCGAAGGGTCGCGCAACACTTCTATTGGCCAGGTATGAAGAAAGAAATTGAAGACAAAGTCAAGGCTTGTGAGATATGCATTAGGAATAAGGTGGATGGTACCCCTTACGCAGGGTTGCTACAACCACTGCCCATTCCTACCCAAGCGTGGCAACTAATAAGTATGGATTTCATTGAAGCTCTCCCAAAATCAGAGAACAGAGACACTATATTGGTAGTGGTGGATAAACTCACCAAATATGCTCATTTTATCCCTCTCACCCACCCCTACACAGCATTGACAGTGGCTAAAGCTTTTCTCAATTCAGTGTTCAAATTACATGGAATGCCAGGAGGGATTATATCTGATAGAGATAAAGTATTCACGAGCCAAATTTGGCAGGAATTGTTCAAACTATCTGGGGTAAAACTACACATGAGTACTGCCTACCACCCACAAACGGATAGCCAGACGGAAATGGTGAACAGATGCCTTGAAACCTATCTAAGATGTATGTGCTCTCATCAACCCAGTAGATGGTCCAAATGGTTAGCCCTGGCTGAGTGGTGGTACAATACCAATTACCACTCCTCCTTAGGGCTTACTCCATTTGAAGCCCTCTACGGCTACAAGCCTCCATTATCTACACTGGCTAACTGGGGAACTGAAGTGAGTACTCCAGTTAAAGAGTGGAAGAGAGATAGGGATAAAATGCTACAGGAGTTAAGGGAGAGGCTGCTAGAGGCTCAAAATCGTATGAAGCAATACGCTGATAAAAGAAGAGTGGATAAGGAGTACCAGGTGGGAGAAAAAGTATACCTTAAACTCCAACCTTACCGTCAAAGCAGTGTAGCAGTGCGTCGCAACCTCAAACTCACCTCAAAATACTTTGGCCCTTATGAAATACTGCAGCGAATCGGACCTGTCGCTTATCGGTTACAGCTGCCTGCAGATGCCAAGGTCCATCCTGTCTTTCATGTGTCACAATTAAAGAAAGGACTACCAGCAAAGGAAGTCGCTCCTGTGGAACGGTTGCAAGTGGGGGACGAAGGGCAGCTGCTTACTCAGCCAGAACAGATCTTAAACAGGAGATTATTGAAGAGAGGAGACCAAGCTGTCACGCAGGTGTTGGTAAAATGGTGTAACTTGGGAGCCGAGGATGCAACCTGGGAAGACTACAAGGACATAAAAGCCAAATATCCTTCATTTGATCCTTGAGGACAAGGATGTTCGCAAGGGGGAGGGGATGTAACGATTCTAGAGATGAGAGGAGTGGAGGAGGTAGAGGTAGTAGAGAAGAAGGAGGAACTTTGGAGGAGGTGAGGGAGTAGCTAACCGTAGTAGAGGAAGGCGGAGGAAGAGAGGGAGTAGGGTTAGTCGAGTACAAGGGTTGGTAAGATGGGACATGGCGTCAAGGGCGACAGGGGGTTCCGGAGACTTCCAGTGGATCGGGCGCCAAGGCGAGAGAGGGTCCGGGTCACCCGTTATGTGAGATGGAGCGGGCGCCAAGGCGGTTGGATCCGACTCCATCTTCCATGCGGATAGAGGCGGCATTGCAGCAAAAGGAGGCCCGGCCCATAGTTCTGCGGCAATCGAAGAAGTCCGTGACGGCCCACTTACCATTTACTGTTTCTTACATGAACCCTCGGTAGAATGTTATTACAATTTAGTCCCCAAGGGAACAGTATATATAGTTAGTTGTAATACAGTTGAGATAGTTAAGAATTGAATCACATTCATTCCTCCTCCCAATTTTCTCTCTCATTCTCTCTCTACTCCCTGTTCTCTCCCACTCTCTACTTCTCATTTACTCCCAGAGCAATTCCAGATCCATAATCTCACATTGGATCGATCCAATGATCGAATCCCAAAACCCCATCATCCTCTCCGTCACCGGTCTCAGAGCAGTTTCGTCATAGAACAGCGACGGATCGTCCGGAGAAATAATCATCATCCTCACCGCCATCCCCAATCTCAGCTCGTAGCATCATCGATTGGCTGCGGATTCGTCAGATCGTTACAGATACACTATGTATCTATACACTATCTCGGAGAATTTGAAAAAAAAAAGAGAATGCAATGAGGGGAGAATTTGAAAAAAAAAAAGAGAGAGAGAATGAAATGAGAGGATACACTATGTATCACTATGTATCTATACACCATCCTGAAAGAAAAAAAAAAAAAAAAAAAAAAAAAAAGAGAGAGAGAGAGAGAAAGAGAGAGGGTGTGAGGGGATTGAAGTATGCACAGGATTCGTCGTCGACGGAGAGGGCCGTGGCCTGAGGTGTCGCAAAGGCGTCATAGACCGTCGAAGCGAGAAAGAATTCATTCTCTCACAAAGGCGTCGTAGATCGCAGAATTTATCTTTTATTATAGAATGATAAAAATAAATAAATCTAAAAGCGCTTTTAATTTTCCCTGTTTTTATTTTATAAAATTGCATTGCAAACTCATTAGAAAAACAGCAAAAGTACGAAACAGGGCCTGAGATGGTTGCCCTTTATGGCTACGCCTCCAAAGGTCTCTAAATTAACAATTGACATCAAAATGCTTTGCATGCTCTAAATTAACAATTGACATCAAAATGCTTTGCATGCAGATCTAATTTGCTAAGTCCCAGTATCATTATCTTCATATTTATTGAGACCCCCACAATTTATACTTTAAAAATTGTGGACGGCAACTTGAAGGTGGATATTTCGCACAACAATAGACGTTCTTTGAAAACACAAACAATCCAAAAAAGGCACAAGAATCCCACACAAACATGCACACCGAAAACGACGACAGCAATTACTACTGGGTTTACGAAAACTTTTAAGATCCTGTTACAAACTTTATCCAGCACAAGCCTCGCGCATTCTCTAGAGTTCACATAGACAATGAATCCTACAAAGGCCGGCAGATGTCATCCCATGCATACATACTTCATACCTTATAACAGTAAATTCAGCTGTACAAAGTAAAGTACCTGAATGGTGTCGTGGCACTATGCTACCTACAATTTAGATAACGTTTGAGATAATATTACGCCCTCCGTGGTCGCAATCTCCGCATCTGAAACAATACTGGCTTTCATTGCTCGAACAACCGGAAACAATATGGAACAGAATCTAAAGTTTTTTTTTTGATCAAAAACTTACATTGTTTGCGACTACCTCAGTGTCACCATCTGAAACAGAACTCTTCTGTATCGATTGCAATGATCTCTTCCTCTTTTCAAAGTTTGTCCCTGAAAAATCACAGCTCACTAGATCGTAAAGCAATCAACTAACTCAGAAGGTACATGGAAAGAAAAAAGAAGTGAACACACACTTGAGAACATCAAGGCCATATTCTGAATGGAAAAGAATGAGAACATCAAGTTTACTGTGCAATCTACCACCAGTGTTGTAAGCTAAGCAAATCAGAGTTCATCAATATTTGAATTGGTTAGCCAGATCCATGTAGTCTTCTTTTTTTTTTCTTTTTTTTTTTTTTTTTTTTTCCGTCAACAAGACAAAAACCTCACATTGCTCTACTTTGATTAGCTTAGTGTATAGGAAATCTGTTTAGCAATGAATTAGCTGAACTGCAGAAAATCAATTTGAAAAAAAATAAGGTTTTGTTAATTAGAGAGAGGAAAGATATTTAAGGAAGTTTTTCCACGCATTCCTTTCTTCACCCATATCCAGAAACTGCCTTTGAAGAAATAGTATAGCAACATTGCTCTAATGTTTTTCACCAAAATTCCGTGGCATCCTACTTTAGTTGTTGGGCTACTTCTTGTCCTCCAAAAAGAAAGAAACAGAAAATAAGCATAGCAAGCTATCTACCAAACTTAGGAAATAATAACCATCAAATTTGACTCCTGAACCAACTTTGGAGTGAGAGCACCCAAACTTCGATAAAAAGTTGCTGCAATATTCAGCAGTTATGGAGCTCATGGTACTCGAGAGAAAAGTTTTCCTCTAGATGTTTTTAAAAAAAGTTACATTTAACTGGTTAAAAAGCGGTACTTTACCTCGACATGAGACTTTTATGTTCTTTGAACTTTCATTCACACTGGACTTTTTCTTGACATTACCGTCTCCACCGTCGTCAGGCACTTCATCTAGACTACTGGTAGAAGAAATTGACCTACAAGAAATCAAACTGAGAGTCACAGTAGCTTTAATATCAAGAGTCAAAATGGAACATAGAGGAAGAGGACTAAGCAGAAACTTTTTCTCACCACAATGATTTCCTATCCAGCGATCCTTCAGGCTTGGAATGCTCAGACAACATTTTGTCGTTATCTTTCCTAAAGAAAGAAGCAGAATGTCACAAATCAAATTATAATGTTTAGCAGAAAGATATAACTAATTATAAATGATATTTTCTTGAAATGCTCATAACCTCTACAACAAGTTAAGCAGGAAGCAATTTACGAAGAAATGCTAAAACAACTTAAGTTACATTACATCGATTGAGCAAAAAACTGTTAATTAATTGCAAAACAAATATCATAAACCAAGAAAATACTCCACAAGATCCTAAAGTTTAGCCAATTACTGGATAGAGAAATGCATGTAAAGAAGAAGATAATGGTAAGTGGAGTATCTACTGCTGCTGCTGCCATCGAAAGCTGATGATAAGGACTAGAAACAATGACGACAGCCAGAGAGCCAAAAGTTCTCTGCAACTCAAGCTCCCATTGTGTGACATATGCATTTTAAGGGACTACTAACTATTTCTATACTTGTGCTTCTGAATCTGCTTTGAGAAGCATTAGTTTGATGTTTTATGACCAAAAATGTCGAGAGCTTCTGGCTTGACTTTGAAAATGAAATGAGCTAAAAAATGTAAAGCTTTTTGAGCAGCTCTACAAGGACTGGACCTCTGCAGAAGCCCGAGTCAGGAAAACACGATTCTTGTCATAAGGTTATAATCAGTGGAACAAGGTGAAAGGAATCTGCAGTAAAGGCACAACATACTAAATTAGGATACGGTGATATTACTTAAGCAACCTGATTACTTATGAACTATGAATTCATGATTTTCTCAAACACTCTTATAGAAAGGTAAACATATATTGAAAGGAGAAATATTCATTAGTTGGGATTGCACACCAATCTCCAGGCCGGATGTTGGGCACGTCCTGCAAAAAAACAATTATATATTACTACCACAAATTTGAAACTTCCAAAAGATCGCAGATAATTAAATAATATGGACCTTATCTTCAGAAGTTGTATTATCAATAACCTCCCATCTCTCATCTTCCAGTCGCACGAGCTCGATATCTCCATTATCATAGACAATCTAGCAAAAAAAATTTATCATCTATAAATTTCTCGGTCCTTCAAGATTGATTCACACTACACAGCATGGCACAAAAGAACAATTCATCCTAGCATCGTCTAAAGAAACACTACTCAATGCATATTTTCTGTGATTATTAAATTATTATTCCCCTTCATTTCAACGTAACAACACCTACAAGTAAACAACCAAGTACATTAAAAACATAGATCACATTTCAGTGCAAAATGCAAGTACTTCCCTCTAGTTAATATTCCACAACTAGGGGAAAATACTCATCTCAAAACATTCATTTGGTTATTTGAAGATATGTTATTGCTACTAATAAACATATCAGAATTTCTAAAAAGCCCTGACATATAAGAGAGAATTATTCATTTTGAAGTAGTTTTGATCAAACCCAAAGGATAGAACGTAAAGTACTTTGGAAGAGAACCAGTTAAAACTCCACCAAAACCCTCAATTTGCCACTGTTGAGGAAGGCGGTAATTCATCACAGAATAATTAGCATGAAGAGAAGAACTTCACAAGCAGGAACTTAAACCATCTTCATATTGTTGTACTTGAATAAGTACAGAAAGTACAATCCAAGATGATCATTTCGTATTAAATTCAAATGTGCGACTGCTAATGTGATCTAAAGTAGACATCCCCCTATAGCACAAGATGGAAGAGAATTGCAATACAATATTTTTGTATATCAAATAACTAGCATGAGGGGCAAATATCTTTAGAAAGAGAAAAAGTACTACAAAGCAAAAACTACATTTAGGCAACTTAACTGGAGTGCTGACAACTGGATCAATCAGCAAAAACTTAAATTATGGAAAATATTTGGCCTATGCTGAATACTACCTTGAAATTACTGTTCTGAGAATCACAGGAATCAACAGTTCCAGAACTATAGCTGCAACAAGCCACGAATTATCTTGTTAGCGTCAATTACCAAACAATTCCAACTGATTCTCCTTTACTTTCAAAAGTATCTTACCACAAATCAATTGGAGACCACAATCTGATGCGTTTACCCACAAGTGCTTCACCTGAACCCCCCAGCTCCTTGCAGAGTACAAATTTATCAAAAGGATTTTTTTTTTGGCCGACATTGAATAATGCAAATGACTGGGCGGTAGGCAGGCAAATAAAAAAATGCATACCATAAGATCCGCAGAACTTTGAATTGGCTTGGTGGTTGTCCTACCTTTGATAAGGATATCAGCTTCTTTGGCCAAAATTTCTTTATGTGGATTTGACAGCTTTATGCTAACTGAGGCACAGGATGACAATTGCTCTCTTTCCAGATTGAAATTGCAATTTTCATTTGTTATATTTGCAGGCCCAGAAACAAATTTCTCACAAAGTAACTCTGTTGATGCTGAAGTAACTGATAGCATTTTCTTGTGTTTCACTTTAGAGTCAACTTTCATGGTTTCTAACTTCTGATTTTCTTTGCCCCTATCACAAACACTAATTTTCTCTCTCAGTTGTTTGCTTTGTTTGGAATCAGCTTGCCTCTCTAGCGGCAAGTCATTTGATGTCTTCTTCTTAGTCTCCAAACATGTATAATTCTTCTGGAAAATACCACAATGCTTAGCATCAGAGTTAGCAGGCTATCATGTAAAGGAGGAAGGCAAAGACCAGAAAAGAAATAATTAGACATTTAGACCCTTACATTCATGAAAAAAAAGGACACAAATCAAAGTTAAAATTTTAGTAAGTTACCGACATCCCTACCTGAGCAATATAAGAATTGTTGGCTTTAAGGATTCTCTTAATAAAACCTTCATTAATAAAACTTTCACTGGTATGAGAATCCTACATGGTAATTATTATTGCAAAGATTAGTAAATATTAAATCTAAATGTTAACTCCAAATGAAAATTTTAAACCTCAGAGTGTAAAATTTGAACTGCTTACTTCTCTATTTCTTGCATCTTGACACACTTTATAATGTGATGATGGCAACAAAACCAGTCGAGGGGCATCTGACGAAACCTTGCATTGCTCACTAAGTGCTTTTACTAGGAATAAACCTATTTTCGATAAAATATGCAATTTCTGCACCACAATCAAATTCTAGGCTTGTTATCAAAATCAAGTAATTATATAAGCAAAGAAAAGGACAAAAATAAAAGTTGCGAATCATACAGGAGTCATGTCGGGATTAATGGCATCCTCAGCCTTCTGAACAGCACGAAAGATACCCAGAAGAAATGACACAGTATTACTGAAGTAATGCCCATTTATTTTCAGGACATCCAGATTAAGCAATTCTCGCAAGAAAACAATAAGTGGACTGCCAGAAAAGACAAATCAAGGAAAACTTAAACAATAATTAAAATTTAGATTTCTGAGACAGTCATTAAACACCCACTTGAATGGCATCCTAAAATATGCTCACAGTAAAGAATGATGTCTGCAAAGGAAATACAGTACCTGCAAAACTCTGCATAAACATCTTCCTCTCGACAAATTTCCAAAGGAAATTTGGGGTCATAAGCAAGAACATGGATCAGGAAAACCATGATATAACCTGGATGGTTTGTAATTGTATCTTTTTTCTGTTCTGAAGTATTATGATGGGTCAAAAACTTTCTGCTGGTCTCCTCTAGATATTCACTGAGGTACCTTGTAGACTACAACAGATATACAGAAGACAAGCATAAAGCACCACACAATGACCAACAAAAGGGACAAAAAAGGGGAAAAAAAAGCATTTGCAGAGGAAACCTACATCAGTTCGAATATCTCCAAGGCAATCAGTTGATGTCAGGGCGAAAGCACAAGCATATTTACTTAAGATTGCCTGTTCCTTCAGAAGTTTGTGTATTTTGCAAATAAATGATCTGCGAACAGCACAAGAATCATCCTGGAAAAAAGGTCAAAAAAGAAGAGTTAAGAAACAGCTATAAAATGCATAAAATAGGATATTGAGAAAACAAAACAATCGACAAGGTATTGTTATTAAATATATGTAGCCTGAAATCAGATGCCCCCAAAAAACAGGATAAGGAATTTTTTGCATCAATTAAGTAATTATTAATTGATTATTGGTATCTTTATAAGCAATATATTCAATGGGTAAGCACTATCTAGTTCACCAAAAATACTGTCCCTATGTCTTCAGGAAGTTTTAATTATATGAAAGAAAACTATTTAAATTTGGCTTTACGTCAGCCCCTACCAGGCAACTCAACTTACTAGATAGATTCTGATAAATTATGGTCGCTTGTCTTGTAGGATATTGAACTAGGACATTTTAAAGTGACTGGAAACTAGGACATAATGCTTGAACAAAACATTTACAGCAAACAAACATCAACCTATGAGTAGCATTAACTAGAACCATATGGACACAGCCCTGCACATAAACTCAAATTGCTGCAAGCAATTTGCTTCGCCATCTACATAACAAACTATACTTACTGCAAAGCTAACAAGTGCACAAATAAAGCACACCGCAGTGTCAAGAATTTGTTATTAAAAAGAAAAGCAGATGTTTGCTAAAAATCATTACTCTATTCAGTATGCGTGCATGTTGGGACAAATTATCCAGTGATAACTTGAGTAAACAAAAGGTATATATTGAACAAGATATTCATATATACAAATAGCCCTAAGTAACTAGGACGTCAAACTGGAGTAGAAGAAAGAGCATTAAATTTTGCTACAGAATTCAAGAGTTCTTTTATGGTGCATATTTATATATCGAGGAGGTGATCTTTAACCAGCTATTCCAGTCACAATCAGTTGAATACAAAATTTGTAGAGTTTCCTATACCCTTGCTGTGAAAATTATTGAATGGAAATGTTTGGGTGAAATATGTGAATCCCATCTTGTAGCAAGCCGAAGAATAGATTTCGAAGCAGCCATTCTAAGATAAGCCTTGTCAAATTCACTGCATATAGAAGAACATCACCATAGTGCCAATTATGGGTTAATTTAAAAACTTTTCTTACAACGAGAAAATGGATCTGTCAAGACGTTAATGAGATAAGAAATATTGGGCATGGCATACCTGATAATGATAGAATTATAGATACCTTGTTCAAGAATTATGTCAAAAAGAATGTCCAATAGACCGTTTATTTGATGCTGGAGATGTGTCACTTGGCGTGGTAAAAAACTTCTGACTAGAGCTTTGAGCCCATAAATCTACAATAAATTAAAGAATGTAAAGGTAGTTGAGAAAAATACAAATTTCGATTAGAATAATGCTAAACAAAAAATGATAATAGGTTTAAGCCACAGCAATATAATATTAACAACATTCTATGCAGAAATAAATTGAAAATTCAGTAAGCGTACAAAAAAGTGGAACATGCACAAGTACATGCAGAGGTCTATGATGCACAGATACATGAATAGTCCAGGTGGGTCCATATTGGATACCATATTGGAAATGACAAATATTAAATCTTTAGGGAAATGCTCCAATCACATGTAATCCAATTTTTGAAAGTAATATAAAAGTGTAAATGCAGCTTGACTATTTGTTTTTGGAAACCTTTATTGAAATTTCCAGATTCATCCAAGTGAAAAAAAAGAAAAGAATTTGCAATGCTAGAAAAGAATGAGCAGTCAAAATCTTTTTATACAAGGTAACAAGTGCCTACAACTTGATGAACAAAAAAAGCTGACTTTCTATGGTTGTGCCGGAAGCTTTCCAACGAAGAACTAAACTTAATACATGGAGTGAATCACCAAATCCTGGTGGTGCCTCAGCAACCAAGTCCAACAACATGGGAACACAAAAGGAATGAATGAATGATGACATGAGTAATAACAGGCAAGCGCACATTACAAATATCTACAGACCAAAATGTACCTAGAGACTAGTGACTCAAAGCTTTAAGACCGTGAGGTTGTGACATTGTGGAATGAATGCTTGAAAGTTCAAACATATGAGAAAGCTGGTCCAACATAAGAAAAATGAACAAATATGAGCAGGAAAGAAGACTACTGTGTCCTTGAAGCCTGTTAAATGCAAGCAAAATTAATTTCTAACTTAACATGGTGAATTTAAAAAAATACACTACCAACTAACGACCTCACCTTAATTTTGCAAGAAAAGCTTGGCACAGAATCCTCACCGGAGGATGTTTGTTCACTTGGCGAGGGATCCAGTGCAAACGTCTGAAAAAGTCTTAGGTCATCTTTAATAAGAATTACAATGATCAAATACAACCCATATGTCATATTTAACCAAGGAAATCTCTTCAACAATGAAACATACCTTCAAAGAGCATAAAATCTCCTCAACAATGAAACGCATAACTTCTTGGTGATATAATTTGTAAGCTGAAGGAGAATATTGTGATATACAGCTGATAGACTGTAGCAGAGCTGGTATATTTCCACTATCATCAAGAGCATTTACAAGTTTCTGGAGACAGATAAGTAGAATTCATGTAATCAAAGATTGCACAATCAAACAATCAACCTAAGGGAAAAATTACAAGTTAGAATTTTGAAGAAGAAGAAGAAATGGTTCACAGCAGGACCAAATTAGCGAGTCAATTAGATTTAAAAGGCAAAAAACTAAAATAAAAACCATCTTCCTCTTTTAAATCAAAATAAAAACTAGCACCATCAAAGCAACGATTGTCATGCCAGTCGGCACGGCAGGCACATGCCGCTTGTGCTGATATGTCCATACGCACCAAGGCGTGCTGTGCTGTGCCGATGGACCGGCATGCCCCGCGCCAGTGGCACTACAGTCCTTGCATCAAATAAATTCAGATTTTAATACCCGAAAAGAAGATGCTTTGAGCTTATCTTACATGGATGCATTAACAACATTTATCTCATTGTAGGACTCTTTCAAGAGCCGAGGTCATTTCTAAACAACTGGCTTCTTTACTAAGTGCAATCCTAAGGGATGGCATCTTTCTTGCTGATATAAGTAAATTATGGTATCATGATGCTTAAAAGGATTTAGAAGTTCAGTCATCCACAGGGAAGTTTATGAATTTTTAAACTAGTAGGAACTAGAAACTTTATTCAGAAAATATGCTTTGGCAGAATTTCATTCGATAGGTCAAAATTCAATGGAAATGATAAATTAGTCTTAGCCTAATGATGCCACAGATTGTTTTGCTAAGAACTGGAATTTGACAAGCATGCGATGGGATTTTTTCTGAACGTATTTGTTAATCAACAAAGAAAACGATTATTAGCAATTTGATTTGTTTTATTGGTTGTCATCTAGCCAATAATACAACAACAAAAATGAAAAAAGAATGATAATCCAGATTGCACTTGTAAAACTTGAGTTCAAGAGAAAGGCTAATTGGGCATTAACTACAAAATGAAAATGAATAAGAAAATGATAAGTCGCTATAGAATTTGCTCAGATTGGGTCAGCACCTTTTGCCATCCAAGTTTACTAAGCAATTACCTACCTTCAACAGAATGGAAAAGGTATTGTCACCAGATGAATGTCCAAGTGAAGCAATAGCTGAAACAGCAAATTTTGATTCAGCACGTGTTCCTTCCAGACACTTTCGCTCCAATAATGGGTAAATATCACTAAAAGATTTAAAGAGTAGTCAATTAAACAAACTCTGCAGCCAAAATCTGTTTTACCAAAATTTCAGAAAAAACCAGCTACCACTGATCCTAAAGTACTCTTTGCAATAATATTCAAGATTGATTTGAAAAAAAAAATCCAGCAAAAACATGATGCTACATTGTTGAAATGCAAAAGAAGACTAATTCATCCATAAGCTCTTCATATCTATCTCAATGAATATTTGACAGAAAGGAAAAAGAAAATTGAATAATAAACTACCATTAAAACACTCATCCATAAAAAAGGTTTAACACTTATAAATAAGCTCCCTGTCTACATGACAGGATCAGGATTTGACTGACAGGACCAAGTCACAACAATCAAAGAGTTCACTAGAATTCAAAGCCCTTCGTTTATGCCATTTTTATCGAATATCCTAGATCACAGAAATGTTTTGATAGTGGAAAGATATTAAGGTCTTTAAAGTAGCACATCGACAGAGGAAGAGACTAGACTTTTATCTTCAAAATCTAGAAAACAGCAGCAAAATAAGCACTAAAGGGGGTCACACTTGAAATATTCCAACAAAACTGAGCTAAATCTTTCTGAAATATATCCAAATCTAGAGAAACCAAAAGGATAAAATCCTGATGAAAATGAAGAGAGCAATGATTCTGAATTTGGGAAGGAAAATGAACAATTACAGTCTTTCACTAATTATAAACCTGTCATAAGTATCCAATGACTTGTTTTGGAACTTGGAAGTTCCACACATCTTTCGAGAATTTGCAAGCATGCAAGCACATACATTTGGGTACTATATTACTTGTCAAATATTTTGCAAACAAAACAGATTTTTCACGTTCGAAATTATAATAGTAACCAAATCATTACTTGATGTTGTACTTTTAAATATATTCCCTATAAAAGAAAATGAAGTGCCTTATTAAGTGCTAAACAAAAAATAACAGCTGCTTTTCGTCATCTCAATTGTTCGAAGATTTCTCAAAAAGATTCACCAGCTTGAGCAGAGTATGGTAAGAAACAGGAAAAGCAAATAATATAATGGAAAAAATATTTTATGACATCTGACCCAAACAACTTTACTTACCTGAGTTGTATAGATATATGACAAGCGGCTTTGGCTAAAATCTGGAGAACCTTATCATTTGTCAAGGCAGAATTTGCAGAGAACAACTTCAACCAGTACTCCTCTGATCCCCTCAGCAATGACGGGAACATAGTCAAAATAATCTATAAATAGAAGCAACCAACGTATAGTTAAGCCTGCACAATTGCCCTCTTAAGAAAAATACATAACTAAGTAATTCGATATGATCATGCAAAACTACACCGCATGATTGTAGGTCAAACACTCAAACTACAATGGTGGTGGAGGAGAAACTCAGAAGAAATCATAGAGGTGTTGGAATGGGGAAATGGCATTGGAAAGAACTTTTAGTTTATAGAACTAGCAAACAAAGGCCGGATATTTATATACAGCAGGACTGCCTCCAAGGAAAGTTCGTGTGATGAATCCATGCTCTGTTATTAAATATTACTTCAACTTTATTATATTCTTTCCATCACCACAAACAAGGACTTCAAAGTAACATATATGGATTACCTACAGTGGAAGAGAATGGAAAATCAAAGCATAAAATTATTGCTTGCACATGACCGAAGAAAACAACTAAAGGTTCAAACTTGATAATCAACAATTGGCTTTTTTTTTTTTTGAGGAAACAACCATTGCCATGCTAAATCTAAAAGATCGTTTAGAAAAGACATAAAAATCTTATAATATGAATAAGATGCACATCAACTATGTCGCTAAACAATTATACGCCATGGAAAAGACTTATCACCAAAAAAATAATAATAATATCAAGCTGTATTTCATGATGTTGTTTCTCCTCACGAAAAGGAGTGCTCATTAAAGAGATGCTAGTGAAATATTTACCAAAGATGCAGAAATATTCTTGTTTGGATAATCCTATTCTATAAATAAATTTCAAATTCTCATAACCCCTAGGAGGCTGGGAGTAGTGATCCCAATATGATTTGTCCATACGCTAAATGTCTCACGTATTAGATTCTGAAACCATAATTTGGTACAAAATAATCATGAGGATAAACTGTGCCAACTACAAAATGGGCACTTACATCAACTTCATAATCATCGAGAATCAGTTTAACCCTCCAGAAAATTCGAGCAGGCGTCAACTAAATCTTGATTTTGTACTAACTACTTCAATTAAGAAAGAGGTGACAAAATTAAATAAACCTAAGTAATTATATAATTATCTCTACATTAGGAGTTCTTAAATCCACACGTGCACAAGAGAGAAACAGAGGGCAGTGGTCTGTTCAAAAAGAACAAAAGGGAGGAAAAACACTTACAAGTAGGAGGTCGGTGGAAGATTGTATATGTTTGTTTCCACACTGTGTGCAAGAAATTAGATCTTCCATAATACTATGAACAATTTCAGTATTGAATATCATATTTGAACATTTCAGTGACAGAACTTTGAAAAATTCATAATTTGTATGCTTACTTCCAATCCTCTTAAGAAATGAATCCTAAAATACGAGAAAAACATAATCAGATAGTGAATGAATAAGTAGCACATATTGTAAAGCATTAGAGAGAAAAAAATGGAATCTACTTAATCAAGCATCTCAAGTTAACTTACATATCAGAGGTGAACAACAATGACATATAGTTTCTTTTTACAGTTTTTCCAACAAAAAGTACTTGAAAACAATAACATACACAGTTTTCCAACAAAATCAAATAAGTTACTAATTGATTGAAGAAGTTTTAATCAGATAATATGGGTCCATAGTTTCCATTTAACAAATAATCTCTCCATCAAACAACTATAACCAACAATCACCAAATTTTTATCTAGAGTCTACTAACCTTTTCAATCAATGGTCAATGGACAGCCCGTTTGACACAATCTATATTCTATAAGCTAGGAAGCTAGAATTTTTTTTTAATTTGATGAAAATAATGAAGAAGGAAACAAAATCTAGGGTCACAAGGTTGAGTGTTGATATTGTAATAGGTGATTGGTTGGACTAGCAGGCAAGTAAAATTTCTTTTTTGGTTCTTACTAGGTTTCAACTGAGTTTTAAATCAAAGGCTGACAACCTACTGGTGTTCATATAGCTAAAATGTTCAAGTTGGAGCACAATTCTAATTGGGAGCAAGCAATTAAATAAAGGAGCAAATCGCTAATTTATAAATCAAAGCTAGATTGACTTCAAATGGGTTTTTGGGTTAGTGCAGACTTTAGTTGAGAAACACGTTCATAGTTTTGTGACCTTTTCGTTTAAATGCTTCTTTCCTTTTGCACATACATTTCTGTTCCTTACTATTCATTATATAAGACAGCTGAGTGTTCTAAATTACCCACACTTTATAAGAAATCCCCAAACAAATCTGCCATTTTTCCTGACTCTTAGAAGTATATACCATTGCTAACTAAGTAAATCTATCCGGTCCCTCCTGAGATACTTCACAGTATATACCTCCCCATACCTCCCAAAGAAAATCACCATCTAAAAAAAGGCATCAGCTTGGACAAAAGGTACATTTCTCTCCTTGGAACATTCCACATCCATATTATTGACAAAAAATATGTTTCTGTGTGTATTCCTCAAGAAGTTTATGTTGCTTCCCAATCCTTGCCTCTTTTTTGCAAGAGAAAACATCGGCCTCAAGAGAAATGTAATATATTACGATGTTAATAGGAGAAAACAAAACAGAGTCCAATTCTTCAGTGACTGAAATTCTGCAAGGTCCAGTAATTTGTCCAGCTCTTGATGATTGTGGATGCCACAAAGCGGTGAACATCCACTGCAGCAGGGCCCAATACATATACTCAATTATTTGAAGTGGATACAGATTACAGAGACTGTATCATTAAAATTTAGGATGGCATGACAGGAGAATGCATTGATCTCCACCACTGGAGAGTCCAAACATAGGAAAATAAGCTAATAGTTTAATGAATGAGTAAGAAAACAAAAAATCATTTTCTGAACGAGGATAAGAAATCTATAAAACATCTCCAGCTGATCTATCAAGACAACCGGTCATAATTTAAAAAAGAAGGGACAATATAGTTTACTCGAATAGATCGGGAAGTTGCAAGAGATGTGTTTTCATCAATCATTTCACCCAAAGCCTTGAATATATTATTATCTTTCATCTCATTCAAACTTTGAAAGCATTCCTCAGCTTTAGAAGAGTCAGTGAACGAAGCTGACATCAACTTGAAAGACGCTAAGATTCTCTTGTGCACCTCCGAAAAATTCTCCTGCAAAATGCATTTGACTAAGCTGAGTTCCATGTAAAAATTGAAAAACATGAACTCTTTCATTCAAACCAAGAGGCCGTGAAAAGAATTAGGGAATTAAGTAGATAGACAAAAAAAAAAAAAATAGTAACTGTCAGGGATAAACTGAAGCATTAGAAAAGCTAGATATAACTCTTAGTTAAACCATTTAAACTAAAAAAATGAATAAAAAAACAAGCTTCTTCAAGTAATTGTCAAAAAAGAAAATTAAAGGAGTGCTGAGATATTATGATAAAACAGTAGACTGTGATGTCTGCACCAAAGATTTAAGTGCCATGGCACAGGGTTGTGCCAAAAACTTGCCGGTCACAAAAAACACATGTTTGCCAAAACATAATGGCATGAAATATTTTTTTTCGTTATCAACAAAATATTCTAAAAAATACATGCATGCCGGTCCCAAAAAATACATGTGTGCCGACACATAATGGTATAAAATATTTATTTTCTTTAGCAACAAAATATTCTAATTGTTTATTATGTATCTTTGTCAAATCTTTTAAACTTTTTGAGAAAATTACTTATTTAAAGAAAAAAGAGTTTTGAATTGTGCCATCGGCACAAGGGTTGTATCGTGCTGATAACTTATTGGCACAATACAGCACAGTGGATACGACCATGCCGATGGGCACCTAAATCCTTGGTCTCAACAATTAACTATATTAATTGAGTACCAATTAATAAAAAGTATAGCAACATATATGGATGCATAAAGGTTAGTACATATGCAGTAAAGTTTGCATGAACTCATGTATACAGCAAAATATTTGTCTCTCTTGCTGCTACATTTACAAATTACATCAAAATACTGCTTCTAGAATTTTATACTGCACTGACATTGCTGATCACAAGTTGGATGTGACAAAACCTCCACCTAGTAAAAACTTTTCTACAACAGTTCTGATCAAATTATCATAAAATGTAAAGGAAAAACCACATAAATTACCTTATAATGATAAACAACAAAGAAAAAAAAGGCATCTTCAACATTAGTTTTTAAAGCTATACTTTACAGAGTTCTAAACCAATACTTCTTCGAAATATGGGAATCTATCCTTGCATGGCTTATTACATGGGTTCTTAAAGAGGACCTCTTCTTTATCCTTTCCTTTTCTTTTCTTTTCTTTTCTTTTCTTTTTCTTCTGGTGGAAAGCCCACAGGCATACTGATTTTCCTTGTGACAACATTTCCTTCGCAGTGTAACACTTCAGTCAAATTTGTTTTCTGAAAATGAAAGTTCAGATCTATGTGGTTTGTATAGTTTTGCGAATAGAAGTTGTGACCAAGGAATTAAGTATCTTCCCGTGCCGATACGTATCGTCCCACCAATTAGAGAGCACGGTACAAGAGGGCTCTTTTTGTTCCTATGTGCCGCGATACCCTTTGAATATCGAACGAAACAGAACTATACCCAAATGGTATCACGGCACGTGCCGGTGCATGCCCACACAGGCACACAATATTTTTATTTTTTTATTTATTACTTCGACCTTTTTTTTTTAGTTTCTCTCATAAATCTTTAAAGTATTTCCGCTGCAACAGCAATGTAAGTTTTAGATTTTATAATCTTTTTCTTATCTCTTTTCTTCTCTTCGCTTCTACCTTTTATTCGCTTCTACACTCTCTTTTCTTTCCTCTCACATCTCTTTTCCCTTTTTTTTTCCGTTCTATTTTTTTCTCCCCTTTTTTCTCATAATTTTTTATTTAATTTTTTCTTTTAATATCTTATTTTTCTTTGGTCACTTTGATCTTAAAAGAAAATGCAAAGAAATAGCAAAATCGAAGATCTACTTATTAGGTAAGTCAAAAAATTTACAACTTAATTTTTTTTCATATATTTAGAATATATTTAACTTGTAAAGTTCCTTATACAAATTTTTATTAACAATTTATAAAAATCTGAAAATATATTCACTTGATTTAGTCATTATATGGTCCATTTTTAATTTTCTTGGATGAATTTAGCATTTTTGTGCGAGATTTAAGATATTCTTAATTTTGAAAATTTTATTATTGTATTTAGAAACATAAAAATTCTAATTAAATTCAAAACTAAATAGAAGCAATTGATATTTAAATTTACTTAATGTATATGCTATATGGCTTATTGTTAAATTTTCATAGATAAATCTCACAAGTTTTTTTATTTAAATTTAAGAAAAAGTAATTTTTTTGGATGAATCTCACAAATTTTGCATAAAAATTTAAAAAAAAAAAATAATTTTCTCCAATTTATATTTTATAATTTTTAAAATTCTAAAAAAATAAAAGATCAATGAAAAAAATTTTAAAAGTTAATCAATTTTTATCATAAACTTGCTTAATTTATTCATCGTATGGTTTATTATTAAATTTTCATGGGCATATCTAACAATTTTTTTAAAATTTTTAGAAAAAATATTTTTTTTTCAATTTTTTCATAAATATTTTTAAAAAAATTGAGAATGAAAAGGAATTATCAACGCACTTGTGGTCCTATAATAGTTAGTCTAATCATCGCACGGTCTTTTATCGAATCAATACGAACGGATCTTGCAAATATTCATAAAAATTAGAGAAAAAATAATTTTTTCTAGAAACTATAATTGTATTTTATTTCACATATAAAGTAAAGCGCTACTATATTAAACTATTAACCAGTAAGTTAGTAAGTTATTATTGACATTAGATTAAGACAAATCAATACATAACCAAAATTTATAATTATTAGTCTTAAACTTTTAAAATAATATTATAAAGCTTTATTGGACCCAAAAAAGTTAAAATAAGACAATGCCAAAATGTGCTATTAGGAGTTTGTGCGTGCCCGTCGGCACGCTTGGCACGCAAGCGTGCCATGTGTCGACACGCACGCATGCTTGTGCCGTACAGTGCCAAGCAACGGCCGGCACACTCCAGTGCCAGGACACTTTAATCCTTGGTTGTGACTTGCGAGCTCTCAAATGAATTGCTCATGTACAAAATCTGTTTAATCCTTCAATAGGCATTTGCTTGACTTAGAGTAGAGCTCTGATATTCCAGTTTATTAATACGAAAGGGCTTTATACCAATAAATTGAGCTCCAGCCTCCAAGTGACTAAGCGTAAGTAAATACTAGGATCTAATTATATTATGAAAATAGCAAAGTTAAAGAAAAAATGCAATGAGCAGAGTCTTTTCAAAAACAGTCAAGCAACTGTTAATGTATGCCTACCAGTTGAGAAACCACAGTACCTTCGCTTTCATTCGTAATGCCAGATATGCTTGCATTTCCATCTGCAACCTAAGATAACAAAGTTGATCATTTAAAAGATAAAAAGAAGCAATTAAGTTATACCACCGCATCGAGGAATTATTACCTTTTTTTCTGAGACAGGATGAAGCTTAAAGCTTTTATATGCGGCAACTTGCAAAGTGAGTAAAAAGCTGTCCAGTGGTTTGCTCTTTCTTTCGAAGAAAGTGATGATGGGAAGAGCTCCTTTGCAAGCACAAGCTCCATGTTTTGTGGCCTATGACATTGCATTTCACAGATTAGCACTATGTGACTACAGAACTAGCTAATAGATACAAAGAAGATAGGCATACCTGAAAGATTCACAATCTTTATCAAAGCAGAGAGCTAATATTTTACAAGGAATTTGCTCGTAGTGTTCATTAATAATGGCAATCCCCTTTGAACACTTGCCACAATAATCCCGATAAAGCTCCAATAACTTTTGCAATGTATTTTTTCTCACAGAAACCTGCATTTATTGAGGAGGTATTACCAGGTAAAAGTCAACTCAAAGAAAAAAAGAGAAGTTTTAGTCAAGATTTTGCTCACCTTCTTGTCACGCAACCGCTCGACTGCTCTAGATATTAATTCAGAAGGAAAACATGTTGAGTTCGATTTAGCCAGATCACAGACTGCAATAACAGCTTGAGTTCGCACTTTATCATCAAAATCTAATAGCCTTGCTTCAAGAGCAGCTGCAAAAGTTACAAATAGAAATAATGAATTGTATCATAAGCATTGGAAAAGAAATCAGCAATAAAGAATTTCAACTTACTGAGAATATCATGAACTTCATTTCCAGATGGTAAGGCTAGATAGCATGCTTTAGCACATTCTATTGCAGCAATTCTTACTTCAGTGGCTTTGTCAGAGAATCTTTTTAAGAATTCCACAAAGACCGAGCGATAATCTTGGCCAAAACGAAGATTAGAGAGGGCAACAAGCTTTCCAATCAACTGAACAGCCTCTAGACGAACATCGACCTGATCGGTCTGCATAAAATACAATAGTGAGATTGTGAAGATTTCGGACGGATGACAAGAAAAAGATTCAGTGATGAGTTTAACAATAAGAAAACTATATACCAGTAGTTCATGAGTCAAGTTTGGGATTACAGCAAAAAGAATCTGGGGAGAAAACTGAAATATTTCCAAAATAATTTGATGATATAATTTCTTAAGCTCGTTTGCTGAGGCACCCCTGTTCAGAATACAAGAGGTCAAAAACCCACGAAGCGACGGCTCCAACTTTCCAGCACAATTTTGAATGATGACAACAGCGAGCTCAAATGGTGGTCCCTGCAGATAATAAGTCAGGGTAAGCGAGCTCATGAAGGTAATTTTTACCAGGCTTCTTCCATATATTTAAGCAATCAAAAATTCACAACAACAAAAATATTTATACCTGGTTACTTCAGAAAATTAATGTTCTAGGATATTTGAAGCAGAAGATGTTGCCAATTGGGAAAAAGAAACAAGAAAAAAAAAAACTCATTAAGGTGATAATAAAAATACTATGAAACATAAGGAAAGTACAGAGTCGTGAATAATTCCTGAGGCAACACAATTGTCACAGAAAAGGTCAATAGCTAACATCTAGCTGAACATACTTGAACTGACGAGCTTAAACTTTTCATTCACGAACCTCGATTTGGAATGGTACAAAATACTCATGTAAAGGTATGAAAGGATAATAATAGTAAAGGTAAACTTCAGATGCTTGAAGCACTGCCTAATATCATTCAAACTTGCCTTGCAAATATACACTCTGTAAGAGTTTTGTGAATTAATGATGCCCACACCAAAAATACAGTATGAACCAGTAATCCATTTCATAGAAAAGTAGTAAAAACCTTACGCATACATAGAACAAACAATTGCCAACAATTGCCTTTTAGCGTACAAATGGAACAAATGACTTGGTTCAATAATTGTTCCTAGTAGTTAGATGCGATATCTATCATCCCACTAGTTGATCAATACAATTTACCATGCTCTACCTCCAGTGACATTGATTTAGTTTGATAAATAATCATAAGTAATATCATGGAAAGTACAGAGTCATTGCCTCTAATGAAACTAGCATCTACACCTATTTAGTATCTCATAGATAGACAAATTCTTGATTGATTTAGTTTCAGTTCATAATGTTGAAAGGCTTTTAAGCAACATTATTAGAATATGAATCAGTTCATGTCACAAGCAAATAAGTACATTAAAGTGTAATAGAACAGGTCAATATCCTTCTGAAAGGTTGACAAGAAAATATGAGCACCTTTTTCTCCTTCACAACATTCCATAAAATCACTTCCAGAAGAGGCTGAGAAACTTTTTCCTCTATGATATGTGTCATAATTGACTGCATAGCCTGAAACACACTCTGTTGATGAACTGGTCTGGAAAACAGAGATTCTTCATCAGTAGCACAGATCAAATAAAGTACTACGGAAAAAAATAAGTTTGAAACAGTTGCCGAGAATAACAAGATGGAATCAAAGAAGAAATGGCAACCAGAAGATACACACAAAAGAAATGCTGCCACTTGTCATTGAGTTGGAGGGGGGAAAAGGCTAGATTATCATATAATACAGTTTACCAAGAAGTTGTTTTAGTGCTTCCTTACAAAACAAAATTAATAAATCAAAGAAATGTTCAACATTTTGGTTGAAGTTCAGCTAGGATAGTGCTTAAATCACTGGGAAAACTTCTAGTCAAAAAAAATCACCGGGGAAATAAGGGCATAAAAAAGGCTCTCCAGCTATGGCAGATAGTTGAAACTTGTATGAGGTACTACCTACTTTCAAGAATTACTTACTAAATAAAGGCATAACTTACTCTATCTATTCATTTGGATCAATACGTCAGATATTATTTATCAAGGTAGTATTGAGGCAGTTTGCCCACTAAATGGCAGAACAAAGGGTGTGAGCTCATCAAATTCTTGAGGAAATAAACTAACAGATAATGACTGCCGCAACCTTTTAAATTAATTACTTCTAGCATTTAGGATTTAAACTTGCCAATTAAATGATTTACAAAATCAAACCAACCATCGCACAACCATCATAAATAGATCACTGCATGCATGAAGTGACTAGCTCCAGCCTAAAAGTTGATTATACTCAAAAGCAGTCCATCAACAACATGAATAGATGTAAGTGATAGTAATTCTTACTCTGCAACAGAGAAAAATATCCTAAACATATCAAGGACTAAATCCTCACAGCCAATGTCAAGCATAATAACTGAACATCTGAGAGCAGAAACTGTCTCCAGTATCTTCATCCTCCTTGAAATATATGGACTCTCAACATCGGCAAGGTCCACAAAAGTACTAATAATAATCTTAAAAATCTCCTGAAAATTAGTAATTGAAAAAGAAAGAATTACAAGATAGTCATCATTTGACTGATACTTAAAGGCTCTAATTATTTTAACTTTTTTTTTTGCCTGAAATACCCTGACTTTTACATTTCCCATAAACAAGTTGAACTGACAGACAAAATGGAATCAAGTTGAACAGCGGGATCACTGTCAAGAGAACTTTTGTACCTTAAATACTTCATCACTATAAGGTGGATTAGGTGCAAGAATCCGGATGATATCAGCGAAACAAACAGCAACTAATAGTTTAATATCCTTGTCTTTGTGGTGAAGCAAGTTGCTTTGAACAAGAGATTTGTTCAAAGGACGTAATGTGTTCTCTAAAGAAGAAGATTGACTCAACTCTGATAGAGCACCCTCAGCTTGCTGCAAATAAAAAAGAGAAGAGAAAAGGAATGTTATAGATTTTTCGACTGTGTATCACAGAAGTATCTCCATTTATCAAGCAGAATACGTTGATTCACGAGTTATTGTAGGTGAAAACAACAGAAGGAATGCACATGCCAACCCCCCAAAAAAGTTCATTTTAAAGTTTAAAGAAAGATGAAGGTGTTCCTATGAAATTGGACTTGATATACAGAAAGCATATAAAATGGCAGCATCAGAGCTTCACTTATGTTCTGCATTAGTAGACATTGCACATTCAGGTCAGTTTGTACATTCCCCCCATTTTTCTTTACTGAACAACTTCATTGCTAATTCAATCTTCATATATGAAGGGTTTGCATCTCTCCAACCAAAATCTGCAATTAGGATAGGTGCGCATACTATCCAAATTCCAAACTAATGTTGTTTTTTTTTTTTGGAAAAGCACTTATGTCGATAGCCTTTTTCATCATTTCTTCAAATCACCAATGACCAAGAGAACCAACCACGTCCGGAGAGAATGTACCAATCAAATAAACTTTACTTCTAATTTGCACAAATCCAAATGCATTTCCACATCATCTGGAAGCCATATGCTACTATTTCAGTTCGGCGACAAAAATTTCACCAATTCACAGCATTATTCAGCATTTCTTCGGGTGGCAATATCTACTTCCTATCAATGCAACTCAGTTCAAAGAATTCCGACCCTTCTAAACATCCACTCACAATACTAGTCCCAGATTACCTGCCCCAATTAGGGTTAACACGATCCACATTACCGCGAATTCGTTCATGACCACAAACAAATTGAACAAAAATGTCCAAAATGCAAATCAAAACGGCATAAATAGCTGAATTACTAACATTAGCAAGAAGACCGTACAAGAACTAGCAAAATATACATCTAGGGTTTGATCGAACCCGCTTATACCTTAAGTAGCTTCACCAGTGCGTCCTTGTTGAGGCGGGGTTGGGAGAGGAGCTTTCCCACCCGCTCTACGACTCGCTCCGGAGGATCGGGCATTGCGATGGACCGAAATGGAAAACCTAGACGAAGACACTAGAGATCGTCGCCATTGATATGTATCGATCGGAGCTTTAGGGTTTTGTGACTCCGCAGGAGGCGAGGAGAGAGAGAGAGAAAGAGAGAGAGAGAGAGAGGTGTTATCACGGATAGAGGAGCGGTATGTTGCTCCTCCGGAACAGTTTAAATACTAGGGAGGGAGAGTTTCTTATGGGGTTATGTGAGCGTCACGTGTCGACATGTAATTGGGTTGTGGGTTTGGGAGGGTACAACGGAAACGAATGAGGTTCGGGGAATCGCTCCCTCCCGCCCTTGCGTGGCACGTGCGAAGCACGTGATACGTCTCACGTGCGGGAGAAGCGCGGACGCACGTGCGGGTGCGGAGAGTTCGTGGGCCGTGCCTAGCATTGTAAAGGCCTGTTTCTTCGGCCCAATTGGCTTGAAGAGGTTTTTTTTTTTTTTTTTTTTTTACTAAATTATAAAAAAACCCTTGCATTTCGTAGTTTTTCTTACTTGTCCCCAGCGTCGTAAAAAAATTATATTTATATTTATATTTATATTTATTATTAAAAAATAATTAATGAAATCACTGAATTAAATTTAAAATTTTTCATACACTTCGTACAAGTTTAAAATAATTTTTTATCAATTTTTAATAATAATAAATAGTATTTTTAAAATTATTAGCTTAAACTCAGTTATTATTATTTGTATTCATAGTATTTTATAAATATAATTATAATTTTATTTTCATTCAATACGAGATTATTTGCGTCTCACAAGATCGACAGACGATATGAAATTTGTCTTGCTAGTTTTATCATTCAGATTTTGATATAATTTTTTATTTTATTATTTAAATTCTGATAAAAAAAAAAAAAACTTTCAAGATATGCGTGAGCCACGTTGCAGTGTTTTCCTTGTCCCTGCTATTACGACGTAAACGTCTCAGTGGAGAGTGGGCTCCGAATACCCCCACTACCCATGTGCGCGTGCGGTGGCTCTCTCTTGTCAATTTCATTAATCGCTTTTTGGGCAAGCACAAAACAACCTACGCCAACGAAGAATCGCTTTTCCTGTTGATTGAAACCGTGCGGTGAGGGGTAGGGATGTCGATCGGTACGAAATATTTAAAATTTTATTCAAATTCGAATAAAAATGAAATAAATTATTTGATTTTAAATAAAAATGGATTTGAATATGAATATAAAAAGTAAAAATTTAACAAATTTGAATTTGAATTTAGATTTGGATATAAATTTTGATTGTATCCGATCTGAATCCAAATTAGGTTTACGTTATATAATATATATATATAAATATTTGATATTATATTTAATTTTATATTTTAAAATTTTAAATTTAATATAATATATTTTGAAATATTGTAAAGAGAAAAAAATAATAATTATAATTTCGGATTTTAATTTTCGAATTCGGATTCGAATTTTAAATTTTTGGTCGGATTCGAATTTGAATATAAATTTTTAAAATTCGTCGGATTCGGATTGGAGTTTGGTAGTCGGGTTCGAATTCGGATTCGGGTTTTCGAAAATCCGTCCGAATCCGATCCGTTGACATCCCTAATGAGGGGTTGGGTTGGTTGCAGATCAAAATTTATGGATAACTCCCGAATATTTTTTTGTGACTGACACACATCTTGGATAGTTAAATTGAAATAGAAAAAAATAAGAATAATTATAATTACAAATTAAAAATATTTTATTTAATTAATTAATATAAAATTATTAATTAAAAATAATTTAATAAATTAATAAATTTATTAACTATAAATATTGTATAAGATAAGATAAGAGGAATATATATAATTAATTAATTATAAAATATAAATTAACTTTTTAATTAATTAGTACATTATTTAATTAGTTAGATGATTAGTTAAGAAATTAAGTTAATTAGTCAAAATATTAATTAGTCCATCAATTTAAATATTAATTATTAGATAAACATATTAAATAATTATTTTTAAAGGAGTTAATTAATATAAATAATCAATTAATTAATTACTTAACTATTTAAGCAATAGATAATGCCATAAATATATTAATTAGAATAATTAATAAGTTTATAATATAATAATAAAAATTTGATTTAAACTTTAATTAAGCTCGTTACTATCCGAGAACAAGCTTGTTCCAGAAGGTAGGTGGGACAGCTATTCCGCCCTCATTCAGATTCAGCTGTTCCGTCCTTAATAAATATATATTTAAATTTTTTTGAATGAATTTTAATAAATATATATTTTTTTTCAAAGTAAAAAAAGGATTTAGTACAAATCAAGTAAGTGATCAATTTACCAGAACTAATTAAATATTTAGCCACCGTTTGGATGTGGTATAAAGGGGGGATAAAAAAATGATTTAGTACAAATCAAGTAAGTGATCAATTTACCAGAACTAATTAAATATTTAAAGTGATAACTTCAATTTGCCTTCGGAGGTTTAGAAATTTTTTTTGTTTGATTATTATGTGGTTTAAAAAGTATTGTTTTACTATTTTATAATTTTACTTTTACAATTGTACCACCAATAAATATAAAAATAAGTATATATTTTATGCCTCTTTTATTTAATAATTTAATAAATATATTATTAATTATTAAAAAATAATATATAAAAATTTTATTTTAATAGAATTTACTCGTGGTGGGCGGGTCGCTATACTAGTGTTGCATGAAGTTACTAAAAAATGCACAGTAATCAAACATATTTAACTAATATATTGTATATAAAATTAAGTATATTTAAAATATTTGATTATATTAAAAATATATTAAAAACACATTCTATAATCATAAATAAGTTAAAAATTGTCTAATGATATATATACTCATAACATTTTCATCTTTGCATGAAGAAACGTGCGATTAGGATGATACTGGTCTCCCTAGAATTTACTAGGTTGTTGAAAAAATAATATAAATTCTAGAAACTACTATAATCATAACCGCATATTACTTCCTCCAAAGAATGAAAATTTATGAGTACAAAAAAATTTTATATATAAAAAATATATATATATATATATATATATATATATATATATATATATATATATATATATATATATATATATATATTATTTCGTGAGGATTGAAAATTTTGCGTTTGAGAGAGTAATATTTCATTCCCACAATCTCTCTCTTGGGACAAAATCCTAATCATTTCTACTACATTTGAAGCGAATTTTTTTAGATGACATAGTTACATGAAAAATTTGTTGGTTTTTTTTTTTTTTTGAAAAAAAAAAAAAAGTAGTTTGTTATCTATTTTGTTTATTTTTAAAATAAATTTAACTAAAAATATAAAGCAATTAGGTTTCGAATTTATGTCTCAAATATCAACCATCAAATTTTTTGCCATTTACATTAGGAACGATTGATATAAAAAAATTATTATTAAAATATTAAAAATATTATTTTTTAACGGTTTAAATTTTTGAAATACAACGATTGTTTCATATAATTTCACATGATATCATAACAGAAAGATCTGAGTTCGAATTCTGAGCATAATTAATTTTTTTCTATTTACTAGGTTAAGTATGGTTGATTGCCTTACTCACAAATAAAAAATAAATAAATAAATAAAATTACTAAATATTTAAATAAGAATAAAAAGAGTGGAGGAGAGGTGCCCGAGTTTATTTATCATTATACTTATTTTAATTATATATATATATATATATATATATATATATTAGAAATAAAGTGATTAAAATAATTTAAATAAATTAATATATATATATATATATATATATATATATATATATATATATATATATATATATAAAGATAATAGTGAAAAAGGTGATTAAAGGAATTTGTATTATTTAACATAGTGTTTGGTTTGGATACAAAAAAGATTATTTCTCTTTTTGTACCCAAACACCATAGGTATAATGCGGGGGACTCTTGTTCCCCCCATTAACAGATAAAGGACAACCCGTTAAGGGGGAACAAGAGTTTCCTCCTCTTGTTCTCGCCCCCCCTACTCACAAATAATAAATAAATAAATAAATAAAATTACTAAATATTTAAATAAGAATAAAAAGAGTGGAGGAGAGGTGCCCGAGTTTATTTATTATTATACTTATTTTAATTATATATATATATATATATATATATATATATATATATATATATATATATATATATATATATAAAGATAATAGTGAAAAAGGTGATTAAAGGAATTTGTATTGTTTAACATAGTGTTTGGTTTGGATACAAAGAAGATTATTTCTCTCTTTGTACCCAAACACCATAGGTATAATGCGGGGGACTCTTGTTCCCCCCATTAACAGATAAAGAACAACCCGTTAAAGGGGGAACAAGAGTTTCCTCCTCTTGTTCTCGCCCCCCCTCTCCCTAGAAGGAATCTCAGAAGTTTTATTATTATTATTATTATTATGTCTTTTTCTTTATACGAGTCTTTTTACTTTACTATTATTTTTTTAAAGAAAAATTAAAACTTTAAAAGATATTTAAATTTATAAAATTTACTTTTTAATTTTTTTTATTTTATAAATTTTAAATTTTTTATTTTTATTTTTTAATAAATTTAAATATTTTATTTTATTTTTTAAAAAAAATTATTAATTTTAACATTTTAAAATTTATACAATTTTTTTATAAAATTTTTTAAATTTATATAAATTTAAAAATTAAAATTTTTACTCCCACTTAAAATTTAGAAATTAACATTTTTGCTCCCACTTAACATTTTTATAAAAATTAAAATTAATAAACTTTATTTTTTAAAGAAAGAAACTAGAAAGGAAAGGGCATTTTAATCTTTTAATACAAAAGTCAACTTTCTATTCCTCATATTCTTCAATTATTTTCAAACATTATTTTTCTTATACCTGAAACTAACCTATAATCCAATCAAACATAAATTTATAATTATTCCAACTTATTACAAAAATTATACTTATTTCTTATACTACTAATTTTCTCTTATATATATATCTCAACCAAGCTTACTTTGCTACCTCGTGACTTTATTTTTATGTTAGTACTAAAAGTTAAAAACATATTAAATTACTATTACTCACCCGTCACATAATAATAAAGTGATATATTTAATGAACCACGTGATGGTAAATTAATATATATATATATATATATGGGATAATTACCTGTGTACCCCTGAAATATGAAGAAATATCTGATTTACCCCTCTTATTTTTTTCTTTCCAATATACCCTTCATACGTTCCACCGTTATTAAAAATACCCCTACCGTTTCCCTTTGTTAAGTTAATTAGGGTTAAACTAGAGTTAAATAATAATCGGAGTTGAAAACTATCAGATATACCTATTTTGCCCGGATTTAGGGTTTAGGGTTTAGGATTTTTTAGGGTTTTAGGTTTTAGGGTTTAGGGTTTTTTAGGGTTCTAGGGTTTAGGGTTTAGGGTTTTAGAGTTTAGGGTTTATGATTTTTTAGGGTTTTAGGGTTTAGGGTTTAGGGTTTTAGGGTTTATGGTATATTTGAAAGGGCAAAATAGTAATTATACACAGATAACGGCAGTTCTAAACGGTACACTAATAGAGTTTAACTTCAGGGGTATTTTGGAAAGAAGTTGGAACGTAAGAAGGGTAGTTTTAATATTAGCCTTCTAAGAGGGGTAAATCTGAAAACAGGAAAACTTTTAGAGGTACGTAGAAAATTGCCCCTATATATATATAAAATTCGCTTAAGCACATGCAATTTTCAAAATATATTATATTACTATTTTATTTATCAATAAAAAATTTATGACTTTAAAAATGTTTTAAAAATTCCACTCTGATAAGCGCCTTACGAAACCTTTTGTAATAAATAATTTTTTTTTAACTCACAGAGTATGTAGGATGATAGGTGCTAATCATTTATTAATCTAATAAATTTGAGTTGTTAGAAATACGTACTTAAAAGGTACAGACACAATGTTCACGAATTTCAATCGAATTCAACTTATCTAGACGTTAGATTTATTATTGGATCTCTTACCGTCAGGTCTATTAAAGACCGCAGCTCTACTCAACTTATTAGTTTCCTGAATTTGTTGTTACGAGTCAGAAAATTAGATCTAAAATATGTGCAATGAATATACAAGTCACCCAGTAAAAAATCTAATAAATTCAATCTAGCGAATAAATTTAGTTAGCTAAGCGTAAACTTCAAACCATAATAACGGCTAAAAAGAAGCAACTCATTAAGGCATGGAATAAATATAAATAAATAAGTAAATAAATAAATAGTTGGTACCACAAATAATGTTGCTTGCTTGTACACATCTCCAATTGCATGGTTAGGACCAAATAAGGACCATGGACAAGAAGTATACACTTTAAATAATGAGCTATCAACTTCAAATCTCTTATAAATACCAATCCCTGTACATATGTACACACTCTCCTGTTCATATGGGAGGGTAATTTCCCTTTTTGCCCCTGCAAATATGTAAAATTGCATACATTCTACAATAATAATAATAATAATAATAATAATAATAATAAATACAAGTATATATATTTACCAACCCCACAAAAAAAAAAAAAAACCTTGATTATTTGCGCGCATGCCTCTCAGGGCAAACAAATATAAATTTACACACAAAAAAATAAAAAATTATTTTGATGGTATATATGCGAGAAATATAAACTTTATAGATATATTTGTTTAATTTTGTACGTTTCCGAGGGACAAGGGATGTACATATGCGCAAAAAAAAAAAACTATATAATATCTAGGCGTTATGAATACGGATACGGAATATGATATACGGCATGACTCAGAAATTTTTAAAAATTTAAAATACAAACAAAATATGGACACTACTAATATATAAAATATAAAATTATTAATATAATAATATGTATTTATTATATATAAAATATTAAATTTGTTAAAGTTAATGTCGTTATATTTTTTATTGGAAGGAAATTTAATAAAATTTTTATTGATATATAGTTCATATAGTTTAAGAAAGAAATTTTTTTGTCATATATAATTTATTTTTATTGTCAAAAAATAAAAGATATGCATTCATAACAAAAAAGAAAAAAACCAAAATATATGTTTTTTTTAAGAGAAAGATAGCAAGCTATCTGCTTCATTCAGAGCGAACGTGAACTAAGTAACATAAATGAGGCAACTGGGCCTCTAAGGACGACGACAGCGACGAAAAAAAAGAAAAAAAAAAAAAAAAAAAAAAAAAGGAAAAGAGAAAGACCGAATACCCTCACCTCAGACCCTCCCACGACTTCACCAATCTGCCAACCCACCTTATAGCGTTAAGAGGGTCAGTGTTGACTTGACGGAAGATAGCTCTATTCTTAATTGTCCACAGCACCGACCAAGTCGCCGATAGATACAATAAGCTTCTATTCCTAACATCGGGCCTCTCCAGATCCGCCCACCCCTCCCAGACACTCCTAACATTTTTATCTTGGCCCCCCAGCCACAAGTTCCCATCACCCTTCCCCAAAACGAACTGTGCGAAGACACAGCTCACAAAGAGGTGGTCTACCGACTCTTCCTCACAGCCGCAGAGCATACAGAGTGTGTTCCCCACCTAACCCCTTCTAAGCAAATAGTCCGCTGTTAACAGCCGTCTCTTGAGCACCAACCAGACAAGGATTTGAACTTTGAGCGGCATCCGGAGAGTCCACAACGTCCTGGCAAACAGGTCTCTAATACCCCCATCACTAAGTATCAGGTAGGTAGACTTAACAGAGAAACACCCTTTTTCGTGCCACCGCCACACAACCCCATCAGTACTCGGTCCCAGGTTAACGCCCGCCAGAAGCTCTCTTAATTGTCGCACAGCTCCAGATCCCCTCTGCCCATTCAGTGTTACTCTCAAAATTGTTCGCCACCTCCACCTGGAACGTTCGAAACAGTCGCTGACGAAAACAACTTTCCTCTCCACATCACGGTAAAGCTGAGGAAATAGCGATTGTAAGGTCGTCTCGCTGCACCACATATCTGACCAGAAGTTGATATATCTGCCGTTCCCGGGCTGGAACGAAACCCCGCCCCTTAAGAGCTCTTTAATCCTGACAACATCCCGCCACCACTGTGAGAACGGCCTGAACGCTCTCCCCTCCCACAGCGGTTTTCTCCTCGAATAATAAAGCGCTCTGATAAGTTTATTCCATTGGAGATCGGTCGCTAAAAAAAACCTCCACCACCATTTGATCAAAAGGGCGTCATTCATCAACCCAAACTGTAGAATACCAAGTCCACCTTCCACCTTACTCCTACAGATATTTTTCCAAGCTACTAGCCTTCCCCTATCGTTACGCTCGGAGTCACCAAACCAAAAAAAGTCCCTTCTAATAGCTTCGATTCTCTTACAAACCCAGCTTGGAGCCTTGAAAGTAGAACACAGATAAATTGGGATGTTAGCAAGGACTGTGTTGACCAGCGTGAGTCTTCCTCCCCTTAACAGAAGTTTAGCCTGCCAGCCATCAATTCTTCTAACAATTCTGGTGATGACCCCATCCCAATCCTCCTTTCTGAACCCCTTATCGGACAAGGGCAGACCAAGATACTTCGTCGGAAAAACACCTACTTTGCAGTCCAAGATCTTCGCCAATCTATTACCCTTTGATACGAGCCGACCTGTGTAGAAGAGTTCCGACTTATCTTTATTCACTTTAAGACCCGACGCCCACTCAAACAGGTACCAAATGAAACTAAGATTCCTCACAAACTTTTTCCTCGCCTCACAGAAGAACAACGTATCATCCGCATACTGAATTAAAGATATTCGGCAATCCGCCGACGGCCCAATGCCCCTAATAAGATTATTTTTGACTGCCTCGTCAGTCAACCATGCCAAACACTCAGCCACGAACAGAAACAAATACAGTGATAGGGAGTCCCCCTGTCTCACACCTCTCGTACTTTTGATCCAATTAGTAGCAACCCCATTCACTAAGACCGCCACCTTAGCATTTTCGACACACTGCACTATCCACCCACACCACTTATCGCAAAAACCCACTACAAAAAAATTGTGATTTATCGGCATCCTGTAATTGCTGCCTAAAGTTCAAAAAGTGCCGTAAAAACTATTAGTGTCATTTAGCAATTAGTGCCGCTTATACTCGTGTTGATGAATCTTCTACCGGCATTTAATTAAATTGCCGTTGAAATTAAGTAATTAGTAACATTAAATAAATACCGTTATAGATATGGTTATTAGTGATATTATTAAATGCCAGTATTTTTTAATTATCTACAACACTAATAAATGTCGGTAATTATTAGTTTATTTGCAATATTATACAAATGTTAGTAATCTATTGTTAATTCCGGTATTAATAAATACTGCTAATTCTAAATATTTTTAAATTATATTTTTAAATAAATAAAAATAATATAAATTATAATTTTCACTATCATAAAATAATTAAATCTTATCAATTTCAAAAAATACAATTTCAATGGATAATATGATATTTCAATATTTTCATATGACAAGTGACATAAATCGTACATAACAAAATAACAAAAATAATTTACTAAGCTCATTTTCAATTAAAAAATAATAAGTTAAAATCTTTAGTCCATTCAACATCCAAAAAAATAACAAACGACCACAAAATTTTCTAAACACAAAAGTACTAATACGTACATAAATAACGCATCCAAATAGGTCACACGACATAAAGTTGTTTGCGAATATAACAAAACAGCTTAAAATTATTTAAATTTTCTTGAATTCCAAAAGTATTATTACTTGTGTTGAACCTGTCAAAAAAAGAACACGTTAAAAGTTAGTTTTAACGAGTCAAAAGTCTATATATTAAATAATAAAATTGACGAAAGAAAAAAAATATAGGTCTTTTATATATATATATATATATATATATATATATATATATATATATATATATATATATATATATATATGAGAAGTGCTACATGTACACCCCCACCATAGATGGGTGGGGGTGTGAGATGTACACCCCCTTTGGGGGTGTACAAGTAGCATTTTTCTATATATATATATATAAATATATATATATATATATATATATATATATATATATATATATATATATATATATATATATTCCTTTTTTTTCACAGTAAATGCCAATGAATTTTTAAATTAACTTGTTTAAAAAGTTTATTGATTTTATTTTAATTGACTCTTTTGCACATTCTTTGATTATATTTAGTAATAAAAAATTATAATGGGAGGAGGTCATGTTCATCATCTTTTATACTTAAACACATAAATAAATGTGGGTTTCAACTATATTTTTTATTTAGTCTTCTATTATATATTATTTACTTTGTTGCATAATCATACAACCTAAAAATAATTAAATCTATTATCAAATAATAATTTTAAAATAAAAACAATATTTTTTTAAAAAAAATTAAATCAACCCATCTATTCCAAGGTAATAAAAGAAAGCAAATAATTTTACAAAAAAAATCTAAATTAACCTACCTTTTTCTTGGTAGAGTCCTGCTTGTGGGGCTCCTTCTTGGTAGAAGACAATGAAAAAAATCCTTTTCTTACACCCTGCGATTGGAAGGTAGAAAGATTATTATTATTATTATTTTTTTTTTTTACTTGGAGAGAAGATAATAAAAAAATAAAAAAGAGAGAAAAAAAAACCCTAGAAAGAAGTTTTGCATATGAGGAGAGAAAGACTAGGAGTCGTACGGCACAAGAGGAAGGAAGAAGAAGGCGGGATATGGGAAATTGATGGATAATCTCAGTTAGGTCCCTCAACTTATTAATTATTTATATCTTAAATAAGGATTTAAGATCTTTTACCAACATTTACTTTTAAATGCTAGTAATCAAAGTTTCTTAGTGGCATTAAAAATAACTGCCGGTATTTAAACTATCTTTTACCGGCATTTAAAAATAAATATTGCTAAATATTCTTATTCACCAACAATAATTTGTAAATATCGATAAATGATATATTTAGCAATAATTTTTAATAAATGCCAGTATATTTTGCATTTAGCAATATTTACTTAAATATTACAACGAATAGTGCCGCTGTATGTCAAATTTCTAGTAGTGACCCCACCATTTCAAGACTTTACGCAAGAAAGCCCAACTAATTCTATCGTACGCCTTCTCCAACCCCCTCTATCTTCGTCCTGCTACCCCACCCAACAAGTTCTCAAGCCGTTACGAATGCATCAGATATATTCCTCCCCTTAAGAAAAGCGGACTGGCACTGCGAAATCAGAGAATGCAGGGCAGGTGCTAATCTATTAGCTAAAACCTTCGAGATAATCTTTTGGACCCCATTCAGTAAGCTTATCGGCCGAAAGTCGCTCGCCTTCGACGGGCCTTCCTTTTTGGGGATCAGGCAGACATAAGAATAGTCGATAGGCCCAGTAAAACAACCCCCTCGTACAACTCTAGAAAAATATTCCCCAAATCCTCTTTCACAGTATCCCAGAAAGTTAAAACCTAAGTGGGAACCCATCAGGACCTGGAACTTTGTCCCCTCCTAATTGGAACGTTTCCACCCTAATCTCATCCTTGGTAAATGGTGCTGAAAGATTCTCATCCTTGGTAAATGGTACTGAAAGATTATATATATATATATATATATAGCGTAGGGCTACTATACTCTTATAAGTATAAATCTTTTTATACTCATAACTTTTTCGCCCTTGGATGAAGGGATGTGCGGTTAGGATGATAGTGGTCTCCCTAGGATTTACTGGGTTGTTGGTGAAATGGTATAAATAATAGGGGACCACTATAATCCTAACCACACATTTCTTCATCCAAAAGTCGAAAACTTATGAGTATGAAGAGATTTTACTTATAAAAATATAATAGTTGGATCCTATATATATATATAATAGAATGCAGTATAGACTCACGAATGAGTGTTCCTGACATATTCGTGTCATTACACTCAAATACAAATACATAAAACTTATAAAAATATCAATAATACATAATAGTATATTATTATAAGATGATCAATTATTTATCAACTAGATCTCTTCTATCATGACTATGCAATGTTCAAGAACTACATACACCATCCCCCCCCCCCCCCCCCCACACACACACAAACAAAAACCCAAAAAAAAAAAAAAAAAAAAAAAAAGAAGCCAAAAGGCCAGTGCATCTTTTTCTTGCTTATAAATTTTCTTCCCCTTCTTTACGTCTCTGACTCCCTCTCTCTCTCTCTCTCTCTCTCTCTCTCTCTCTCTCTCATATTAGATAAATGAACTGCAGTAGAGAAAATAAGCCATGTTGCTACTTCCACCCCAGGGAAGTAGTAGTAGGCATATGTGCAATTTGCTTGAAAGAGAAGCTTCTCATTCTGGCTTCTAAAAAGAGCCAGATTGCTCTTAACAAGGAGACCAAGAAGTGCTCCAGAGTCCTCAGAAAGAAGCCCAGTATAAGCCTGCCCAAAGTGTTTGCTTTGAGCTCATTTCTGCACCGTCTCGAGCTGCGACATCGCCGATCCGACGACAAATCCGGCGAAGGCTCGATCGCGAGTCTCGACGGTAATTAATTCCTTGCATCTTCGTCAAAATTACCACCACAAGCAAATTCTTGTATAGTTGCTTATCAAGTATAAAATTCACTTAGATTATCAAGTATAAAATTCACTTAGATTTCTCTTTTAAGAAGTTACCATTTTTTTTTTTTTATTTACATTTAGCATTAATTCCATAACTAAATATAAGCAAAGAATATATCTTCTTTTTCTTCATCCAATTGCAGTATGCAAATTACTCAACATTGTCACATTATTGGACATTGTTATATATAAATATAAATACAAATAAATAAATAAATAAATATATATATATATATATATATATATATATATATATATATATGCTAAGTATAGATCCAAAATTAGATGTACATTTTACCTCCCATCCATCACTTTGAAGTGATGGGTGTAGAAGTCCCCACCCTTGGATGGGTGGAATGTAAGATTTACACCCAATTTTGGGTGATAGTATCTCTCATATATATATATATATATATATATGTAAATGTTAAGTGTATATTCAAAATTGGGTGTATATCTTACACCCCACCCATTTTAGGATGGGGTGAATTCCACCCATCATTTCGAAGATCTTATACCCCATCCATCAAAGGGTGGGAGACTTCTCCACCCATCAAAACCCTTGGATGGTGGGATGTAAGATCTATACCCAATTTTGGGTGTAGAGATAACATCTCTCATATATATATATATATATAGAGAGAGAGAGAGAGAGAGAGAGAGAGAGAGAGAGTCCGGCTACTGTGCTTGTACAAGTACCAAGCAATTGGTGCTTGTAAGTTTTCTACCATTAGATCTAACTCTTTGATTAATTCTACTCCTTAGCATCTCTCATATATATATATATATATATATATATATATATATATATATATATATATATATATATATATATATATATATATAGTCTGGCTAGAATACTATCGATAGCATTAAGCAATTAGTGCTATTAAGTTTTCAGCCGTTGGATGAAAAAATATACGATTGGGATTATAGTGGTCCCCTAAGATTTTTACTATTTAACCAACCATCTAATAAATCATAGGAAACCACTATCATCTTAATTAACCACACATCATTTAATCCAAAAGGCTAAAAATTTGATAGCGTCAACTCCTATCTCTTTAGAAGGACGGAGGCTTTCGTACTTCTAAATTATTTTAGATAATAAAAATTTCGAATCGACGATCGAAAAAATTAATCTAGAGTATTTAAAACGTATATAAACTATATTTCATAAAATTTAAAAATTATTTACGTAGTGATCAAAAAATCACAAAATCGATAATTTTTTATAGCATATATGAGCCGTTTATTTTTTTATCGGTGTAGAGCAATTCAAACCGTCTGTATTTTTGATAATTTTTTTTTATACTATTTAGATAGCATTTGATAATTTCGATTATAAATTAAAAAAGTTTAACATCTAATTTCACAAAATTATTCGTTTTTAACTATTCACTTTTCGACTCTTCAATGAATTTGATAACGATTTTTAAAATTTATAAAATTTAATTTTTAAATAATTTAAATACTCCAAATCAATTTTAACGATTCCGACCATAAACTTCTGTCATCTAAAAAAATTTAGAAGTATGACGAACTTTCTCTTTCTAAAAAGATAATAGCTGAATTGTATATATATAATTAACATATTTCATTTGTGGCTTTACTTTTGTTTGCCATGATAATAATAATAATAATGAGTTGGTAAAAGTTATTATTTGTAGGCTAAAATATAAAAAGCCCCTTGCACTTTAGAACACATCTCAATTGGGTTTCACATTAAAGATTTAATTAATTATCCTTCTATACTTTACCATTGTTTAAAATAGATTCAGCTATTTAGGGTTACTGAATAAACTACCAATTAACTTAATTTGATAGCATTATTAATTATCTAAATTTTGAGTTGCGATGCCGAGCAAAATAATATGCCGACTTGTTTTAGTAAAATTTTACGATTTAATTTATCAAATTTTAAAAATTTTAAATTTATTTGAAATAATAGAACTAAAGTGCATGTACAGGATGATAATTTAGCCTAATTTTTGATTTGATCAGCTGAACTAACTCGTTCTGAAACATTTGTTTTTTTTAAAAAAAAAAAAAAAATTGTAGATTCATTTATATCAATCAAGTTTGAGGAAAATGGAACTGCATTATGGGAAAGCATAAAAACAACATGCAGTAAGCCTCCTCCTACCACCAGGGCAACTGGAGAAGAGAGTAAGGATCAATTGAGGAGCGCCGTGGAGCACGCAAATCGAGGCGGCGCGCTTAGGTGGCGGCCGCCGATTGGCCACCTGCTGCGCCAGCTGGCGCGATGGAAGAGGTCCGACAAGGACGAACTGAGGAAAGGGATCGAGAAAAGGCGAGGCTGGAAATCGGACAAGGTCTAGTTTAGTAATGCGGTGGCTAAAATGTATTGTTCTTATGTTAAAAAAATTCAAAAAAGTTAAAAGCGCTTATAATATTTTCTATTTTTTTTTTTTAACTATAAAACTGGAATTGCAATCCTGCACAGTATAAAAGAATGAGAATTTGAAAGGTTTTTGAAATTTTGTGAGCAGATATAGTTTGATATTATAATGGTTAAAAGCTTTTATTTCATGCTTAATTTGAAATATCCAAAAATTTCAACAGAAGAAAAATTAAAAGCGCTTTAAAATTCTAACAGATGCTTTTAGCTGCCATGTTACTAATCTTTTATATTATAATTTAAAAGTAATATTTTTAGCTATCACAGTGAGGAGGAGCACCACAACAACAACTACCATGAGAGGAACTGTGAGTGGTCACTGCTCTATTGCCAATGAGACATAAATGTGATGTGCATGTGGTTGTTGTGTGCTTGTTTGAATAGAGAGATATAGTTGAATGTATTTGTTGTGACATATACATGTAGTTAGGATGTCAAAGGACTACAGTGCTGTTGCTTGTGAGGACAACTAGTTTGAGAAAATCTTTCTGTTACATCTGGAAATTTTCATAGTACATTTATTAATTTCACAATAGTGATTTCTGTCGAATTATTCGCGCTAACTATTAATTCTAAAAACTCGAAAAGTTAAAAATACACAACTAATTTGCTTAAAATGTATAAGCACAATGTCCACGGGTCTCGATCGGACTCAACCCATCTAGATGTTAGGTCTATTGTTGGGCCTCTTACCGTTAGTTTTGTTATGAATCGCAATCCCACTCAATTTATTGGGCTCATCCAACTCAACTTATTAATCTTCTAGACCTATTATCGTGGAACAAAAAGTTGGACATATTTTTAACACATAAATAAATAGTCAATAGTTTCTCCTCCTTGCTCAGCCATTCTTTCGTATGATATAAATTTAATGGATAATCTTATCAGAATGCACATGAATAGATGCCTTGCTCAGCCATTCTTTCGTATGATATAAATTTAATGGATAATCTTATCAGAATGCACATGAATAGATGGCAGGATCAGTACCTCTTTATATAGTTTCCAGATCAACTTCCCATTAAAATCTGATTAGGATTCTATTTAATTTAAATAGATGGGAAAGAAATAAGATATACCATATCAAGTAATTCTATATTTTTTAGAATTGACTATAACTAGTGTAGTTATCCGCACAATGCAGCGAATAAATATTATCAAAAAATATTTTTTATATTTTTTATTATTATAATATAAACACCGAAATAAAAAATTATATAAAATAATTTCAAACACTGTCTTAAAACTTCTTTTCCAATATATCAAAAAAAAAAATCATTTTCAACCCTAACATAAAAACCTATAGCAGCAATCAGAGTAAAAGATTAATCCATTTGGGATTAAAATTTATGGCATATATGGAAATATAATAAAATTTAGAGAGAGAGGGAGAGAGAGAGCTCACGTTCTATGAGCTACGGCGGTATAGAATTTCGGTGAGATCGAGAGTGAAAGATATTGACCTTGAAGGAGGAGAAGGAGGATGAGGGCAAGAAGGCTTGGAGGTTCTCCTCAGCGGGAAGGAAGAAGTAAGGATCGAGGGTTGAAGGGTCGAGGGTCGAGAGAGAGGGCTTTGTTGCCGACGGATATGGCGAAGAGGGAGGTGGTGGCGTAGAGAGAGAGAGCGGAGACGAAGAACTCAAAAAGGGGAGAGCGAGAGAGGAGAGAACTATGTTGGTCATAATATAAGAGTTTTTATGGTTGGGTGTGAGTTGTGTGTAGAATTTGATTTTAGGTGTATAAGTGATTCATTGGGTTTTGAGTTCATAATTAATTTATTAGGGGTTCGGAATGGTAAGAGTCCATAATTAATTTATTGAGAGTTTGGGAATAGAAAGAGTCTACAATTAATTTATTAGGAGTTCCGAAAAAGAAGAGTTAGAAAATTCTCAATTGTATAGATGAAGAAAATGATTACAGATGACAAAAAATAAAAAAAATTATATATTGAAAAATTATATATAGGTATAGATACTGTAAAATAAAAAAGAGTTGAAAAATAGTATATGAAGATATGTTCTACATTTCTTAATGAGAACGCAAATTATATATTAATCGAATCAATGTAATTTATGAAACGTGCTATGTTTTATAAAAATAAATAGTATAGTTTTATTATTAAAAATTCAAAATTAAATAGTTTAGTTTTATAATACATGTCTATATTTTTGAATAGAGGTATGTAAAATTTGCAACCCCATTTGCGGATATACAAGTAGCATTCTTTTCAATATATATATATATATATATATATATATATATAAAAATCTTTTAGCGTAGCAAAAGTAGATGAATAAAATTAGAGCATTAACTTTTTGCCTACTATTTATTCTAAGCCCTAGTTTGATAATATTGAGGTTAAAAATATTATTTTTATATTATAAAATACTTCAAAATATTTTAAAACACTTTTAGTTTTTTCTTTTTTTTTTATATTACAAAATTATAATTGTAACTGTAAGCGCTTTTAAATTTACTTTTAAAATATTTTTAATATAATATTATCAAGAAAAGTACTATTTATATATTTTAAATAGAATGTACGAGGTATATCTCATTCATTTCAAAATAAAATAAATTTTATCGATCATTTCAAAATAATTAATAAATAAATTTTAAATAAATAAAAAATATATAATATATTTATTTTGGAGTGCAGTGATAATATTGCTTTATTACCAAACAAGGCATGAAAAAGAGGGGGAGGCAGGAAAAGGGTGAGTACAACTGAGGAGTTTTGACACACCTTTCATGAAAGCTGCTCATGTTAGGTTAATAGATGTATACGTTTTAACCACCCCTGATGCCGTACTAAGACAATCATTGAGATGATTCTAGATCCCTGCTACAATTTTTTTATTTTTTTATTCACTAATAAGATCTTTTTGATTCGGATATAAATTTAAAAGTTATAATTTTTTTTATATCTAAAATAGTTTATTATTTTGAAATAATTAAGTATAAAAGTTAAATTGCGTTTGATTCAAAAGTTGGTATTCTCTGAAATAAGATAATTAAATATAAAAGTTAAATTGTGTTTGTTTCAAAAGTTGATATTTTCTGGAATAAAAAAAAATTATGCTTGGTTAAAATTATAGAATAGTAGAGAATAGTGAAAAAAAGATGATAGATATTTTATCAAAATGCCAACTTTGCCCTTACCTTCTATATATATAAAAATTAATTTTAATTATTATAAATTAATTAAAATAACAATTTAATTGTAAATAATAAATTATATCTTACCTAAACAAAATAATTTTTTATATTTTATAATATATTTTAGTAAACAAAATTAATAAATATAATTAGTAAATAGCATATTTTAGTAAATATAGTCTCAGATTGAAAGGTAAGCTAAAGTAAAATATATATATATATACTCATTGCGTCTGGTATATACCTTATTTCAGGGGGAGTTGGAATAGAACTTAACGGATTATTCTGGAATGAGGTGAAATAGAACTTAACGGATTATTTTGGAATAATCCGTTAAGCAGGGAATATTTTAAACATTTATCTCTACTTTTTTTCTTTTTTTCTATTATTTGGCAAAGATTGAGAAGTAAAGGGGTTATTCTTTTTATTCCTCAACCAAACAAACCTAATTATCTAATTAAATAACAGCAAAAATAAGAATAATAAGGATGGATAAAAGAGAGAAATAATGTCCATGAAAGAAATGACTTCTTATAGCATAGAGCACAGGCTACCAGCCCTGCACAAGTTATTTCTCTCATTTTGTGAAAATTTTTAATTTTTAAATTTTAATTTGTTACAATTTTTAATTTAAATTTTTAAAATTATTATAAATTAAATTTTATAATTTTTTTGACTAAATATTGATAAATTATTAATATAATCGTAATTACGAAATTTATTAATTTTTAGTTAAAAAATTAAATTATTTGACTTAATTGCAACAGAAAATTTAAACCAAATATTATAATGAATTAAAATATAAGTACTAAAATATCACATACTCTAAAAAAAAAAAAAATTGAATTTAGATGCAAAACAAAATCTATGGCACGTAAAGAAAATTTTTTTTTTTTATGAATATAGTATTCAAATAAAATTATTTGAATATTCACAACTCACATCCCAAAAAATATTCAAATAATCTAATTTAGATATTATATTCATAAAAATTTCCCCTGTAAAAAAAGAAGAAGAAAAAAAAAAACCTACAATATTTCCAGGCCAAAAATGAGTGGGAGACTCACGGTTTCCAATAGAAACATTTAAAAGTTCTATTCCTACTTATGAATATTCACAGATTATTGGTAAATTTATGAATATGAATATTATTTTATTTTTTAAAAAATTATGGATAAAATAAATAAGTATTCATTTAGTTATAAATAATTTGAATAATCCATTTTTTATTAAAAATATATATTATTTTCATTTGTATATTTTTAAAAATTTTAATCCTAATTTCTTTCTTGGAAATCAAGAGAATCAATTACTAAAGTAACAGTCCCATATTAAATTTTGATAATTTATCTTTATAATATTTAGCTCTATAATTATAAAAAATTATTATTTTTTCATAAAAATTTGAAATAATAAAATATTTTTATATTATATAATTTATATGCTTAAAAATTTTATATTTTTTATTATTTTTTATAATATTTCAAATAAGTTATATTATACTTTTAAAAATTATATATTTTATATTTTACATTTGATAAGGAGGAAAAAAAAAATAAATCTTACGGATAACTCGCATACTGACTTGTCTGCCGCAGATGGATATGAATAGAGATATTGGCTACTCAAAATTTTACGAGTAAATTATTTTCATATCTATATAATATGTGTCCGTAAATTATTCAATCCCCTTAAAAAAAAAGTATACAATACTCGATCTAAACTAAGGTCCCAAGTGTCACAAAATAGATCACTAATTTAAAATAATTTACTCGAACAACACTTCTTAAGAAAAGCCAATTAAAACAAAAGCGCGGAGACAAAATAGAAAAGACAATTGGAAAAGCAAATATCATTTTCCAAGTGATAGAATTAGCTGTCACAAGCACACGTGTAGATAGCCAGTAACAATCCTTGTTTTAATGCTTATTAATTAATTTAATTATTATTATTATTATTATTATTATTATTATTATATCAACTTCAACTAGTTGACATGATGAATAGTGAGGAATAGTGAAGAATAGTGCCCTTTGCTATCCCTACCACACCCACAGATTTGCTCACCAAAGAGAGTGACAACTTAATGGAAAGTACTGCATGGTCCAGGTCCATATGCTCTACTAATTTGAATCACACAACTGAGTTATTAACATAATGATATAAAGAAGATGCACATTTAATTAGCTCTAACAATAAACTAATATTTAGGCAGTTTCAAATTGTGACATTCATTTAACAATGGATTAGCATGATATTCGGGATCTCCGCATGAAAATCATAGCATAGAAAACAATGCTTTCGTAAGAACTATAAGAAACGGTAGTGCCCACGCATACGAGCAATTGCGGAACTTCGTTAAGAGGGTAAAAAAAATTTCGGTAACCAATTTGAAACACAATAGCACAGCCAAATCAATTAATTAATTAATCAACCATTATTCAGTGTTGGGATGTATCATCTTAGAATTGATTGTTGCGCCATCACCAAATTATGAACAATATCGACCGTAAAGTACCAGTCATGTAATGCTTATATAGCGTATCTATCTGAAAACCAAAGTACATATGAATATACATAGATACATACATCATATCATGTACCAGTCAAAGCATTTGTATGTTCTTTCAGGAGCAGATTATTATGCATGTCCAATTCTTTGGAGTGTTGTTGGTTATAAGAATTCCGAGAAATACTATTCGTGTACTTGATTTTGGGTGTATGATATACATTCTATTCATTCTGAAATGAAAATTTTTTTACTGATTATTTTGAAATGAACAGTAAAATTTATTCCAACTCAAAATAAATAAAATATAAAATATATACTCAAAATCAAATGTACAAAAAAATATTTTTCTTCTTTTAATTATTGAGCACTAGTGTAGTTTCAGAAGGATCCTTTTCTAAGACAGCTAAAGACCCCAACCACGTGGTATGACTCCCCAGTTGGACCCTGCAGAACGCACAGATGATCCAGAATAGCCTCTCTCATAGTACAGATTTTATCCTCTGTCATGCTCTGGCATGTATTCACTTTTGCACATGAAAACAACAATAATGCTATGCTTTTTTCTTCACTATTCCTGGTCCTGTAGCAAACAATCAAAATACCTGACCTTACCATTTGTGTTTCTCAGAGAAAAAATATTTATTGTACACTTTATTTAGAATGTATATCTAACATGTCATCTATCGGATGAGTGGGATATGGTGAAGAGCTACTTCACAAATTATAAAGTGATCCCTTGAAATTCATCCATCCTTAGATGGATGAGTATACAATATACATCTCTTTTGGAGTATGTATGTAGCATTGCTTTTCTTTGATAGAGCTTCTATTGAAAGTGCTATTTAAACATGACTATTTAAAAAAGTCTCAATAATTTTTCATCTCAATCTCTTCCAATAGCTTTTCATTTGCTAAAGTAAAAACTTCACACTGAAGTCTTCAACTTTTAAATTCCAAAAGCTTATTTCAGTATAGTTAAAACTCCTAGACTTTTCATTTATCAATGTTAGGCCCTGCTTCACACAAAGTAGGAAAACTACCGAAAGCTAAAGCCAACTAGTCAATTAGGATTCAAGTACTAATTGATAATAAGACGTAAGGTTTGGTGATATTAAACTCGCTCTTTAACCTGTTTGGTTCATTTTGGATTTATTTTTATAGGCCCATGAAATGAGTTAGCTGGATTTAAGCATACTTGACTCACTAGCATACTTAGACTAAGTGGGTCGGTAGAGAAGAGAAAAGAAGGTGGTTGGCAATTAGTGCTCTCTTCTTCACGGAATAAGAAGAAGATTCAAGGAGAGCTCCTATTGGAATGGTATCATATCAATTGTGATAGAGGGTTAATCTCTAACCAATACTTACATAATCTTCTCATTTTGACCGTTGATTTGATTCAATCTTTTCTGTGCCTGTGGATGTAGCTCGGTGTTAGATAACTCACATTAAGCATCTTGTATTGAGGTTATGCTAGGGACTTCTGTCATACATTCTTCTTTATTTTTTGAACATTTTGGATGTGGGTGGTTTAAATCCAATCCATTATGTGGCTTAGATCTTGGTAGAGATAATTCTAACCACGCCACCCTATAGAAAATCTATACATGCATTACTCGGCGATTCTAAAATTTTGCTTTACCCCACCCCACCCCTCTCTTTCTGCAAATGGCTTCTCAGAATTCGAAAGGGCATTTAGGATTCAAGTACTGATTGATAACATGACATGTAAGATTTGGTGATATTGTGACACTCTCAGAATTTGGATTAGTCCTATATATAAATGATATAATAGGACTAAATCTCTTAACCTGGCTATAGCATTTTGAATTATAGCAAGACTCAAGAAGTTAAGAGAATTAAGCGTGCTAGAGCAAGCTTTTCCGAGATAGGATTTCCGAGATCAGAAGAAGCCTCAAGGAGAGCTCCCATTGGAATGGTACTATATCAACTGTGATAGAGGGTTAATCTCTAACTAATACTTTATTATCTTCTTATTTTGACAATTGATTTGATTCAAATTTCTCTGTGCCTGAGGATGTAGCTCGGTGTTAGATTACTCATAGTAAGCCTCGTCTTGTGGTTCTGCTTAGGATTTCTCTCATACATTCTTCTCTTCCTTTTTTCTGAACATTTTGGATGTGGGAGGTTTAGATCCAATCCATTATGTGGCTTAGATCTTGGTAGAACTAATTCCAACCTTGCCGCCCTATAAAAAATTTATACATATATTAATAGACGGTTCTAAAATTTCACGTGGTGCTTTCTCCCAAACTCACCAAATATCCCCATCCCCTCCCCCTCATGATTTGGATTAGTCCAATATATAAAGTATAAATAGTACTAAACTTCTTAAATCGACTATAGTATTTTGGGTGATGGTTAAGTCCAAAAAAGTAAAAGAGTTAAGCGTGCTAAAACTAGAATAGTCCTAAGATGGATGAACTCTTAGGAAGTTGGGACGTCACCGTTGGTATCGGAGCTAATCACCCGCCAGAAATATTAAATGAGTCTCGACTGAGCCAAAGATTATACAGCGAGCGAGTACGGCTTCCCGGCGGATGATCATTGTGGGTGGAACGTGACTCCCCACAAGATCGATTAAGGTTGGCGAGATGAGTCTCACACTGATACTTGTGAGCGAGCCAGATGAGGACGTCAGAGTTTAAAAGGAAGAATTAGTTTTATATATAAAGTATAAATATGGCTAAATCTCTCAACCCGGCTAATAATATTTTGACCGATGACTAGACCCAAAAAATTAAGAGAATTAAACATACTAACACTAAAATAGTCCTGGAATGAACATTGGCTCTCTTTTCTGATCCTTCCTCTCTCCCTTCCTCTCTCTCCTTCTCTAGAACCTTCCTAAAGTTTAAACCCAATTATTAACCCCACCACAATGTTTTATCCCTTTTCTCTCTCTCTCTCTCTCTCTCTCTCTCTCTCTCTCTCATATTTTTTTCATATTTTATTTCTTCTCTCTCTATCTCTATTCCTTATGCATATCTCCTTTCCTAATCTTATCCCTTCTCTCTCTTTCTATCATACTTCCATACCTCACAAATCTACTCAAATCTCTCTTTCTTTCTCTCTCTCACATATTTTTACCCTATAATATATTTCTCTTAAAAAAGAGTAGAGAAGAAAGAGGAGTGTATATAGAAGAAATAAGGTGGGTAAAAAAAAAAATAAATCGTAAGAGAGGAGCGGCGATCTTTTTTCTTTGTTGTTGCCATCCAAATCGCCGTTGCCGCTTTGTCCGCCACTGATGTCGCCCAAGCTGCCGTCGCCACCCACATCCCAAGCCAACACCGTTGTGTCCGCCGTTAACGACAAGCCGCCGCCACCGCTGCCGAAGCCAAGGTCGACACCGATCACCCACTCCCACTGCTTCGGGAGCGAGAAAGAGCAAATAACAATAATAATAAAAAAAAAAAAAAAAAGGAGTACTTCAATTTGTTCATACTAAAAGTACCCTATAATATGTTTTTGTTAAACTAAATAATGAGACTTATCTATAGCTAAAAAAAAATAATTTACTCCTTGCTCCATCAAAATGTACTAATTGATTAAAATATTAAACGTAAGTTCTATACTAGTATAACATAAAGCAGACATCCAGAAAAGGCTAACCAGGAAAGCCCTACCTCACTAACCAAACTCAGATCTGTTGAGAATGCTTTAATTAACGACACACAACTAATAACAATAAGATAGTTGATCATGTAGATACACCACACCCTAACACTTAGGCGTGTATGAGAATTTTCTAATATGATTATAAGTAGCTTTCTATTCATGATTTGATATGATAATATATTTTATCTAAATAATTTATTTTATTATAAAAAAATAATTTAAAATTTAAATATAATATTTTATTTTAAATATTTGATCATATTTTTTTATTAATCAAATGTACAAATTTTTAAGTAAATTAAAAGGATGTACTTTAAAAAAAAATATTCATGCATCCAAACCCAGCTTTAAACTGATAACTAATCATATTTCAACCAATCATGGCTAACTACCATCCCATCCACCAGTAATTAATATCTTTGTTATCCTAACTCTAAGTAAATTCACCAGCACATTCTTATCAGAATGCTGAGAAGGTCAAATCTCTTTCCATCGTCGCCAACTAACGTGGATAAGGGAGAGGAGTTGGCAATAGCCCTCCCAGCTATTTCCGGAATGAGAGGAGTTGGCAATAGCCCTCCCAGCTACTTCCGGAATCCCTAAAACCTACCGTTGTTTGGTAGGTTCACCATCCAAATAGATGAGACAAAGGCTGTACGATGCACACCATCAATTCGATGAAATGATGTAGTCATTCGAGACAATGCGCTGCTCTCCTGCTCTGCATGGCACTGCCGCTGCCGCTGCCGCTACTACGACGCTGCAGTTGCTGCTGCAGTGCTGTCATTGCTGCTCTGGGTGCGGCTATTGTTGCTGTTATGTGCACAGCTGCTGCCATGTTGTCGTTGCCACTCATTTGTGTGCTGCTGCTGCCACAGTTGCTCCTTTGCTTCACCGCAGTTGCTCCATCACCACTCGCACCATCCACCAATGTAGATTAAACTACCAGACCTTATTCCATTAGTTGATAACAAACAAAACTACAGGGAATAAGGAACTCTATCCTTATTTTTTCGATTACATCAGACCTTTCGTTACTTGCGTTGAATTTAAGAAGCTAAGCTGGTCTCTAAGTTCGAGTCTTTGTTTTGGCAGCCCAACGAAATCATTATTGAGTGATTTCTTCGGACACTCTTCTGCGAGCTATCATTCAACACTATGCCCAAGTACCCAATCGCAGATTGGATTGGACACCCAATTCTAGTCCTCCTCAATTTCGGTTCTCGCTATGGCGACCCTCGTTACTCGATTTCTTGGAACACCCAACAAATCAATATTATTAAATCTTTACTTTGGTGGCCCACGACTAACCAAAGACTAAATCCAGTGAACGATTCATCGAACAAGTTCAAACTAAACCCAACAACCTTATCAAGAGGAGAGATGATGAGCACTTCTCTTTTCTAGTAGTTTCCTTAATAGTATTGATCATTGATGTACAAGAATGTTATAAAAAAATAATTACAGTAAATAACTTTTTTTTTTTTTACTAGCTTAATCGAAAGTAATCAGGATATTAATGATTGTAAATAATCAAAGATTCTATGAACTTTGAGGAAAATAAACCTATTATCTCTAAATTATTTAATAATGCTTCATTCCTTTCAAAGTTTAATATTCAATATTTCAAACATGTTGAAAATTTTTGATTTCCAATAGTAATTTTTTTAAAACTGATGAAATACTTGGTTTTATCATGGGATCATGACTATAGAAGAGAAGATTAGTGGAAACCACAACATTTGCAATCAACTAGGAAAATATAAGAAGTCAAATAAACTCGCAAGCATGAGAATTATAAAGAAAGAATGCATCCATGCGAATTATGAACAAAGAATGCATCACCACAAGCTGAAAAAAAAAAAATGTCAACAACTATGTTCACCACAAATAAGCTACTTATTAAAGAACCACAAGCTACCTAAGATAGACAGAGTTAGAAGAATACTACCGATTTGGGATGAGAGGAAAGCCACTTAAAGAACCACAAATAAGCCACTTAAAAAAATGTCAACAACCATGTTCACCACAAATAAGCTACTTAAAGAACCAAAAGCTACCTATCAACTGTGTCTAATGCAAGTGGCAAAAGACTTGGTGGCTGATACTCGGGACCCGAGTTCGAAGCCTAGTTGCTTCACATTTCCAGCTAAGTTTATTTCAAAAATAAACGAAGCGGTAGCATGCTACCTATTTCTCAAAAAAAAAAAGCTACCTAAGACAGAGTTAGAAGAATAATACCGATTTGGGATGAGAGGAAAGCTAAGAGAAAGAAGCATCAAAAGCCACCTGAATAGAGAAAGGGCGTCTCATTTTATGCTGTACAAAAGACCTACAATCAGATACAGACCAAGTTAAACTTTGTACCACGACCAAAGAAGTCAAACTGCAAAACACATTTAGCTAAGAGATTCGATGAAATTTGAGATTATGTTAACAGAGCAATTTCGAAATTTTTTATTGAATGCAAACATGCAGCACATCTTCAAACTTCAAGCAAGCATCGCCAACAAAAGATAACCACATTGTGATATGCAAATATTTGACACTAAATAATAAACAGAGCAATAAGATGGTTGGTACATAAATCAGTAACAGGATGTAGTTCAGGTTAAAGACAAATAATACAAGTTAGCATGCAAAAGAATCCATAAGCTCATACAAATCTGTGAGAAGAGATGCAAACCCCCACACTGTATACTGATAGGAAATTTCTACTTAAATGCAAAAGCCATGCATTATCTGAAAAGGAACAAAAGAAGAAAAGGCATTTGCATATGCAAGGCACATCAGGTTTGGGCTGGATCAGGTTGGTTAAAATTGAGTTAGGGATTGAGTTGAATTCGGGCTATCTAGATGACATAGTTGAATTACATGGTATCCGTTAATGTTCTAGGTGCCCTGTTATTGAAAATTGGTGAATTGGCTATAAACTGACAACAAATGATAAAATTCATGATAAACAAATAAAAGAAAAACCCATTAAGAAATGTTCCACTTTATACTTTCTATTTCTCTTGCTATAAATCGACATGAAAGCAGCCTTAAGAATCAATGTCAAGATGATGATGCCAAACAGAAAAAGAATCTCAAAAAACTATCAAACATAAGAGCAAAAAAAAATCCTGAGGGTGCTAAAAGCAATAAGCCATCAAACAATTTTCTCTGAATCAGGATTTCATGTCATTAAATATCAAAGGCTATCTACTTCTCAACAGAGCACAGAATAAGCTATGCATGACCGTATCAAAATGAAGCTTCAGTAAACGAGCACAAACAAGCGCACTAATACCTGTATAAACTGTTCAATCCAAATGTAGGAACTCTAATAAGAAACACTTAGCTGGACTTCAAAAAAGGTCGGAGTTACTGCCTGTCCTGTCTGCATCATCACCAGGAGGAGGTGGCTCTATTATGATAGTCTGGCCAAACAGGACAGTTTGAATGCGCATGGGTTGACCAGAAGCTGGAGTACTAGAAGGCTCTGATCCACCATTCAACATGGCCTCCTTGCCCGGAAGGATTGAGCTTGAATGTGATATATTCGCAATATTCATTTCACCAGGCACAATTTCAACTCGTTGTGATGTGCTATCAATAGAAGAGCTGCTGCCGGCTACCTCATTTATTTTCGTGGGTAGGAAGCAGATTGGATCTTGCCTGGCTCCCTGCATGCCAGCAGGATGTTCAGGAGATTGAAGTATAACAGAGGTTACAGTTTCCCCGCTTTTGTACTTCGGATTAAGAATGTTATTCCGCTCATCACCCAGAGACCCTGAATTCTCGAGCACCCTCCACTTCCGCTTATCACTCAGGGACCCTGAATTCTCGAGCACCCTCCAATTCTCTAGATGAGAATTTTCCAAATATTGCATTTGCAGAGCAGGGGTGCTGGAGACTATATCAACTTGCCAAGGACTCACTTTATTCAAGCCTCGGTCCTTCATAACTTCAGGTTCATCCCATGTAATCTGATAAGGGAAAAACAACATGTTAAGATTTTACAGCTTCGGCTATAAACATTTGAAAAAAAAAAATTTGAAAAAAAATGGTCCAAAAATGTATGACGAGAATATTAACCAACAATATAACTCATTACTAATGTCTCAACCAAAGGTATATGAATCAGAATCGCAGTTGCTAATTTAAGCGCTACATGCATTATAAAAAATTGGGAGCTTTTTGAGATATAAGAAAACTTTCTTCTAAGTTTACCAACACGGCTTATAAACACAAGAAAATGCTACTACTGGAGAGTACTACAAAGAGTTTTTATGAATTGAATTAATAGCCCAATTCATGTTAATCCACTTATTAGATAAATCCTATCTATTGGACAATGGATAAAATATTGTAAACTGTTTGTGGGTATATAAAAGGGTATAAAAGAAATGACAATTACATAGAAGTATATTAATATAATAATAGAGTTATGATCCGGTGTAGACTGTTTGTGGGTTTATAAAAGGGTATAAAAGAAATGACAATTACATAGAAGTATATTAATATAATAATAGAGTTATGATCTGGTGTAGATATTTTTGTGTTTCTCGTCCTTCTAGCCCGCTTCTTTCATCTTTCGATAATTACAAAGAAAAGAAGACTAGCACTTCATCTCGTGTCTGAAACCCCTTGCAATAGAAAATTGCATTGATTTCAACCCTTCGCTATATTACTGTCTCAAATAAACCAAAAAATTTGGCATAGTATGCTAGTTCTATATCCAAACATCTATTTAAGTCACAACTTAAATAAAAATGTAAAACAGATCTTTTTGCAAAAGCTACCAAAATTGACGGTTCAATGGACAATTTAGTCCAATGTGTTCAATTTATCTGGTTCTCCTCAATTGAACATTATCCAACATCATCCACCAACTCATTCTCATGAACTTTCGCATCAAAATTTAACAATCATCACAAATTTTTAGACCTATTTGATGATAGAAACTCAGAAGTGAGATTAGTCCCACATGGAATACTAGGCAAGGGTTGAAGGGTTGATATAGGCTCTTAGGCTTGAACCTAAATGCCTAAGTAGGTTACAGTAGAGAGGTCGCTTACAGTAGAGAGGTCACATCCCTGGGTTTGATGATCTTGAGCCTTAGGCTGGGCGGAAACTCCCCTACGAATTGGTACCAAAGTCGTGGATCTGATAATCTTGGGCCAACCCCCTCTAAGCTATGCAGTTCAATCAATTCAATTTGCTCTTATAAATGATGTACTCGTGGAGGGAAGATACGAGGATTTGGTTCATTCGAGGTCCGAGGGTTTAGGACAAGGGGGTATGGGTTAGATGTACGAGCATAGATGAGTAAGTTCGTGGTGAATTATAAAATAAGCCTAAAGGGCATGTTGGAGAAGAGCTATTGGTAGTTGGTGCTAGGCTTACAGAGTAGAAAATTGGATTTTAAGGACAGTTAGCTAGTTCACATATCAAAAGGGACAAAATAATGAGCCAATAAAAAAGAGTTAGAAAGATTGATATAAACTATTGAGCCTAAAATATAGAATTAAAACTTTTGTATTACATAGCTTTCAGTGTATATGGCACACTCTTATTTATATATGCATTGGATTGAATCAATACTACTACAATATTTAATATATATATATATATATATATATATATATATATATATATATATATATATATATATATATATATATATAAAAAACTAGGCTATCATACTACCAAATCATTAGTGCTATTAGGTCTTTGACCCTTCGACGAAGGAATGCACGATTAGCATGATAGTGAGCTCCTAAAGTAGAAATGATCAAAGGGATAGATCTAACGGCAGAACACTTGATAGCACCAAATGCTTGGTGCTATCAATAGCATAGTTTTCGGACACAATTTTCTAAGCAAATGTTTGAGACAGAATAAAATGCCACAGGATTTTCTTTTTTTCTTTTTGTAATTCAGTCTTAATTTTCCCTCCTTTGGCCTCTTTCTCTCCCTCAAATTTGTTCGCAGTGTCCTCACCAGCTTTTTTTTTCTGCAATTTTCAAAATTCTCAAAGAACCCACTATCTTTTTTTGAATGTTTGAAAATTTCAGCAATACCCAATGATCAAAGTTTTAATACACTCGTGGACAACATAATATAAATGATAATCAACTATAGTTTGTAAATCAAATTAAAACTATATATATATATATATATATACTAAAAGCAAGTCGCTAATGCCCGAAGATCTTCTAGAAAGCTAAAAATGAGTCAAGCTACACAACAAAGAAGCAACACAAAACAGGACTAAACGTGAACTTTTTTTTTTCCAAATAAGTCTTAAAAATTTTATAATTGGGCAAATAACCTTAGTAAAAACATATTTGGTAAAATAACAACTCAGCATCGGGTGAAATTTTTCTTTAAAACGCGGTGAAACGTTCACCGTTTTAATAAAATCTTGCAAAAATGATGAATCGTTTGCCTGATCCATGACCCATTCCTAGGTTTTCATTTTGCGATCTCTCTCTTCTCTGACAATGAATCATTCTCCGCCTTCTTGAAAGATCTCTCTCTTCTCTGACAATGAATCATTGTCCGCCTTCTTGAAAGATCTCTCTCTTCTCTGACAATGAATCATTCTCCGCCTTTTAAGAAGGCGGAGAATGATGAATATTCCGGCAAAAAGATGATTACTTTGCAAAATTAAAATATTAGATTATTACCTTCAGCATGCGCCATGGGGATTGGGCCCAACGTTCGGCGATCTCCGCCACGGTTCCCAAAACGTCGTGCTTCGTGGACGAGTTCGCGTCCTCCATCGAAAACTTCGCCCTCATCCCCGGCTTCCACGGAACCCTAAACGCGGCGTAGACCTCCGCCTCGGGGACGACGAACTCCGGGAGCTCCGCCTTCGGGTAGTACAGCACCTTGAACGGATGGCCCATAGCCGCCGATCGCGCGGCCTCCACCACGTTCGCGGAGGGGATCCTCCCCCTGACGCAACGGGAGAACCCTAGCTCGCTTATCACCCTCTCGTCCTCCTCGTGGTCGATCTCGGGGTCGATCTCCGCAAGGAACGGGAGGAAGGGGGAGTTGAGGCGGAGGGCGCGGCGCAAGCAGACGAAGAGGTCGCCGTTGGATTTGTCCTTGACGAAGACGATGGTGTCGCCGGAGACGACCCGCTTGGAGTCGGCGAAGTTGCTCCACCCGGTGGTGAGGAGGTGGCGGAGCGGGGAGCCGCGGTAGATGTGGCGGAACTTCCACACGTTGCCGTGGAGGTCGGAGATCGAGAGCGTCTGCACCGGGGGGTCGGCGGTGAGGTCGAGGGGGGGGAATATGTTCTCGGCGCAGGATCTCGGGACGGAGAACCCTCCTCCGCAGTTGGCGTCGCTCGCGGTCAAGATCTTCGCGCACCACGCCATGTTCCCGTCGCCGCCGCGGCGTGCCTCCTCCGCCGACGACGCCGCCGCCGCGGGGGCGACGAAGGGAGACGGATCGAGGTGGATCTCGGAGAACACCTCGTCGCTGCGGGCGTTCGCGAGGAGGCTAATGCCGACAACGCGGCAACTGAAGAACGCGGCGCCGCCGCTGGAGAGCCTTGGGGGGTGCCAGGCGTGCTCGGCGTGGCCCTCGGGGAAGTAGCAGACGCGGGAGCCGATCGGCAGGAGCCGCGTCGAGAAGCCGGTGCAGGCCCCCCACACGCGCGGAACAACGGCGCTAGGCGGCGGCGCCATCGCCGTCGGATTAGGGTTAGGATTGCGGGGGTGGGGTGACGAGAGGGGGGAAGGGGGGAAATGGGAAACACCAGAGCCGAGGGCTTCCCCCCACAATCCCGACGACGGGAGACAGGGAAGAAGATGGGAGAGGGGCCAAATATTTATAGTGGAGAGGTGGGTACCAGATAGTTCGACCACACGCCGCCGACCTCGGATGAGCACTCAGCTTCCGAAGGGGGGCATTTTCGTCAAATTAAGATATTTATATTTTTTTAATAAATATTTCAAAACGGTTTTTTTTGTTTGAAAAAGGCTGGTTGCGCGCTTAAAAAGATATCTTCTATAAAATATATAATTTGAGAATTCTATCACATCATTTAGTTTATATTGAGCCGCGATCCTATCTACTTCCACGTAGGAGGAGCCCACGAAAGTATTCAACCTATCCACATAAAATATATTCGGTATTAGATATATTCGGTACTATGTAAATCGACTCTAAATTAATTATTAAAAATAATTTTTTATAATATAATAAATTATTTAAATATTTTATATTATAAATATTATACCATATTTTATTTTAAAATACTAATTATCAGATATTTTATTATGAATTCTCTAATATATTTTGAAAGTATTAGTATATATAAGTTGTATGAAAAATTTCTTCTCTCTTTTTTTAAATTATGAAGGCTTATTTTCTACACAGAATATATATAAGTATGTAAATCACATACTTAAAATATTTTTTAAAATTTTTAAAATCTATCTATCTATAGATATACTATTTGGCAATATAGAGGACTTTCTCTAAGAGGGTCATATTACCACTAAAGACACAATTAAATCAAAATTTATCACGTATTAGTAAAAAATTTGGATGCTCCCGATGTACGTACCGTAAACTAAGTTTAAAATATATATCTAAAATAAATTTTTATAATACAATAAATTATTTAGATATTTTATATTATATATATTATATCATATTTTACTTTATAATATTAATTATTAAATATTCTATTAATTATCTAATATATTAGTATGCACCCGGTGCAAACAAAAATTTCTTATCTCTTTTGAAATTATGAGTAAATCCTATTCAACATTCTATTCACCAAGTATATATATATTTGTATATAGAATAGATGTCTAAAATCTATTAATAAAAATTTTTAAATTAATTCATTAAATATAATTTAAATTATTAGATTTTGATATCATATATATATATATATATATATATATATATATATATATATATATATATGATATCAAAATCTAATAATTTAAATTATATTTAATAGTTTCTTAGTCTTTCATCAATTTTAACAAGGCAAAAATATTCTCACTAATTCTTAAATTTGAAATAAGTTTTTCAACTTTAACTTTTTAGTTAAAAAATTATTATATAATTTTTTTTATATAAAATAACTATCAAAACTAAAAATTTGATTAAATTTTACAATAAAATTATTAATATAATTTAACTTTAGAAGTTAATAAAATATTAATAAAAATATGTATAAAAAACTATATTATCGTTATTTTTTATATTTTTTAATTTTAAATTTTAATAATTATAAATTTTAATTATCTCAAATATTATTTATCCGCACCGTAGCGCGGATTCTATACTAGTGTCAATAAATGATTAATCGTAAGAATTAGTTACAACAAATAAGTAGCGGTGAAATAAAATATAAAATATTATTAAAAAGTTTTAAAATTAATTAATTAATTAATTAATATTATTTATTTAATATTAATTATTATTATTTATTTATTTATTTATTTATTGGCGTGAAAGAAAACTTAACATGAAAAAACGTGAATCAAGAGATATGTATTTATTTATTTTATTCGTAAAAGAAAATTTAACATAAAAAAATATAAATCAAAATAGATATATTTAGATCATTGGTTCTTTAATATATATTTATGATTATACCTTATATTTTCTATATTATATCAAAATTGAATAGTTATACTAGTAATATTCATTAGATTGTTTTAGAGATAGTATTTTATTATTTTAAAAATTCTCTTTTATACTCTCGAATTTATTTGCTATTTTGCTGTAATTGAGAGATATATCGATTCTAATTAAATTTTTTATTTTTTAAATATCAAATTTATTTATATATGTTTTTATTCTTAGTGATAGTGTATTTTTTTAACAATCCGCCAAACATATCATCATTGTCAAAAACACAATAGCTACTGATATGATTGCCATGACACTACTTGTTTTAAAGCCGAGTCGCTTAAAAACTTTTGTTTTGATTTTTACTTTTATTTCATCTATTTTTTATTTTGGATAACTTTTGAGCTACAATTTATTTTTATAAAAAAAAATTGGTAAATTCTAAGACTAATAGATATATTAAATTAAGATAAAAATATGTTAGATGACTAATTTCTCACAATATTATTTCTTTAATTCTTATCAAATCTAAGCAGATGCAAATTTCTCGACTAAAAATTGAATAGGACCTTATAAAGATTGAATAGGACTAAGGTCCTGAAATCATGATGGGGCTTTGTTTATAAAAGGACTACCCGATGATAGAAGATTTCTTAAAAAATATTCAATGCGGTAAAAATATGCGGTCAGATTTACTAAAGAACATTTTTTACAGTTTTATAAAAAAAATTTATCTCCAATTTCATCTCTATGTTGAGTGGTGATTTATGTAGCGGTTGAGATTGACTTTATAGTTTTAACGGAAATCAAGACAATAATTTTTATGAGATGTGATTCTATATGTATCTCCAGAGGAGATTACTTATATGAGAGTATTTATATACAACCGTGACTATAACATGTTAGACTATTTATAAAAATTCTTCTAACAAATTAAAATATTATGCATGACGATTAATACATAGACTAGTAACGATCTTTAGTAGCTAAAGTTAGGGTCAAAAAAATATAGTTCAAGTTCGATTTTTTTTAATGAAAGTTGTTTGGAGTTAAATTTTTAAAAATGTATTGTCCATTGCATAGTATAAAAATTGTTTTTAAAAATTTTGAGTTTTGTAGAAATTATTATAGTAAAACTCAAAATTTATTTATTTATTTATTATTTATTATTATTATTATTATTATTATTATTATTATTATTAAATGAAAAATAAGAGCAAACTCAACAATCAGTGAGTCGAATCTGTTACGTGTTATTTTTAAAAATTAAATATTCTGTGAGATAAGAATTTGTTACGTGTTATTTTTAAAAATTAAATAAGTCTGTTTCGTAAGACAAGAATTTGTTACATGTTATTTTTAAAAATTAAATAAGCTTATTTCATGAGATAATAATCTGTTTCGTGTTATTTTTAAATATTAAATAAGTTTAGTTATTTTTAAAAATTAAATAAATTTTTGATCATTGGACGAAGAAATGTATAAATCCTAAAAAACCACTATAATTATAATCGAACATTCCTTCATTCAAAAACAGAAAAATCAATAGTATTAAGTGCTTAGTACTATCAATAGTATCAACTCATTGATGCTATTAGATTTTTAATTTTTGGATGAAAGGATATGTGATTAGGATAATAGTAGGCCCCTTGAATTTAGTGAGCAGTTGAAAAAATAGGATGAAAGAATATGTGATTAGGATGATAATGGGTCCCTTGAATTTAGTACGTAGTTGAAAAAATAGGATGAAAGGATATATGATCAGGATGATAGTGGGTACCCTAGATTTAGTGCGTAGTTGAAAAAATAGTATGATCTAAAAAGTAAAAATGATCAAAATGATTGATTTAACAGTGAAAAACTTAATAGCACCAAAAAACTTTCTGCCATCGATAGCATAGTAATCGAACTATATATATATATATATATATATATATATATATATATATATATATATATATATATATGAGTCCGACTACTATGCTATCGATAGTACCAAACATTTTGTGCTACTAAGTTTTCCACCATTATATCAACTCCTTTAATCATTTTCAACCTTTAGATTATACTATTCAACGAACTCTTAAATGAAGAGATCTTAAATGAAGAGATGTACCGTTAGGATGATAGCAAATCTCTTGAATTTAATAGATGGTTGGTGGAATAGCATGATCTAAGGACTGATTTAGTTAAAAAGATAAATCAAACGATAGAAAACTTACAAGCACTAATTACTTGGTGTTTTTACAAACATAATAGTGATATATATATATATATATATATATATATATATATATATATATATATATGTATGTAGAGTAGAGCTTATATTTTTTTTAAAGTACAAGTCCAACTATACTAAATTTTTTATCATAAAATTTGCAATAAGATTCGTAATATTATAAAGTCAACTAAAAAGAAAAAGAAAGTACAATAATACGAATCTCAATACAAAATTTATGATAAAAAATTTATAAATATAGTTGGGCTTGTGCTTTTGAAAGTATATAAATTTTACTATATATATATATATATATATATAGAGAGAGAGAGAGAGAGAGAGAGAGAGAGAGAGAGAGAGAGAGTCCGGCTTACTATCGATAGTACCAAACATTTGGCACTATCAAATTTTCTACCCTTAGATCAACCATTTTAATTATTTTCATCCGTTAGATTTTAATATTCCTCCAACCATCTATTAAACCCAAAGAGCCCACTATCATCGCAACCACACATCTTTTAATTCAACGATTAAAAACTTAATAGTAACAATAACTTGATACTATTAATAATATTCCAGCCAGCCAGCCATATATATATATATATATATATATATATATATATATATATATATATATATATAGTACGACTACTATACTATCAATAATACCAAACACTTGGTGCTACCAAATTTTTCACCGCTAGATCAACCTCTTAGATCATTTTCATCCCTTCAATTATACTATTCAACCCACCACCTACTAAACCCGATAGGACCACTATCATCCTAATCACACATCTCGTCATCAAAGGGTCAACAACCTAATAGCACCAATGACTTATGTTATCCAATTTTTAACCCTTGGATTAAAATATGCACAGTTAGGATGATAGTGAACCCCTAAAATTTAGTGGGTGGTTGAAAAAATAATATGATATAACGGATAACAATTATCAAAGAGGTAGATCTAATGGATAAAAACTTAGTAGCACCAAATACTTGGTGCTATGAATAGCATAATATATATAATTAGGCTGGAATACTATCGATAGTACCAAGTCATTAGTGCTATCAAATTTTTAGCCATTGGATTAAAAAATGTGTGGTTAAGATGATGGTGGTCCCCTAGGGTTTACTAGGTGGTTGGTTGAATAGTAAAAATTTTGGAGGACAACTATAATCTCAACCGCATATCTTTTCATCCAACGGCTTAAAACTTGATAGCACCAATTGCTTGGTGCTATCGATAGTATTCTAGCCAGACTCTCTCTCTCTCTCTCTCTCTCTCTCTCTCTCTCTCTCTATATATATATATATATATATATATATATATCTGATAAGAGTTCGGCTGGAATATTATCGATAACACCAAGTAATTGATGCTATCAAGTTTTTAATTCTTGGATGAACGTATGTACAGTTAAAATTATGGTGGTTTTCTAAAATTTTTACTATTCAACCAACCACCCACTAAACCCTAAGAGACCATTATCATCCTAACCGCACATCTCTTAATCCAAAGGCTAAAAATTTAGTAGCACTAATGTCTTGGTGCTATCGATAATATTCCAACCTAATTCTATATGATAATTACAAAGATTCATGGTTTTATGAACATGCATGCATTTATGTTTAGATATTTCATTAATAATCCAAAGCTATTACTGTGAAGGAAAATTATAAAAAGGGTTTTTGGACCGAAAGGATAAATTATCTGATTTGAAATTTCTATAATTTCTGGAAAAGTGGTAGAATTCTCCTCAGGAAGATCTACTTATATTGCACTTCTGCAGTAGCTCCAATAGAATCACATTAGGAAGGAAAACTAACAATGACAATTGGAACAGTATTTATAATTATCTTCAAAAAAGAAAAAAAAAGAAAAAAAAGACAAATAGTTGATGATCTGCAAACTAGCAGGTGCATAAACTCCAGTAACATCTCCTTTCAAACATACGAATCCGCAACACGAGATTATTATTCAAACCACTGCCCTCAGAAATAAATACATGATTGATCCACACAATCATCCTATTATTATATCATGAGAAAATACTTTGTTGGCGATCGAAGTCATTTACTAGGCCACCAAATCAAGATTAGCTGAAATGCGTCGAGCTATAAAGAGAGCCGCGATCCTTGGATAAAGTCATTGCGAGCTCACATTGCAGCAAGGGGTTTTGTTTTGTTTAGCAATTTTGACCCCCTTTTCTATTTCTCACATCTTTGGCTAAAATCTTTTTCCACGGACTGAAATGTCAATCTAAGCTATGTTTAATCCCAACTGCAGAATACGGCAAAAGCCGAGAGAAAGAGGCCAGAAGTACAAAAAGAACAGATAATCTGAACTAAACCACACATATAAACACAACAATAATTAGGTGGCCTTATGTTCAAGTTCTTCGTAAGTGGAAAAGGAGAGGACGGGAAATAGAGGAACCTCTATGAGTTTTCTTAGTCGGCGCGAGATTGGCCGGCCCGAGATGAAAGAATAATGCCAACAATGAGACCATAGAGTGCGAGGGCTTCGGCAAAAATAAGAATGAGAATCATCCCGACAAAGAGCTTCGGCTGTTGTGCATTAGCCCTGCAATTGAAGTGATAAGCTAACCGTCAAGGATAGGCATATTAGCCTTTAAATCAACAAATTTATTAGAAGACACATCAGATAACAACAAAAGGTTAGACTGGCAGCTGAACTCCAATATTAACGGAAACTAAAACAATATTTTTTTTCTCTTTTTTTCTTCTTTTCCTTCTTCGATAGGAGATGCATACATCTGTAAGCCTAATATAACTACACAATTCTCAGTACCTGTTTTGCCCGCCCTTCTAGAACAGCTTCTCTAATCTTACAAGCAGCAGCTAAGTGTTTTCGCGAATAGAAAGTCTAGAACATATAGTGTGGTGAGAAGTTGAACAAAATCCTAGGACTTGAGAGCAGAATGTCACGGACTTAAACTTTTGACTCGTAAAAGCCCATGCGGCGCACGCCTTCCTTCTCGAAGATGGGCAAGCCTACCTAAATCTTGTTAGTCAAGACCTCCGCGCCCACAAAGATTAAGTGCAAGAAAGAGAAAACGAGAGAGAGGGATAGAGGTTTTACAAAAACTAAGTACTCTACTACTTAAAGTAAAAATTACAAAGTGCACACACTATCCCTACTATTGGCCTTAGCCAATCCCACTATTTATAAGCTATAAGTACTCACCCACTAAGTCTACATTAACACCGACTAATATCTACATTAAAAACCCACTAAGCCCATTATAATTTTGTGGATTATTCATGACACTTGGCATCCATTGAGAGTTTTGAAGACATTGATGGTAGCAGTTACTAGTCTCTTCATCTCCCACAAGAGGTGCTAGAATTGAACCTGCTTGACAGCCCATTTCAACTAACGAAGTTGGGCCAAGAACTTAGACTAAAATTTTCTTAAGTCCCTGACAAGAAGCTCTAGTTTGAAGCTTCTGATTCTGCTAAAGTAGGAAGCTCCTAGTAGGAAGCTCCTAGTGGAAATTCTAGTATTCTACTGGAAAAATTGTTAGTGCTTATAAAAACATGCCGGTGGGATAATAAAAAGTTGAGGACTATTTCCAAATAGCCTAGAGTTGAAGGGCCTCCCATACAGTTTTACCATTTTTTATTTCTTGAAGAATAAGTATTCTCCGAGAATAAAGTAAGAAAGTAAAATGAAGTGACAACATTTGAATGCAAATATGAACAAAATAATCACAAAAGGTAACGCCAAAGTTGGCCAAGTCGATCGCCTAAAAGAACAAGGACCAATTGGAAATGGTATCAACATACTCCAAAACTTGGCGCATTTCCCAATCCATATTTATAACACCTACTACTATATCAGTAAAATCACAATAGCAGTATAAGCAAGTGTTAGGAATATGAAACCCCTAGATATATTTATGTTATTTTATACTAACCATTAGATAATTGATAAGTTTTCAACAATGATACAATGTTGGACGTCCGTAATTATTCAAGAGTCTATCTAGAATATAATGTTTTATCTTACCACTGAAAAAATGACAACAAATTATCGTCAACCAGCGGCTTAATCCAAAAAGAACAAAGACAAGCTTAGGAATAAGCAACTAGCTAACAAACTAACCAAGTGAATTAACCATCTAGCTTACATCCACCAAAAGCAACTAAACAAGGAAAAAATTGAAGCTTCTACAGGGCTAAACATATAATTTCTAAACTCACTAGGCAATATATTGATCCAACCATATCTAACGGTGAAATACTCATAATATTTCCGTTCAGCTAACTGAGGAGAATCAAAATCCAGAACCCACCAGTGATCATTCAGCAGATCAATTTAATTATATGACACATTTCACAAATAAACAAGAGGTAAAACCCTTTATAGATCCCCATCACCTGTTGCCCATTTTTAAATAGACCACTCAACTATTTTTCATTTGATTGACACCCCCCCCTTAACTTTTAATTGTTTAGATTAAGTTATTTCCTAAGCTCAAATAAGTATAACAAATTGCAGGTTCCAAGTATTCGATACAGTTGAATTCAACAGAATCACCATTGAATTTAACAAAATACCCAATTCAATTAACAAAATACAGCCAATCAAAAGGAGAGGGGGAAGGTTGAAGTGCATGCTAATCAGAGAATAACATCAACAAAATCAAAACAAATCAAATCTGATTATATGAAGATACTGTAAAAAATAACAAAATTGGAAGACGAAGAAGAAGAAGAATATACCGAACACCGGCATCGCCGACGATTCCGATCGCCATGCCCGCGGAGAGCCCCGCGAGGCCGCAAGCGAGCCCCGAGGAGAGGTGCGCGTACCCGTCGAAGAGGTAGTAGGATTTCGCCTTAGGGTTGATCCCGGTGCTGATGATCACGGCGATGATGAGGCCGTAGATCCCGAGCACCCCGGCCATGACCACGGGCACGATCGACTTCATCACGAGCTCGGGGCGCATCACCCCCATGGAGGCCACCCCGACGCCGCTCTTCGCCGTCCCGTACGCCGCCCCCATGCCTGCGAAGCCACGATCGCCATTAGAACCCTAAGAGATCGTTCGACGAAACCCTAGAGAGGTGGGAACGGGTAGTTTACATGAGAAGACGAGCGCAGCGGCGGCGCCGAGGAAGCCGAAGAAGGGGGCGGTCTCGTCGCCGCTGAAGCTGGACATGGCTGCAGCAGTGGAGGGAGAGATGGAGCGGGAGAGGGAGGGGGAAATCCTAGATCTTCTAGAGAGGAAACCCTAGATCGTTGGAGATGGAGAAGTGTCGGAGGAGGAGAGAGACGAGATATTTTTTAAAAGGCTAAATTACAGAAAACCCTCCTCTAATATCCCGCTTTTCCATTTTATCCCTGTCTTTTAAAAGTCGATAACCTGCCTCCTCTGCCAGATATGAAAGTCCATCCATGAGCCTCTAATGAGCCTGCTTGTAACAAATTGGTAAGAAACCAATTCATATCTGGCAGGGGGGAAAGGGTAAATGCATCCATTAGAGGCTCATGGATGGACTTTCATATCTGGTAGAGGGGTAAATGCATATTTCGGTAATTACGAGGGGGCAGGTTGTCGACTTTTAAAAGACAGGAAGGTAAAGTGGAAAAGCGTAATATTAGAGGGGGATTTTCTGTAATTTAGTCTTTTTAAAATTTGGAGATAGAAGAGGTGCGAGAGGGTACATGTACACCGTACACGTAAAGGGTGTATGCTATGCTTACACCAAAATTACCCCGAAAAATACCCCAGTTCAATATATTACAAGTTCGGCTTATATTCCGGAAAATTAATTTTTTCAGAATTAATTTTGTTTTGAAATTTTGATTTTGATTAAAAGTCCGGCTACACCAAGCATTCGATGCTATCAAAATTTTTACAGTTAAATTTATTATTTTGATTATCTAGATTATATTATTTTTTAATTATATATTAAATTCTAATAGTCTATTATTATTCTAACTTTAATTTAATAATTAAAAATTTAATATTATCAATAACTTGATGCTAATATTATATAATCATCTATATATATACTATTATATATATATATATATATATATATATAAATATATATATATATAGGGATATTGCCTGTGTACCCCTGAAATATGAAGAAATATCTGATTTACCCCTCTTATTTTTTTTGTCTTCCAATATACCCTTCATACTTTCCACCGTTATTAAAAAAATAACCCCTACCGTTTCCCTTTGTTAAGTTAACTAGGGTTAAACTAGAGTTAAATAATAATCGGAGTTGAAACTATCAGATATACCTATTTTGCCCCGGTTTGGTTTAGAGTTTAGGGTTTAGATTTTTTAGGGTTTTAGGGTTTAGGTTTAGGGTTTAGGGTTTAGGGTTTAGGGTTTTTTAGGTTCTAGGTTTTAGGGTTTAGGGTTTAGGGTTTAGGGTTTTATGGTTTAGGGGTTTTAGGGTTTTAGGGTTTAGAGTATATTTGAAAGGACAAAAATAGAATTACACACAGATAACGGCAGTTTCAAACGGTACATTAACAGAGTTTTAACTCAGGTGTATTTTGGAAAGAAGTTGGAACGTAAGAAGGGTAGTTTTAATATTAGCCTTCTAAAGGGGTAAATCTAAAACTAGGAAAATTTTTAGGGTACGTAAGAAATTGCCCCATATATATATATATATATATATATATATATATATAATATATATATATATAGCTAGGCTTGAATACTATTAATAGGTACCAAATTATTTGTACTATTAAGTTTTTTACCGTTGAATTAACAATATGTGGTTGAGATGGTAGTGGGCCTCTTTGGGTTTAATGGGTGGGTTGGAAAAATAGTAAAAGCTACGGTGACAAAAATTAAGGTTTGATTTAACCGGTAGAAAACTTGATATACCCAATATTTGTTACTATATATAGACTATAGCTATAGATATTATATATATATATATATAGATATATAATATATATATATATATGATTAAGCTTATATAATTTTAAATACAGAAGCCAAAATATGCTTGTGAATTTTTTACTATTGAATTTGCATTGTGATTTGTGTCAATTTGCAAAATCCAACTAAGAGCTAAAAGAAAAGTACAATTGCACACTTTCAATACAAATTCAATGATAAAAAATTTACAAGGATAATTTGGTTTTTGCCTTTGAAAGTATATCAGTCCTACATATATGATATATATAATATATATATATATATATATATATATATATATATATATGGGTTAATGCTACTTGTAATACCCAATGGCGTGTATATCTTACATCCTATTCTCCAAGAGTGGGGTGAATTCCACCGG
>CM054942.1:23537518-23576606 GCA_029168755.2 Tillandsia fasciculata
ATGGGGAGAGTTAAATAGGTGGAATGTTTTTTTTTAAAAAAAATAAATAGTTATCATGCTATTCGCGAAGGACTCAAACTAGCTATTTTAGGGATAAGTATAGAATACAAAACTGATATAAAAAAATATTTTTCAGAAAAAAAAAAATTTATGTTTGATATGATAATGAGGAATAAGAAAAATAAAAAATATTAGTAGTTTAAATGATCTTTTTGCCTTTAAATTTTATTATGTAATAATAAGGTGAGAGATGGTGTCTCGTGAGACGTGGAAGGGTATTCAACGAAAAAATAAGAGGGTGGTTGGAAAGAGTGAGAACAGTAGTTTTTATTTATTCTAGTTGTACTGGAACAAAATATTTTTGTAATTCCTGATGTGTTTGGAGGGATAAGGAGGATATTCTTCTTATCCCCGAAATAGTTTCATTGCCAAATGTCCTCTAAGATCTCGTTTGGTTTGGGTACAAAGGGGGATATCCCTCTTTGTATCCAAACACAAGTGGAATGGGGGAATAGGTGGGTATACCTATTCCCCCTCTTACCGGGTTGTCCCGGTCAAAATCGGGACAACCCGGTAAGGGGGATTTCGGTTCCCCCCTCCCCCCCGGACAAGCTATTCCTGCGTTTCTCTTTACCCCTACATGACTCCCGAGGCCATCGTCTTCCTTCTCCTCTTGCTCCTTGCTTCTTCTTCCAAACACCCAAGCCCATCTCCCTGCGTATCTCTTCCTCGTCGCTCGGCCTTCGTGGTTGCTCCGGTTGCCATCTGCTTCCTTGTACCTCCTCCTCGTCGCACGAGGTTGGCCGATCTGCTCCTTTTTTCATCCCCTTGTCCGAGCTTGCCCGATCTCTCTTCCTCGTCGCCCGGCCTTCGTGGTTGTTTCGGTTGCCATCTGCTTCCCTGTACCTCCTCCTCGTCACCGAGGTTGGCCGATCTGCTCATTTTTTCATCTCCTCGTCCGAGATTGCCCGATCTCTCTTCCTCGTCGCCGACCTTCGTGGTTGCTCCGGTTTCCATCTGCTCCCCTGTACCTCCTCCTAGTCACCCGAGGTTGGCCGATCTACTCCTTTTTCATCTTGTCGCCCGAGGTTGCCCGATCTGTGGGTTTGGTTAGCCCGGCCTTCGTGGTTGCGTCCGGTTGCCATCTACTCCTCTGAACCTCCCTGTCGTCGCCGAGGTTGCCTGAGCTGCTCTATTTACTCACCTTGGCCCGACGTGGTTGCCCGAGGTTGCCTGAGCTGCTCCTTTTACTCACCTTGGCCCGACGACGTCGCCCGAGGTCGCCTGATCTGGTCGTCGTCGGCCGAGGTTGGCCGATCTGCTCCTTCCCCTATCGTTGCCCGAGGTTGACCCATCTGTGGGTGTTGTTGACGCCGGCCTTCATGCTTGCGTTCTGTTGCGATCTACTCCCCTCCGGTTTTTATCGTGCTGGTCGTCCCCCTGTTTCTGGCATCGAATGTGCTACCCCCCATTTTACTGTTGTAATATTATGTCTCATTTTGCCTCGATTGCCTCTATATCAAATTAGAATTAATATTGTAATATTATGTTAGTCAGCTTGTTATATAGTTTTTTTTGTTTATATGTAATGTTAATTGGACTGTTAATTAAAAACTTGTGTTTTCCGTGTATGATGTAATTTGAATTATTATTGTGGCGTGATATTTTGTTTTCTACGTTAGTATAGTTGTGAGATCGTTATTATTTGATGATGATTTAAATCGCCAAACCATTATTTTATAATATTTTTTAATTAAGTCTTGTATAAATTTTGACTTATAATTTATGCTAATTGAAATTCGCTATTTGATTATGTTATTGTCCGATAGTTGTTTTAAATGTTTTTTATGCAACTATTTAATTTAAGAATGTATTGAGCAACTGATTTTTAGAAATAAAATTATAAAATTTTAGTATGTAATGTTTATTTATTTAATATTATTATTGAATTTTTAAAATTTTATTTTTATAGAATGGTAATATTTTAATTATTGGATAATATTAATAATTATTTTGAATAAAAAAATTAACACTAATTTTATATAGCATCTAATTTATTAAATAATATATATTAAAATTGTTATATTAAAAAAGTTATAATACATTCTTTAATTATCAATTTTAATACTTAACTAAAAGCAAGAGTATTTTTGTCATTTAACACAAAAGTCAACTCTCTATTTCTCTTATTCTTCAATCATTATCAAATACTATTTTTTTTATACCTGGTACTAACCTAATATCCAACCAAATACAAATTCACATTAGTTTCAATTGTTCCTAAATTTATACTTATTCTGGTACTACTAATTTTCTCTAATATCCGAACCACACGAAACCTAAAAAGATGAACTAAATAACAATAATGAAACAGCTTGATCTCTAAAATAAAATAGGCCTTATATACTTTTAAAGTATAAGCTCGTTGATAATTATAAATTTTTACTATTGAATTTGTATTGAAATTTATATAATTATATTTTTTTATCTTTTCTTAATGAATTTTATAATAATAAGATCCTAATACAAATTCAATAGTAAAAAATTTACAAAAATAAATCTATATTTTTAAAAATATATAAACTCTACTCTCTCTCTCTCTCTATATATATATATATATAGAAAAGGTGGAATGTTTATGTAGAGTTTATATAATATATATATATATATATATATATATATATAATATATATATATATATATATATATATATATTATATAACTCTACTCTCTACTCTCTCTCTCTCTCTCTCTCTATATATATATAAAGTGAATTTTGGATTGATGCAAATTATTTTTTCTCATGTTTGTTTATACAGTTATGGAAGTAGAGCTTTTTTATTCCTGTTTTCTGTTTAGTAGGAGGTGAACTCTGTAAAAATTATAATTTATATATAAATAATAAATAATTTAATAAATAATATTTTATAATATAATAATAATAAAAAAATTATATTTTTATATAATTAAATAATGTATTCTAAAATAATTAAACTATATTTTATATATATATATATATAAAAATTATAATAATATAATAATAAAATTGTGGAGGAAAAAAATATTAATATTAATAAATTAAATTTTATCTTATTATAAATATACAAACTAAATAAAATAAATATTAAAACTTAGATAATTAATTTTTATTTATAATTTAAATATATATATTAAATAAAAGAATAATTAATTTCATAATTAAATATATTTACATATATATAATATTATCATTTTTATTTTTTTTATTATAATTGACACGATGGAAGTCAAATACATTATTTTGGATTATTTTTAATCGTATCTTTATTATGAATATTAAGTCAAATACCTTATTTTGGATTATTGTTAATCGTTTTTTTTTTTACGGAGAACCAAACGACAAAAATAGCCGTTTATAGTTCAAAACGACTTCACTTCTCTCCTGGGTACCTTGGTTTGTACAGAAGGGTTACTTGGTTGCGTTTTTGATGTTTTTGTTAGAATGTTAATGAGAGAAAAAGATATGTACAGCTAGAATTAGAGTGAGCTCTTAATAAAGGTCCTGGTTCGGATATAAATTTAGAGAGATGTTAGGTGTACACTTCTTTAGGGGTGTATATCCTACACCCCATCCTATCCTGCGGTGGATATTATTTCACTCGTCACATCGAGTGAAGAGTGAAATTCACCCATCCTAAGATGGGGTAGGGTGTAAGATATGCATCCTTAAAGGGGTGTATATTTATATATACCGGTATAAATTTTTTTATACATGAGATAGCTTGTTATTTCGAAAAAATTAAATATAAAAGTTAAATTGCTGTTTGGTTCAAAAGTTGGTATTCTCTGGAATAATAAAAAAAATTATGTTTGGTTAAAATTATGGAATAGTAGAGAATAGTGAAAAAGATGATAGATTTTTTATAAAAATACCAACTTTGTCCTTATCTTCTATATATAAAAATTAATTTTAATTATTATAAATTAATTAAAATAACAATTTAATTGTAAATAATAAATTATATTTTATCTAAATAAAATAATTTTTTATATTTTATAGTATATTTTAGTAAATAATAATTAGTAAACAAAATTAGTAAATATAATTAGTGAACAAAATATAAAATAATTTTTTATATTTTATAGTATATTTTAGTGAACAAAATTAGTAAACATAATTAGTAAATAGTATATTTTACAAAATATAATCTCAAATTAAAAGATAAGCTATATATATATATATATATATATATATATAATATATATATATATATATATATATATATATATTATTCATTGCTCTTAGATATAAACCTTATTTCGAAAGAGGGATGGAATAGAGCTTAACGGATTATTTTGAAATAATCCGTTAAGCAGAAATATTTTAAATCTTTATTCCTAGGTTTTGTTTTCGGCAAAATTGGGGGATAAAGGCCAACCAAACAGGGCTACGGTTTAGTGGGTAAATGAAAAAATAGAATGATCTACCAGATGAAAATGATCAAAGGGATATATCTAACAGCTAAAAATTTGATAGCATCAAGTGCTTGGTGCTATTGATAACATAATATTCAGACTATCTTATCAATATATATATATATATATATATATATATATATATATATATATATATATATATATATATATATATATATTGACATATATAATGATTAATTAAAGTACAATAAAAAATATTCAAAAAAGAGAGTCAGTTTTATGATTTAACAAGGCTTGAAGTTGGATTTATTCCCTCTAATGGAAGGGGATTAAGATTTGAGTGTTAGTGTTGCATAATCTATTTCCAACACGAAATTGTTTTTGCATTCAAATCACACTACAATTCCAATTAACAACGCCATTTAACTGGCTAAGAATTATAATCAAAGGGTAGAGGCATCATCACAGTTTGTGTTTCCAATGCTATGTTTGTGTGATCTACATATATGCTCACTGTAATTCCAAACCAAGTTTCACAGATGCATTAAAAATGAGGTGGTTTTGGGAGTGAAAGATGATTACAGTTTCCCTACAATCATATTTCTTCAGAGTTTCATAATCTCACAGTAAAAAAGTCCCAGCACAAACACATTACCCCGCGACATCATGCCGTGTAACAAATACAACACATGGAAAAGCGGCCTGTTGTTTAAATACAATTTTCGTCATTCATGAGTTGGCCGGCCTGCAGGCGCGAATTTTACATCACCTCGCCTCGCTCGCGCGCCACGGAAGTAGAGAGGATGGCGAGACTTTGATTCAAGAACGTTAGAGCCGATTCGCAGTCCACAATTATCTTGGTGACAGACAAACGCTGGTCTGTTGACGATGATAGAGATCCGACGGCCATGGCGGCATACGAATCTCGAAGACTCCGTAAGTTTCCTAGAAACTGCAGTGCACTCACCCAGTAAATCGCACATGCATTTACAAATCGCGAAGAAAGATGGACAATGGTTAACAATGCATTTAAAAACCGAAATCCAATTATCGGTTTTTAAGTTTACGAAAAAAGTAGTACCTTTAGAAGTGTGTTATACTCCTCCAGTAGGCGATTAGCGGCAGGACCAAAGCCATGCAGTTGCGGAACCTCCATCATGTGCGTCCAAGGTCGAATTTCCTACAAATCAAAATTCCATTTACAAAGCAGAATGAAGCAACAGCAGATAGAAAGAACAGAAAACAAAGAAGTAATCAGAAGCTGTCAGCATGAGATGTTCACCTTCGTATAAATTAAATTGAAGGATCTGACGGTTTCCAGAAAAGACTCCAAATGTTGCCTCAGTTTCAACTCTGTTTCGGCATATTCTTCATTAGGATTATACTCGTACTGCGCAGCAGTAGCCACAAATTAGTATGGCCAAGAGAGAAATAAACAAAAGAACCATAGCAAGTTGACTACGCGAAGACATTTACACAGTGAAAAGGTTTCTCATTTCAGCTAGACTGGAAAATTTACAGGTATAACTGATCATTTTAATTTGTAGCAGGCTCCATATTTCTCAACTTATAGTAGCATGCGAGTTATGACGAGGCTATGTGATTATAGTTAACCTTAGATGCCAGATCCTGAACCATCTGCTGCAAGTTTGACATTTTCTTTGAATACTCCAAGCGCTTTGCCTCTAGTTCGGAGATATCAGGTCTGCACAAAAAAAAGAAAAGGGGAACCGCATATAGCTTTTTAATAGTAAGATTCTGGAGCGCATAAACAACTTCATCTACAACAGCAAAGCAGTCTGAACTTTGAAATAATTAGCAGCTAAAGAACCATAAAAGCCTACAAATTCAGGTCATACTAAAAAAATACTGCAGACCAGAATATACACGTAATTACTACAATCGATAAATCTTACGTACAGCAATAAGTAGTACTATAGTTGTACCGACCGATATACTTTCAGTAACACTAATTAAAACAAGATGAACAGGAAATAATTGAAAGTTCCACCAATGATAGGGAACTTTTTATATCTACAATATTTCGACTGTTGTACTTGATTAAACTACTGTTTAATTATTGTTAAATCTGAAAGCAATGTCAGTCATGATATTGCAATATAGAACAGGATGAAACTGGAAAAAAAAAATATATATTTATATAACAAAGTGAAGTAGAGAAACCATCATCTCTATTTGTAACCTAATAAATCTACAGTAGCATAACAAGAGATACGCCATTTTACCATTTCAACATGCTTAAGAGACAATGTACAGATTAAAGATGGAACCAAGGGAATGTGGTCTGGAAATATAATTAATTATTCTGCAAATAAGCAAGAGATAACATGCTGTCATATGTAGTACAGAAAAGAATCAATTAGTTCAGGACTACTATTCAGAAATTAAACTGATGTAGAATGACTTTCATGAGAAAAGTTTACATAGGAAAGCCAAATGCTGGTCTAGAGTTGAAAAGCAAGCGAACACAGAGTATAAAAACTTCCAAATCATGATATATAAGAGATTAATTAAAATTGCTTACAAGGGATATATTGACTGAATTTGGACATCAGCAGGAAAGAGCTTGAACTCTTCTGAAAAGACTTGAGCTTGCTTCTCAGCAATAGCATCTACTAATTGTACATCCTTCGACAACTGCTCATCAACACTGCAAATGATTTATACAACAAATACCATCTTTGATGTCAGTAAAAGGAAAAGGTAAAAAATAAAAGCACGTACCAGAATTATACCATATTTTGAAATGGGTAGATAAACTTGAAAATGTTAATTTTCCTATATATCTTTCATTTCTTTTTGTTCCACACAATTTTACCAAAATGATGGTAGAATAAAAATTTCCATCAGATTAGCTATGGAGCATTCCATCAAGTAATAGCCAATAGGATATTCCATTATGTTATCGAACAATACCATTAAGCTCGGAAAAAAGAGAGCTAAATCAGATATATTGTACGTTTAGATAGCAAAAATCGAAATTTTTAAAGTTTACATGTCCATTTCAAAATGTGTTACTGTTTAGGAAAGGTTTTTATGTTTTTAATTACGTAAAGATCAAAATTAAGAATAAGTTCTTGCAATTAGGTAAAGAACCTCTTCTAACCTCCATTCTGGGTTGTCAGCATAGCAGCTTGCTTCCACAAGACCAACAACGAGGTGAAGCATTTCTACACGTTCTTCATAGCTACCCCTTCCCTGTAACCAAAAAAAGCCCTTAAAGCGTGCCTTAAGCTAAAAAAAGCAAGTTGCGAGACTGAAAGGTCCAAAAGACTAAGCTTCACCCAGTACTCAACTCAGTTTTCCGTCCGAACGACATGAAGAGAACAAAAATACAGTCATATAGTGGCAGCTACTTGAATAATGTGAATCCAAGTAAATTCAAGTAAATCTTACTAGATCCTTTTTTCTTTTTCTTTTTCTTTTTTTCAAAAGAGAAGTTTTACATGTAAACAAAAAGAATATGCACAGATCGAAAAAAGAAATATAGCAAACTAGCAAGTAACATGTCTCAAACAGTGTTAGACGGGAAATCAGAAAACAGCATATCTCAAACCATGTTATCAAAATACAGGAAAAGTATCCAACATGACAAATTATTAACTCACCTGGATCGCTTCTGTATCAACTGAAGGTGTAATTCCCAAGAAGCTTGCTATCTCAGCTAAGTCTGTTAAAATTAAAGGTAAGCATCCATGTTTCCAAATTCCTATTTCTGAAAAGCATCATTTCCACCGAGGAACTCCGCTTACGGATGAAAAAGGGAACGGGAACAAGAACTTACGCTGGATTCTACTATTCTCCTCGTCGCGATCCAAGCTATCCCCTTGCCAATTTTGTTGGGTGAATGGTGATCTATCCCCTAGAAGCCTACCAAGAACAAATCATTAGAGTTCTCTCCTACTCAAACAACTTAGATTTTTAAAAATGGGAATCAAACTCAAATTCTATTACATTATCAACTAGCAATACTGATGATAAGGAATTATAGAAAAACTTTACCATATATGACCTAAGCACAAACATATCCAAAAATCAAGTGCACAATTCGAGCCCAATCCAATTGTAGGAGCTCATAACCCTAAAGACGAAATAATTTGCTAGGAAACTGAATTTAATCAAAACTCCACCATCCATGACCCCAAACACTCACAAATACCGCAATCAAAAACCCTAAGAACGAAAGGATTTGGGAGGAAACTTAATCATATTAAACATTCACCAACTCAATCCGAATCTGATGGTAGGAGCTCAAAACCCTAGAACGAAAGGATTTGGGAGGAAATTTGAATTATAGCAAGAATTGGTCATGTATGACCCCAAATGCTATCGAATCCTCAGATCGAGGCTACAACTCGAGCGGAATCCAATATTATGAGATCAAAACCCTAAGAACGGAAGGATTTGGGGCACAACCCGAATTTCAACAATACTTCACCATCTATGACCCCAAAGGCCATCACACCCAAAGATCAACGTCACAATTCGATCCCAATCCGGTCGTAAGCGATCAAAACCCTAAGAAACCGAGGACTGGGGAGGGAAACACGAATCGGAACCTGAAGAAGAGCCACTCGAGGAGGGCGTATCTCTCGACCCCGGCGAAGAGGAGGGATTGGGACGGCGCATTGGCGCGGGGGTAGCTGAGGAGCGCGAGCTTCCGCTGGATCTCCTCCATTTGCTTCGACGCCATCTCCGGCGGCGGTGGCCTCGGCGGCGGAGGTGGCGGCGCCGCCCCTCTCCGACGATGGCGATGGAGCTCGTGCAGTTGTAGGGAGAAGGGGCGGAGGTGTTTGTATGTTGTGGGTGGGTAGTGGAGAGGAAATTGAAATTTGAAAAATATATATTAACTGAATGGTTTAATATATATACCCTATGCTAGGTGTACACCCCGTACACCCCTCTAGGGTGTATATCATGCACCACATTTCATCCTGGAATGGATATATATATATATATATATGAGTCCGACTGGAATACTATCAATAGCACCAAACAATTGGTACTATCAAGTTTTTAGCCCTTGGATGAAAATATGTGCGGTTGGAATTATAATAGTTTTTTAAAATTTTTACTATTCAACCAACCACCCACTAAACCCTAGAGGACCACTATCATCCTAACTGCACATTTATTAATCCAAAAGTTAAAAACTTGATAGCACCAATGACTTGGTGTTATCGATAGTATTCCAGCCTAATTATATATAAAATTCGGCTACTATATTATTAATAGTACCAAGTCATTAGCCCTATCAAGTTTTCTATCCTTAGATCAACTCCTTTAATCATTTTTACTCATTAGATTTTACTATTTTTCCAACCACCTATATATTAAACCCAAGTGTCTACTATCATCTCAACTATATATTTTTTAATCCAAGGGTTAAAAACTTAACAGTACTAATGATTTGGTACTATTAATAGTATTCCAGCCTAGCTCTCTCAAGTCCGACTACTATACTATCAAGTCATTGGTACTATCAAGTTTTCTACCCTTAGATCAACTCCTTTAATCATTTTCACCAGTTATATTTTACTATTTTTCCAACCACCTATTAAACCAAGGGTCCACTATTATCTCAATCACATATCTTTTAATCCAAGGGTTAAAAACTTAATATCACAAATGACTTGGTATTATTAATAGTAAAATATATTATTTATATCGAATACCTGATATATTTCTATAAAATTTAATTTATTTTATTTATTCATTCAAAACTATTAAATTGTTTGTATATCTTTCTCCGATTTGTTATTATTAATTTATTATTTATTTTTTAACAGAATATAAATAAAATATTAATTTTATTTTTATAACATATGTTATTTTAAAATTTTCAAGTGTTAGAAAATATATTTATTGTTAAATATAATATCTTATTAGATAAAAAGGTAAATTTATTTAACACATTAATCAAGATTAAATATTTTAACTTATGATTAATTATATTTAACTTAGAAAATATATTTTACTATTTAATTATATTTTTTTTCTAATTTGTTATCGTTATTTTACTGTTTATTTTTTAAAAATATAAGTAAAATATTAATTTTGTCATTGTAATATATATTCCTCCAAAAATTTTAATTGTTAGAAAATAAATTTATTATTAAGTATAATATCTGAATAGATAAAAAGATAAATTTATCTCACTCATTAATCAAGATTAAATATTTAACATGATTAACTGTATATTTTTAACGAACATTACTATAGAAAAATATATGAATAATTTAAAATTTTTGAATAGATAATATAAAAAGTTCAAAGATATATTTATTATTCGATATATTTACATAAAATTATATGAAATTAATCTAAAAAAGAAATCGTACTAATGTAAAGAATGAACTATATTTTAAATCCACCATTTAATCGGTTAAAATTTTAATTTTATTATATAATTTTTTAATTTATTTGATTTGAGTTTGTCAATAATAATATTTTAATTTAAAAATTTGAATGTATTGTTTATTTTTACCGATAAAGTTACTTATATTATTCCTGCAAGTATAAATTTATTAAAGTAGAGAAATTCATTTATATTTATATTTTGAGGTTGAGCTATCATTAACTAATTTAAATCAAACAAATTAAAAGATTAAATAATAGAATTAAAAATTTGAGATATCATATAATAAATTTAAAATAATATATATTTTACGTACAAATAAGAATTGCTTATTTCTCATATTGGAATAACTTTTGGAATAAGCCGTAACAAAACTAAATTTGTATTTTGATAAAAATTAGATTGTTTTTTAGAATAAAAAAAATAGTATTTGGATAGTTAGATTAAAATAGTAAAAATAAAAGTAATTATAATTTTAAAATAATAATATTTTATCTAATTAATTAATATAAAAATATTAATTAAATAATAATTTAACTTATTTAATTAACTATTATTAGATAATCCTAAATATTAATTAAAAAAATAATTAACAATAATAAGTATTGTTAATAAATAATTTAATTAACTATAAATAATTTAATAAATTAATAGGTTAATTAGTTAATTATTTAATAGTTATATAATTAGATTAGTGAAAATATTAGATAAATTAAAAAGTTAATATAATAATTAAAAATATTTTTATTTTAATTAAGTTTGTTTTCAGGTGAGAACAAACTTGTTCCAAAAAAAAAATGGAATAGCTGTTTCAAAGTTATATAACTTATTATAGAAAAACGATAACTATTGTAGTTGGCAATAACACCAAGCGCTTGGTGCTATTAAATTTTTTACGGTTATATCTACCTCTTTGATCATTTATATTATTTAGATCATATTATTCCACCAACCACATACTAAACTCTAGAGTAGGAGATCACTATCATCCTAACGGGGTATATCTCTATTCAAGGGTAGAAAACCTAGTAGCACCAATGACTTAGTGCTATTAATAGTATAATAGCACTAATTCTATATGAGTCCGGCTACTATGCTATTGATAGCACCAAGCATTTGATGTTATGTACCAAGTTTTTCGCCACTATATAAATTGAGTTCCTATACTTTTAAAAGTACCAAGTTATTGGTGCTTGTAAGTTTTTAACCCTTAGAGGAAAAAAAAGGTGTTGTTAGGATGATACATTATTATAAAAATTATTTTTTATTAATATTTTTTAACTTTTAATATTTGTATTATAATAACTTTATTTACTATTCAATTAAAGTAATAGTTAATTTTTTTTATAAATAAAATTTTTAATTATAAAGTTAAAATTAGAGAACTTATTTTAAATTATCAAATATATAAAAATGTCTTTATCTTATTAAAAGTGATTGAAAAAAAAATAAATTATTAACATCCCATATACTACAATTTCTTATATTAGAGAATTAATTTTTTATATCAAAATTTAATTAAATATACTCTATTTATAAAATTTAATAATTTAAATATATTTACTAAATTAAAATTTTAAATTTCTATTATAAGTTTTAAGTATATAGTGTATATATACTTATATTCACCCGATATAGAGAATACTTCATAGAGTGCTCTCATAATTTTAAAAAGTAATTTTTTTTAATATAATACAATATATATAATATAAAATATTTAAATAATTTATTATATAATATAATTTTTTTAATGAATATTTTAAAGCTAATTTACAGTACAGTAAAAGCGTCCAATAAATGTTATAAATGTGTTGAATATTTTTATTGACTTTTTTTTTTTTTTTAAAGAGTAAGATAGTTTAATAGGGAGGTAAATAAGTCCGTGGCTCAATATAAAGCCATTTAGTTGATGTGAGTGAGTGGTTATGTAAATAGGGACGTGGCCATTTAGTTGATGTGAGTGGTTTAGATAAATAGTGACGTAGCTTAATATAGAAATATTTAGTTGATGCGATATAATTCTAACTTTTATATCTTATAGATGGTATAGATAGATATATATATTTTAGATTCTATGTTATATAATATTTTTTTAGACATATCGAATATTAAATATATTTTTATAAAATTTAATTTTTTATATTTATTTTTTTTAAAAAATAAAATTATTTATATATATAATTTTAATATTTTATTTTTAAAAATTTTAACTATAATTAAATATAGGGTTAATTGCATATGATTTTCTGTAAATATATCGAATAGTAGATGTATTCCTTCAAAGTTCAACTTTTCATATTTATAGTTTCAAAAATCCAACGTTATTTATATATATCCTCCTGTTTATCTTCATTAGAGAAAATCTAGTTAATCATAGATTAAATATTTAATCTTGATTAATTAGTACCATTCCAGATATTTTTATATTATTTTTTGAAGGAATATTTTTGAAAGGGCAAAACTGTTATTTCACATATAATTTGTTAAAAAATAAACAGTGAACTAACGATAATAAACCGGAGGGGCATATATAAATAACTTTGGACTTTCGAAGGAATAAATATGAAAAATTAAACTTTGTTGAAATATATCTGCTATTCGATATTTTTACAAAAAATCATATGCAATTAACCTTTAAATATAATATTTAAAAAATAAAAAAATAAATTTAGCTCACCACCAACTAATATTAACTATTCACAATTTTATATTTTAGGATTAATTGCATACGGATTTCGAATACCAGATATATTCCTACAAAGTTCAACTTTTCATATTTATCCCTTCAAAAGTTTTAAGTTATTTATATATCCCTCCGGTTTATTATCGTTAGTTCACTGTTTATTTTTTAACAGATTATATATAGAATGACAGTTTTATCATTTAAAAAATATCTTTCTAAAAAATAATGCAGAAATATTTGAAAAGATAAAAAGGTAAATTTACCTCACTAATTAAATATTTAACCCATAGTTAACTAAATTTTTCTAACAGAGATATACGGTAAGGATATATATATATATATATATATATGAATAACATTGGACATAAATATAAAAAGTTGAATTTTATAGAAATATATATGCTATTCGATATATTTACGTGAAATCATATACAATTAATCCTATATTTTATATATACAAATAATATATATATTTTTTTAATAAAATTCGGTGTCAGATGGAGTGTGAAGGAACTTGTTAACAAGTGGGTGCTCCTACTTTGGGTAGCAAAAAAGAGCAAGCTAAGATAGAGATAGAGATAGAGAGAGAGAGAGAGAGAGGGGGAGAGGGAGAGGGCGAGGGCGAGGGAGATGCCTCTGCGAGGAGGAGGAGGAGGAGGGAGCGTCGGTGGCGTCGGCGGCGGCGGTGGCGGCGACGGAGCTCTCTTCTTCGCGGCGACGCTGGTGCTGTGGGCGGTGGCGGTGGCGTTCGAGATCGCGGCGGAGGGGAGGAGGGAGCTCTTGGCCGTGGCCGCGGGGTTCGTCTTCTTCCAGGGTGCGAATTGGGCGATCCGCCTCTCCCTCTCCCGCGACCCCCTCTTCGTCAACACCTCCGTCTCCCTCCTCCACTCCACCATCACCTCCGCCTCAGGTCACACGATCAACCCCCTCCCCCCCTCTCTCTCTCTAACATGCTCTCTAGATGGTTGGATTAGGGTTCTTACTTCATGAATATGTGTGAAAAGAGTCTCAGAAGCTGCTTGTGGTGGATTGCTACCAAATTGTTGTTTATGTGGAAATTGCAACATTTTGAAGCTCGGGTGAGGAATCGGCCCAGTTTTTCTGTTTCTAGGCTCATTTTAGTGTAAAATATTGTAGGGTAAATTACACCTCTGGTACTCAAAGTTTAATTTGTTGTAATTTTTTTGGCTCAAATTTTCTAAATTGCCGCAATCAAATTTCACAATCCAATTTGATCGGCTAAATATTGACAAATTGTTGGTGTAGAATTGACGTGGAAGCATTGTGATTGATGATGTGATAATAATTAAGATGCTATATAACTTTTACATTAACAATTTGTCAATATTTAGACAACTAAATTGGGTTACGAAACTTGATTGCAACAATTTAGAAAGGTTGAGCCATAAATTGTAATGAATTAAAATTTGAGGATCAAAGTGTCACACGCCTTATATATATTCCTTTAGTTTGTTATCGTTAGCTCAGTATTTATTTCTTAGCAGAATATAAGTGAAATGTCAATTTTGTCCTCACAAATATGTCACTCCAAAAATCCCAACGGGTAGAATGGTGCAAAAATATCTTTCCCAAAAAAAACCCCAACAACTCCAATAAAAAAGAAAATAAAAAAAATCCAATCCACCATTGTTTTCTATCTCTTCTCTTTCCCTTTTTCTCATTTATTCCTCTATTAAATTCCAACACCTTCATTTTTCAATCTTTTTTTTCTTCTCTATACTTTGATTTTTATGATGCTAATAAAATGCATAAAAAACAAAATAAATTAACAATACATCAACCTAAAATACATCAGATTGTCTACCGAAATTATCAGTTAATTACTACAACTGAGTTTGGATTCGTCTTGTTCTCCTCGGAGAAGGGGGAGCAACACGCGTCGTGGATGAATGGAGATCGAGAAACCCCAGTTACGGATTCAAAACTAGCATGAGGAAGAGAATGAAGAGTTTCTCTTGCTAGAATTTTGATCCTATCAGAGAGTAAAAAGATAAATTTACCTCATTCACTAACTAATGTTAAGTATTTAACTTATGGTTAACTATATTTTTCCAACGGACACTGACGGTAGAGGTATATTTAAAACCGTTAGGATTTTTGAAGAGATAAATTAATAAATATGAAAACTTGAACTTTGTATGGATATATCTACTATTCGATATGTTTATAGGAAGTTGTATGAAATTAACCCTAATCTAAATCTATGTTTGGGACTTTTCAGAAAGTCTCGAGTTCAGGAAATGTTTTAATGTTGTTGAATATAAATATTAAAACACCATGCTCTGGCAGCTTAACCTTTTAAACGGAAGAGGGTTGTTTTGCATGCTTTCTATGCTGATTGATGTATCTGTGGATTGGTGTTGGAATGCAATTGTTGGATTTGAGTTGTTGATTGTTCGGTTGACATGTTTTTGACTTCTTTTGACTTGTTCATCGGTATTGTGGCTTTTGTTTTAATTGTCTTATGTTTGTTGTTGGTGTTTGGTTTGATGTGGTTTCTGTTAAACTTGGAATGAGGAAAAAAGGAGGAAAAATTAATAACATGAGAAGCTGGCTTTATTGTTTTAATACAAACAAATGTGTTAGGACATTTATGACACCTTAGATTGAATTGGATGGGAGAGGACGAGAGTATGATGTTGGTGGAGAAGGGTTTAGTGACTTGGAGTGGGAGTCACGAGAGGTTCGGATTATCGAATCCGGTCGGGTCAAAAGATTCTGTTGGGATAGAATTGTTCAAAGCAATCCAACCCTTTCGATAATACTTTCAAGTGACCTATACTTTTTGTTTATTAGAAGTTTGCTCTTCGACAAAAGCTTATAACAAGAGGTGTATGCAAATGCTAAGGAAAGTTTGGTTATCTGAGAAATGAGGATAAAGCAGGAAGAGACAAATAGACAAAGCAACAATGCAAATCGGGACACAAGAAAAGCGAATGATTTATGCAAATGTGCAAGAGTAAAAGTACCTAAATTTTGCTCATGAAAGCTTTGAAACAGTAATTGTGTGCGATGTCTACGAGATTTTTTTTTTGGCATATTGCTCTTGTAATTGAGTGTTGTGTGGCCTAAATTGCCACCAATATGATCGAGAACATTAAGTTTCATGTGAAAATCACAATCTATTCTCCCCCATTCTCTTGCACCGGGGGGGGTGTGTGTGCAAATGTTACATGGGACTTATAAATTTGTACTATGCTCAAGCCAACCACATATTGTGTGAGAAGGATTGGATTGGATGTGATACAATACTCTCAACAATGAATGAACATGCATAGTTGTCATTCTCCTATCGAAAGATAAAGTTCCCCAGTCTGTAGTGTGATTTGATTGTTATTTTGAAGCTTTTGTTGCTCCTGTTCTGGCAGCAAAGAACCGCACTTCTGATTATCGCTTGTTCGGTATATTGTAGATTGCTTGCTTGTCACACATTTAGCATATTTTAGTCTGCATAATCATCATGAAAGAGGTCTCCTTGACTAGGGTTTATAGAAAAATCTCTATAACATATGTTCATTTCAAAAAGAGAGAATTTACATTATCCCATTTCATTGTTGAGTAAGGGACGAATTGATATGTACTGTAACTAAATTGCTTGTGATTACTGTTTTGACTTACTGTATGTGGATTATTTTCATAATAAACAAATCTTAGTTTCTTTACATTGTTGTTATCTTTCTAAATGAAGCATAATGATATACTGTCTTGGGCGTAACAATTGCTAACTTTCACCTGTTGGCATATATGGTACAGTTGTATTTGCTCTGGTTAATCAGTGGGTTATTAGAGGACTTGGCAAAATGTTCGAACATGAACAGTTGTTTGGTGGAACATGGCTTGGTGCGTATTCAGCTCTATGCTTTTCTTGTGGCTACTTTGCTTATGACCAACTGGACATGATTCGGTATCGACTATATAGCGGGTGGATTCCTTCCATTCTTGTGCATCACCTGATCCTTCTGGTTTGCTTTACGCTAGCTTTGCATCGGAAAGTCACGATCAACTATCTCGTTCTCTCCCTTGTGTGTGAGGTAGGTCATTACATTTATAGGTCTCAGTGCTTGTTCCACTGTCGCTTTTGTTTTCGGCCACAGCCACCTCCAGGAGACGTTTGGTAAACAGAAAAGTCACTTTTGCTGTGGCAGGAACCCCAAATGAGGTTTTGAGCTCCAGAAACAAAATCTCCAATTTGTAGCTTTTGCTTCTACAGCTTAGAGAAGCTGTTGGGTGATTTAATATTGTGTTTCTCTTAAAAGCACTTTTCAAACAATACTTCATGTAACAGCAACACTTCTACAACAGTATTAACGAGGTGTGCTTATTTGGCCTGACTTGTGGAACAACTTTTCTATTTGAAAAAGAAGTCAAGTGTTTAGCAAACAAGAAGTCTAGAACTTATGTTGTGACAGAAGCTTAATCGTGAACTCCAAGAAAAGTTGTACTTATAAACCTTAATTCTCTGCATTTTTTGTTTTTTTGGAGAAATAAACACTGGGAGAGAACTTCCATATCCACATAACAGTGTTATCAGCTTCTTGAAAGTAGAGATTCATTTCAGAATTAGAAAGGAGTAATGTGCAGCTGCATTATGATCAGGATATTTATGTGCGAGGATACAATCTGGAAACCCCTCTATTACTATTTTCAGAGCAATTATTTCCCAAAAAGTTCCCATGACTGTTCTGATTTTCTAGTAAGAGAGTACAGTATATGTCCTCTGTTGAGAGTGCAAATGAACATAGAATTATTAACACCATTTAGCCAAATTGAGGTGAAACAATACTTTTCGGTCCAGCTTTAGCTCTACTTTCTTGTTATTTGATTTTGCCAATTTTAAAAGAAAGAAATAAAAAGCAATCATTTCCGTTCGACCCCGTGTTTCTCCTAAACCACACTAATAGAAAGAATACTTGTACTAATCCATCTAGACTGATAAATATATGTAATGTTAATCTCAGCATTCTTTTTGTTCTTTGCAGCTCAACTCCATATTTTTACATGTAAGAAAAGTACGGCGAATGGCTGGGTTTCGTGATTCCAAGAGCAGGATGGTTAAAGTTGAATGGGCACTCAACTGGGCCACCTTCTTTATTGCAAGGCTTCTCTGCCACATCCTTATTACATACAAGCTCATCATCGATGCCCATAAGTTTGATCGAGGAATCGAGCTCCCACTGGCTCTGTTTGGAATGGCCGGAATGAATTTGCTCAATATTTTCTTAGGCCTCGATTTATTAAAAGCCTATCGGAGAGAGAGGAATCAGCAGAGGCATCAAGAATGAATGTTTTCCTGAATGGCTCCCAACCTTTCAACTGTTACAATTCAGTCTTAATATTTGCATTTTTCTTAATGCGATCTTACCTTTACGGACGTTCAAATTCATTCATCAAATTGCTGCATGAGCAACTTTTGGATTTCTCATTCGGCAGATATTGCCATCCAATTGAACTGAGGACTTTAATGGCTAGTGTAGGATTGCCAAGGGATTCAAATTGTGACGACTAAGAGGTATGGGATCAATCTGAAACCTTCTGAAAACTTCGCGGACCTTGGTGCAAACTACTGTTTTGGTATTCCTGATATTTCTCTCCTCATATACTGAACCACAGATGGTTGAGAGGTATGTCTTTGTTTGAGCCTCTCTAATTCACTTTTCCTGCAATCAATATGTTGTGTATCTAAGTATACTAAAGCACTTCTTTACAACCACACACAAATTGTTCAATGTATTTGGAATTTTTTTTTCCCCTATTGTTAACACAGTAAGTTTGTATATTAAATTATGAGCAAGGAAAATGTATCACTTGCTTCATGAGTACTTGTGTTTTTTGTTTGTTCAAACTGGTGTTGCTTCAAAGTTTCCACTACATGTCTTTGTTGGCAACACACCTAGCTTGTATAGAAAATTAAACTTGTTTGCTTGATTAAAATGGATACTTTGTGGGGTTATTATTATTTTTTTATAAAACTGAAGCTTTGTTGCACTCAGTTTACTCATATTAGAGTAATAAATTTATAGAACTTTTTTCTCTATTTACTTTGATTAGTAAAACTTGGTATATCATGGCTTTGTTTCCAGAGCATATAGTTGATTAAAGTTATGAATGAGAGAATGAAAAGAACTTGGCCATGAAAAGAAGAAACTAAAGAGAAAAACATTTGCCATTTTGGGTACAAAGTAGAAAAATTTAAACTTAATTAAAAAAAAAAAAAAAAAAATTTAACTTAGAAAGGAAAAAAAAGGTCCCACCGGGATTCGAACCCAGGTCGCCAGATTCAAAGTCTGGAGTGCTAACCACTACACCATGGAACCAGGAATTAAACTTTAAAGTTTATAAATGCAATTATTAATTGAATATTACATTTACTAATTTGAGAATTAGTATAAACTTACAAAATGATATCCTAAAAAAAAAAACTTAAATTTACTAAAGTTTATTTAGTGAATAATGATGAAATTAAAAGTAAAAGTAGCTTTATAATAATATATTGTCCTTAATAAGCCATTAGTTATAGCTTGGCACAAACAAGTGATATTAATGCAGCTATTTTTATTTTACTAGAAGTAAATCAATTTTATTAAATCTACTTATCTATAGATAGTAATTAGATTTTTTTTTTTTTTTTTTTGACAGAGAGTATGCTATTCATTTTTTTTTTTTTTTTTTTAAAATAAGCTTAGTTAAAAATATAAAGCAATTAGGTTTAAAACTTAAGATCTCGCATACTAATCATTAAGCCTTCTGGCACTTGTTTTTTATTAATATTATAATGAACTATATTAACAACACCATCTGATTCAGATTCACAAATAAATTAATTAAAAAGAAAAAAAAAAAAAAAAAAAATCAAAAGCTTTAGTTGCTACTGGTTATGTTTGTATCTGATAAAAAAAATCATTGAATCAGTCGCTTCCTAATAAAGTATATCAAAAATATAAAGCAGTAATCATCATTATTATTATAAAATATATATAATGATTTATTGAATGAATAAGTTTTAAATGACTTTATTAGAAAATTATTTGAAATTTAAATAGTTTAAATTAATATTCAACCAAAAAAAAAAATAAAAAGTTAAAGAAAAAAAGCAAAAAAACAAAAACCATGTCGGACCGCACGGTCCTACGGCATGGCCCAGCCCACATTAGAATGCGGGCCGGGTTGGCCAAAACCCGTTTTACATCCCTGACCCTCAAAAAGGTATACAAATATTATTCCTTAATCTCTATTAACTAACACAAAAAAAAAAAAAAAAAAAAAAAACAGAAAAAAAATAAATAAAAAACAAAGACAAAAGCAAAAAAACTACAAGACCAAAAAGAAAAATAAAAACATTGCCCACATGCCACAATATGCTACATCAATCTACTAAAGCTAACAAAACGATTTTCTTTGTATATGTTTACTCTTTATCTGTATGACTTGACTACTACTGCTTTGAGATTCGAGCTCTTTGAGCCCAGATCACCAGGATGAAGCTTGTGATGTCAAACAACTAAAGTGTTTTCAATAGTTAACTCCATCTTCTCAGCTTCTAGTAGGAAATCATCAAAAGATGCTAATGTCTTCAGCTGCTGGTGAAGAGAAGCTATTGTTTTCTGGCACTCTGCTAGCTTATCGGCTGTGTGACCAAGCTCTTTTTCCTGCAGTTCAAAATAAGATTGTTTCAGTAAGAACAATTCAGGATCAATCAAGATGATGTATATGTAGTCCTAAAGTTTTGTCCAGATTTCTTTTTCATCCTCAGAGTTTCAACTGTAATAATTGGAATCATAAAAAGATGAATTGAAAAATAATGGCACCAAACTTTACCTGTTTAATGTTCAAGTCCCCGCCAATCATGGGCTGTTTATGACCATATTCACTTTTTCTTCTGAACTCATCCTCTAAATTCTGACACTTTGCTGCCAATGTCGCTGACAAAGCCCTCTCTTTTAGGACTTCTTTTTCTGAAAAGCCCAAACTTCCACGTAATTCTGCCACTTCGTTTTGTGCTAACGCAAGCTTAGCCGTCATTTCTTTCGCAATATTTTTGTAGCTTCTATCTCAACTGCATTTACTGCAGACGACTTCCTCGCTGCCTCGATGTTATCTTCTAATGAACTCGCCTTCTTTTGTAACATCTCAACTTCAAGATTTGCCAAGTATAGTTGATCTTCTAGTTCCTTAACTCTCGCCTCTTTGGCTTCCGAAGAAGTCCGATATGTATTGGTTAATTCCTCGTTTTTCGCTACCGAGTCCTCCATATTTTGATATTTAGATTCGAATTCAATTGACAATGCCTTCTCCTCGCCAACTTTCCTTTCTAATGAACTCACTTTTTCATTTAACATCATGATTTCTTTATGCGCCAACCCGAGCTCGAATTCTACTTCTTTTTTCTTTGCCTCTTGTTTCTCCAACAACACCTTATTCTCCTCAACTTTCTTTTCTAGGAAACTAGCCTTATCCCTCAACATTCCTGCATCCGAAAGTGCTGATTCAAGTAGAAGTTCCATCTCATTTTTTTTAGCTTCCAATGCATCCATTTTCTTACACCTAGCTTTGAGCTTCTCCGAGTAGCACTTCTCGTCTTCGACCTTTTCTTCTAGTAATCCCACCCTCTTCTTTAAGTCCCCAATTTCCATCCGTGCTGTGTCAAGTTGAAGTTCCAATTCACCTCTCTTTGCCTCCATGGCTTCTGCTTCTACCTCGAGAACATGCTTTTCCCCATTTAATACATTCAGCTGCCGTTGCAACTTGTCCGACTTCTCTGACGATGCCGAAAACAGAAACCGAGCTTTCTCCAAATCCTTTTTTAGTTCGGCTTTCTCGGTCTCTAACTTCCCAGTCTTCTCCTCTAACTCAACCATTTGTCTATTTACATCTTCTAATTCACGTTGCGACAAGCAGTTTCTATTTATAGTGCATTCGGAATCGGCTTCTGGCTCGTGAGTAGAGCTTCCGAGGGAAGCCTGGGGCAATGCCGCGAGCCTTTCCATTTCAAGAAAGTCATCCATTAAGTCGATTTCTACCGAAGGAGTGATACTTCTCGTACTTCTCTTCTCGCTTTTGAACTGATCAAGCTCATTAATTAGAGCCGACGCCCATGAATCCGAGCCACAGTCTGATAGACTATCCGCGATAGATTCCACAGAAACCGAGTTCGGTACAGGCCTGAACTCATTAACTAGCATTGATTTCCGTGCACAAGCACGAAGCCGGCGGCATTCAGCTTCGAGCTTAGCAGCCTTCTTTACACTCTCCAGTTGCTGCTTGCTTGCCGTTTCTGCTGCTTTCGTGAGAAGCTCTTTCTCAACTGTAGTAATTTGGAGATCCTTGGAATGTGACATTAGTTCGACTTTGAGAGCCGAATTCTCTTTCTCGAGAGAATCGAGTTTTAAGAGAAGCTCGTGGTCGAAGGAGATGGAAGTTTCGGCTTTTGATTGCAGGTGGGCTTGGAGATCAAGTGCTTTTCTCTCAAGCTCCAGCTTTTCCGACTCCCACTTTTGACTTTGCTGAATGAGAGCATTATGAATTTTCTGTTCTTGATCATGTCTTAACTGTCGGAGTTGCCTTAAACATTCCTTCAGGGCATCATCAAGGTGTCCAATCCTATCTTCAAGATTCGAGTTCTTTTGAGCTGCAGCATGAAGCTGTTGTTTCAAAGCTGAAACTTCTTTTTCCGCTTTTTCCCAGCCTAGGACAGGAAGTAGCAAAAGCAACTTAGCAGGTTATTCAATATCATCGACACACTTGGCCAAGTACGTTAGCAATCGAATCTGATTTAGATTTAAAACTAGATCCTTCTGTCAAAGCGACAGCAAAAGTAAGATCCTTAAAAAGAGAACATTTCGAAAACCTGCTTAGGCCCTTCAAGTAGAATTGGCTTTAAAAGCATAACCAACATCTTTTGTTTAAGATCTCCCAACAGCTATTCGCAGCAGCAGAAGCTTGAAAGTAGCTCATTTCAGCCTTCTGCCCTAGTAAAAGCTCCACTCGATGTGTTTGCCAAATGTTTGGCTTCTAATTCTCGCAATAGAGAAGTTGTTCTAGAAACTAGGCTAAGTAGGCACTAAGCAGAAAAGGTCGGACGCTGCTAACTCATTTACACATAGTAAACAAGCACTGTAGAAGGATTTAGACTTACAACTTGAACATTAGTCCGTACTCGAGTAATTTGATAAAGATTATTCAGGTGGTATTTTCATACCTAGAACAGCTTCTTCTGCGACTTTTGCATGCTGATTCACTAAAAGCGCAGCCGATAGTTTCTCAGTCGAAGCCTTTACAGTTTCATTTACTCCATCAGAAGCACTTTTGACGAGATCTCCGGTAATTGAGCATGATTTGGGGAAACCTTCAACACTTCCTGCTCAGCAACCAAAATAATCAGTAACTAGTGAACAAATCATTCATATCTCTTGCCGAAATTAAGAAATGTACAACGAAATATCTTAAAAGGTTGTTTATTCTTAAGACTCATAGAAACACTTAGGGTTGATTTGTTTGCGTGGATCTCAGAGGTCGAACTCGTGACTCTGCGAAAGTCGACGGCGTCAGCGTCTGTTGTGGGCCTCGTGGCACCAAATTCACGAGATCACCCAATCTCCCACTAACAATTATACAGAGATCAGCCTTTTGACTTTGAGTTGAGTTCCCAAAAAGCTCTAATTCAATGCGGGAGAGTAGTGATGCTTAGCGAATTCACATCAAATAATTGGACCAAGAACAATTCAACTCAATAAACATCCAATGCAAGATGCTGAAATTTCCAAGTACTGGTCACAAACAACACTGTTTTAAAATGTTAAAATAAGCTACATTAATGCCAAAATTGTTTCAAATCAACCACATAGCCCCAAAATTCTAGTAATTTTTCTTAACAAGCTTAAGATCATATAAAAGTCAAATGGCTCGAAAGATCTAAATCTGAGCAAATGTTCAGGGGATCTAATAAATGCTTTGAATCCAATCCAATCCATGATAAACATAAATTACTGATACAATAAAACTAGCAAAGAGAGCCTCACCTGATCATCTGAAAACCTCGCAGAATGCGAAGATGGCGAGCCCGAGCTCTCGGTCTCGCCGCCGGTGGTCTTCTCCGACGGCTTCCGCCGCCACAGCCAACTCCGGCGGTCCATCGTGTGATCTCCACCGTCCAATTCTACCACATCAATTGCTGATAAAATCAAACACCCTTCATAATAAAAAACAAAAAAAATGGAACAAAAGTTGAAAATTTTTTGAATGGAAACTCATGCTTGATCGATCATCAAATCCACCAAAAAATAAGCCAAAAAAAAGGGGAAAAAAAAAAGGAATTTTGGGAGAAAATCGGAGATAAATCCCCTCAAAAACACCAAAAGGGAGCAACCCAATACCCAAAAATCCCAACTTGGAAAAAAAAATTGATCCAAATCGAAAAACCCACATAAAAATTACCCAAAAAAGGGGCCAAAAATGGGTCAAACATAACAATAACTGCTTCTCCCTTACCTCTAATATATATATATATATAATTATAATTGAAGAGAAAATTACAGCATAAGATTTATACAATTCCTACCTATTTCGAAGAATATATGAAGAACAATAATTATAAAAAAAAAAATTACAAATTTATGAATGTAGGCGATTTTGTCTCCGTTTTTTAAAACGGAGTCGCCCTCATTCCCGCCTACATTCTCTGTTAATTCTTAGGCCACTGATATTAGTACTGCAAATAAAGAGAGAAGAGAGAGAGAGAAATAATTAAGGTAGTGATTAGGTAGTAATTGTTTTAATTAAAATAAATCTAAATTGATTTTAAAAATCTATATTTTGTTTCTTCAAAAATTTAAATTGATGAGTTTAGCACCCCTCTGATAGAATCAGTCATTATTCCGTCAATTTCTTATAATTTATATTAAAAATATTTTTTTAAAGGCTAAATTACAGAAAACTCCCCTGTCATATCCCGCTTTTCTACTTTACCCCCTGTTATTAAAAAGTCGACAATCTGCTCCCTCGTAATTACCGGATTGTGCAATAACCCCCCGCCGTCAGTTGACCGTCAGTTTTTTTGAAAATATAATTTCATATACCCAAAATACCCTTAGAAAATATCCTTAAAAAAAAAAAAAAAAAAACTTCGGAATAAAAAAAAAAAAAAAAAAAAAAACTTCAGAATAAAAAAAGAGGGCATTTTCGTTATTTTACCATTTCCGTTAACGTCGTTGCCCCCTAAATACAATTCGGTAATTACGAGGGGGCAGATTGTCGACTTTTTAATGACAGGGGGGTAAAGTGGAAAAGCGGGATATGACAGGAGAGTTTTCTGTAATTTAGCATTTTTTTTAATTTTAATAAAATAAAATATAGATTTTTAAAAATTAGAAAAAAAAAAACTATTTTAGACTTAGAATAATAATGTTTTATTTATCATTTAATGTGGTGTATATATTAGAACAATAATTAAAGTGTTTCTTGTGCTGTGTTGCAGTTGAGAAGTTACTTGCATGGAAAATGTCTGCTTCTGTTGTTTTGTCAACAGAAATTAAATTCGTCCGTAAATTTACTTTTTAAGATTGTGGATGGTGTCAAAATCAATCACGAGAATTACTTCAATCAAATTTTATAATTTAATTTAGTTAACTAAATTTTGATAATGTAAAAAAAATATAATAGTTTCATTATTAATGATACGACAGTAATTAAGATGCTTATATCAGTAATTCCGAATATTTAATCAGCTAAATTAGATTATAAAATATTATTATAATAATTTTAAAAATTCAAATAAATAATAAAAAAATTAATTGTCAAATTTTTCTTTTTATCTTTTTATGTAGTACAGTATAAAAATTTAAGATTAAATAAAAAAAAAATGGAATTATTATAGTTCTAAAGTTATTAACTTTTTAATCAAATAAATATTTTGCTTGAACTTTAGTTTGTTTGAGAGAGAGAAAGGAATAATTAAGGTAGTGATTAAGTAGTGGTTATTTTAAATTAGGATAATAATTCTTTGTTTATTTATCATTAATTAAATGTGGTGTATATTAAACAATCATTAAGGTGTTTCTTGTGAAATACTATATGTTTATTTTGTTTTTTCCTCTATGCTTTAAATGAGTTCCCAGTTTTGGTCAATGGATTTATTTTTTTTGGGGTTAATTACATCAGTGGTCCCCAATCTTTTTTCAATTTTTTAATGAATCCTTTTTTTTTTTTTTTTTGGTCCATTGAATCTCTTATCTTCATAATTTATTTTAATTGGATCATAAACGCCCAGTATTACCCTAGCGGAGTTGCCACGTGGCAGTATAGAATTGGCCGAATCTTATTAAAAAAATGAATACTTGCCAGTATTTCTCTTTTTTGGGGAATAATTGCATATATATCTCCATAAACTAAGCATGTTGCATTTATATCCTCATAAACTAAGCTTTGTATTTGTAAATTAAGACCGTTGGATCTGTTTTGGCTTCTTCTGAAATATCTTTGATTACTAATTTTAGAAGTGTGATGAAGCGAATAAGAACAAAATAGTATATTTAGTAAATATATGATGCCTTTTGACTTATAAAGAAATATATTTATAAAGTTTTAGAATATATATATATATATATATATATATATATATATATATATATATATATATATATATATATATCCAAGTAATTGGTGCTATCAAGTTTTCAACCATTGGATGAAAAGATATGCGGTTGGATTATAATGATCCCCTAAAATTTTTACTATTCAACCAACCACCTAGTAAATCCTAGGAGCCACTATCATCTTAACCACACATATTTTAATCCAAAAGCTAAAAATTTGATAGCACCAATGACTATATATTATATATATATATATATATATATATATATATATATATATATATATATATATATATATATAAAGTAGAGCATATATACTTTTAAAAGTATAAACTCATTCATGCTTATAAGTTTTTTACCATAAAATTTATATTGGGATCCGTGTTATTGTAAAGGCATTTAAAAAAAAAGAGAAATAAAGTACGATTGTACAAATTCTAATACAAATTTTATGGTAAAAAATTTACAAGCATGAATGAGATTGTACTTTTGAAAATATATAAGCTCTACTTTATATATATATATATATATATATATATATATATATATATATATATATATATATATATATCGTAGGGTTACTATACTTTTATGAGTATAAACCCTTTTGTACTTATAACTTTTTCACCCTTGGATAAAGGAATGTGTGGTTAGGATGATAGTAGTCCCACTAGGGTTTACTAGGTTGTTGGGGAAATAGTAAAAATCTTAGGAACTTCTATAATCCTAACTGCACATTTCTTCATCCAAGGAATGAAAATTTATGAGTACAAAAAATTTTTACTCGTAAGAGTATAGTAGCCGGACTCTATGGTGACATTTGGTTTGGGTACAAAGGGGGGATATCCCCCCTTTGTATCCAAACAAAACTGGAATGGGGGGAATAGGTGGGTATACCTATTCCCCCTTACCGGGTTGTCCCGGTAAAAATCGGAACAACCCGGTATTAGAGGGTGATTTCGGTCCCCCCTCCCCGCGAACAATCCCGAACAAGGCCCCTTACCAAGGCAGAGTGCCTTGGGAAGGGGACTTTGCTTTTCTTTCCTTTTTTTTTTTTTTTTTAATATGCTTTTTTGATTTTATTATTTTTTTATTTTTTTAAATTAGAATGTTTAAATTTTAAAAAATATTTAAATTTTTAATTTTTAATTTTATAGATTTTAATTTTTTTAATTTTATATTTTAATAAATCTAAAAATTTTATTTTATTTTTTTTAAAAAAATATTAATTTTAAAATTTTAAAATTTATACAATTTTTTTATAATTTTTTTTAAATTTATATAAATTTTAAAATTAAAATTTTTACTCCCACTTAAAATTTAAAAATTAACTTTTTTTTTTTTGCTCCCACTTAAAATTTTTATAAAAATTAAAATTAATAAATATTAAAATTTCAATAAATTTTGAAATTTTAATTATGAAAAAAAAAATTAAAAAGGAAAGGATATTTTAGTTTTTTAACACAAAAAGTTAATTCTCTATTTCTCTTATTCTTCAATTATTTCTAAATACTATTTTTTTTATGCCTGATACTAACCTAAAATCCAACCAAACACAAATTTACATTAGTTCCAGCTTGTTTCAAAATTTATACTTATTCGTGGTACAACTAATTCTCTTTTACACCTCAACCAAGCGAACCCTATATATATATATATATATTACAAGCACTAAGTAATTGGTGCTTGTAAGTTTTCTACCGTTAAATCTATCCCTTTGACTAATTTCACCTCTTAGATTATACTATTCTACCAACCACCCACTAAACCCAAGGGGTCACTATTATTTTAACCACACATCCTTTTATCCAATAGCTAAAATCTTATAAATATTAATGACTTGGTACTTTTAAAAGTGTAGGAGTTCAATTATATATGAGTCCGGCTATTGTGCTTGTAAAAGCACCAAATAATTAGTGTTTATAAGTTTTCTACCGTTAGATCTATCATTTTGACTAATTTCACCCCTTAGATCATACTATTCTACCAATTTGTGTGCTTTTAGAAGTGCAAAGTATTCCGTGCTATTAAGTCATTTTCAATATTGGGATCCGAATCGATGATCAGTTCCATTAGACTTAATTTAGAATATTTAAAATATTAAGAAAATAAATTTTATAATTTTTTGATATTATTTATCTAGTGATCGAAAGGACTTGAAATCAACGGTTGAAAAAATAAAAATCTCACAAAATGTGATTATATGGCACTAAAATTTTAAATAAAAAATACTGATCTTATTTTATATAGTATAAAATATTTTTACATCGTTAAAATATAAACGTCGTACCATGATTATTAAAATTACTGATTTTAATTTTTTGTTATCATACACTTTATTTAGGGTGTATGGATAATATTGCAAAACACTTTGAGGTTATTTTGGGGGTGATTTTTATTTTATTTTTATATGTAGTAAATGGGTTTCTAATTTCGTCAATATATTTATTTTTCTATTTATATACCAATAAAAATAATAGTGGGTTACATACATCTTATAAACAAGAAAGGTTTTGATGTATATATATCGGCATTTCTTTTTTTGGATCATGTGTGATGTAACAAAAAAAAATAAATAAATCTACCTTGCATTGCTTAAAGAAATTATTACTTACGGTTAGAATTTGATTAGATTTATAATTAAATATTAATTTGATTAAAATTAATATTTAAATCTGTTAAAATAAATTAATTTAAATTTAAATATTAATTAGAATATAATTTTAATTTAAGTAGATTTGGATATATTTTGGATGGAGTTTATATATATATCTAATGTAGAGAGCTTATATATATATATATATATATATATATATATATATATATATATATATATATATATATATATATATATATATATATATATATATATATGTATACACACGCGCGTATGAGACTTTTGAAGAGAACCGTATTTAAAGGAAGTCATATAGATTACATGCACCTTGTGCACGGATATATGCGAGAGAGAAAATAGAGAAGTATTTTAGGTTTATAGAAGACGAGAGAAAGGTGAGAAAGGTTTAAGAAAAGGGCTCAAGTTGAAACTACTCTATTATAAAAGAGAAGTCGGTGTAATATTTTTTCTTGGTTAATGAATCTTATTTCACCTGCATATTTTTCTATTTTGATTTTTCTTTTCTTTGTGGTTGTGTTGGTTCCAGTTCCGTTGAGAATACGGGTTTATAGGAAAAATCCAATTTGACACTTCCGTTGCAGAATTCCAACACTAGATGGTACCGAAGTAGATTGTGATACCGGAACGGATTGTGGATTCACAGAATTTGGTACCTGGGCGGGTATCGGATTCCTAATAATTGGTATCGGAGCTAAAGGTTATCGATCTTCGGGAGAGATCGACGGAGATGGCCACGAAGTTCGAAATCGAGAAGTTCAACGGTAAGAATAATTTCTGCTTGTGACAGATTAAAGTTCGAGCGGTTTTGGTACAATAGGATTTGGACCAAACGTTGAACGGAAAAAAGCAAAGCCGGCGGAGATCACGGATGCGGCATGGGAGAAGATGGAGTGGAAAGCGTTGAGTACGCTTCATCTATTATTAGCAGATGATATTCTTTACAACATAGCCGACGAGTCAGCACCGGCGAAGTTGTGGAAGAAATTGGAAGATCTGTACATGACCAAGTCCGTGACGAATAGATTGTATTTGAAACAGTGACTGTTTACGCTGCGGATGTAAGAAGCGACTAGCTTACATGAGAATTTGAATAAGTTCAACAAGGTGGTGACCCAGTTGACCAGTATCGGAGTTAATCTGGATGATGAAGATAAGACGCTAATTTTACTTTCTTCGTTACCCGGTGACATATGAGCATCTGGTGACCACGTTGCTTTATGGTAAGGAGACCATAAGCGTGGAGGTGGTCACAGCTGCGCTTCTCTCGAATGAGATGCGAAAGATGACTCAGGAATCCGGCATGTAAAGCCATGATACAGGTTTGATGGTAAAAGCGAAGAAGGATGCAAAATTATTGGCAATCGGAAGCAGACAAAAGAAGGCGCTATCCGAGGTGGAGTGCTTCTATTGTCACAAGAAAAGTCACATTAAGCGCAACTGTCATAAGCTTAAAGATGATATGAAGGAGCTAAAGCGCCAAAAAAAAAAGACTGTTGCAGATCAGGACAAGGAGACGTCAGCGATGGCACAGGCGGTAGAATCGGAGATGATCGGTTCTGATGTGCTATGCGGCGACCGGTGATACCAAAATTTCGGATGATGTATGGGTGCTCGATTCGGCGTGTTCCTTTCATGTCTGTCCGAAAAAAGAATCTTTTGCTACCTATAAGGAAATAAAAGGTGGAAAAGCTCTTATGAGGAACAAAACGGCGTGCAAAGTTCTAGGAGTAAAAATTCGGATGCACGATGGGGTCGTGAGGATGGTGACAGGTTCCTGGTTTGAAGCGGAATTGGATCTCGTTAGGTGAGTTGGACTCGAAATGTTGCAAAATTTCAAGCTTAAGGTAGGGCTTGTGTGGTGAGCTCGGTGCAACGATTGAAAATTACAAATCAAACCAAGTGGAGACCGTTAGGATTGGTTAGATTTGTAATTAAATTTTAATTGGGTTAGGATTAATATTTAAATATGTTAGAGATAAATTAATTTGAATTTAAATATTAATTAGAGTATAATCCTAATTTAAGTAGATTTGAGTATTATCTTGGTGGAGTTTTATATAATATATAATATATATATATATAATCTATATATATATAGAGGAGAGAGAGAAAGGGAGGAGAGAGAGAGAGAGAGAGAGACGGAGAGGATAGAGAGGCGAGTTGTCCGACTAGAATTCGTATCATAGAGAGAGAGTCCCTAGGTGCTATCAAACCAAGCAATCGGTGTCTCAGTTTTAACCGTTGGATGAAAAAAAATGCGGTTGGGATTATAGTGGTCTTCTAAAATTTTTACTATTCAACCAACCACCTAGTAAACCCTACGGGACCACTATCATCTTAACCACACACCCTTTAATCCAAAGGCTAAAAACTTAATAGCACCAATCACTTGGTGCTATCGATAATATTCCAGCATTATATATATCTAATATATATATATATATATTATATATATTATTATATATATATATAAAAGTACGTATGAGACTCTTGAGGAGAAGAAAAGAGAGAGCATGTGAGAGAGAAAAGAGAGAAGTCTTTTAAATTTATAGAAGACAAGAGAAGGGTGACAAAGATTCAGGAGGAGGGATCGGATTGAAACTACTCTATTGTAGAATAATTTTTCTCTTGGTTAATGAATGTTATTTCACCTGCATATTTTTTTTGTTTTGATTTTTTTTTCTTTGTGGTTGTGTTGGTTCTAGTTCTGTTGAAAAGACGAGTTTATATAAAAATTCGATTTAACGCTTTCATTGCGGAATTCCAACACTAGACGTAGATTGCGATATCAGAACGGGTTACGGATTCACAGAATCTGATACCGAGGCGAGTATTAGATTCCCAACACTTACTCTAACCCATGTTTGGTTGGGGGATAAAGGGGGGATAAGGAGGCTATCCCCCTTTTATCCCCAAACACACACAAAAAAAAGAAGAAGGGGTTTGTTATCCCCTTCTTAACGGACTATACCAGAAAAGCAATAAGGAGGGTGATAACAATTCCTCCCTTGAATGGGAATAGGGTTGTTTCCATTCGGAAACAACTTTATTTCTATTTTTTTTTAATTTTTTAAATTAAAATTAAAATTTAAAATGTTGAATTTATTTCTTTTTTATTTTATAAATTTAAAAATTTTTAACTTTAATTTTTTATAAATCTAAAAATTAAATTTTTTTTTAAAATTTATACAAATTTTTAAATTTTTAAAATTTTTATAGAAATTTTTAAATTTATACAAATTTAAAAATTAAAATTTTTGCATCATCTTTTGCACATTATTCGAGAAAATTTAAATTTAAATTTTTACATTTTATAACTTTTAAATTTTTAACTTTAATTTTTAATAAATTTAAAAATTTAAACTCTATTATTTAAATGCTAAATTTTAAATTTTAATTTATACAAATATTAATTATTAGTTAATTAATATTTTATATTAATTAATTAAATAAAATATTATTATTTTAAAATTATAATTTCTCTTATTCTTACTATTTTAATCTAACTATCCAAACGTTATTTTTTTTTTATTCCAAAAACAACCTAATTTTTATTCAAACGTAAAATTAATCTTATTCCTGCTTACTTCTAAATTTATATCTATTCCAAATATAAAAAAATTTATATCTTTTAAATTTATTCAGAAAGCAAACAAAGCTAAATGTACCACATCACCTTTGCACTATTTCCAAAATCAAGTTCACCAACTACTTAAATGATGTTTGTTTATTAATTTAATATTGTTCTTTTGTTGGGTCATCAAATTAAAAGTATAGAATTTATTGCACCAAAATTGTCAAGTTTAATATGCCAGTCCTACATACATGGTGCTTCTGGTGTATATATATTATATATATATATATATATATATATATATATATATATATATATATATATATATATATATATCTATAGAGTCCGGATAGTATCAAGCAATTGGTGCTACTAAGTTTTTAACTCTTGGATGAAAGTATGTGCGGTTGGGATTATAGTGGTTCCCTAAGATTTTTACTATTGAACCAAAAATTTGATAGCACGAATGACTTGGTGCTATCGATAATATTCCAGTATATATATATATATAAGTGTACACCCCATGAGGGGTGTACATCTTACACCCCACCTTATCCTGGGGTGAGGTGAATTCCACTGGTCACTCAATGTGACCAGTGAAAGAAGTCACACCCTAGGATGGAGTGGGGTGTAGGATGTATACCCCTCGTGGGGTGTACAGCTAGTATCCCCCCATTATATATATATATATATATTATATATGTGTGTGTGTGTGTGTGGTGTGTATGTATCGTATATCTTAATCATATGTGGTGTGTGGTGTCTAGACATCCACTTGTTATGGGCCAAAAAAAAACTGTTTACGATGATAACGATGATGACATCCATGACATGCATAGACTGCCAACCATCTCCCCACCCCACCCCCGCAACTCCAGACATCCATGACATGCATAGACTGCCCACCATCTCTCCCCCTTCCCCATTCCCCCGGCTCCTCAACTGTGTACACAACACATGCCCAAATCTTAATCTCAATGATCATAAAATAATAATGTTTATCTTAATCATAAGTCTCTAAAACTTATATTATATATATAAATAAATAAATAATTTTTGTACATATCAAAAAGGATGTATATTTTATTAAACTCCACCAATTTCAATATATGATGAATTTTACTGATCACTTTAAAGTGACTAATAAAAAATTTTTCATTCTGAAATAGATAAAATGTATATTATACATCCCAAATTAAAGGATTGTATTAGTATATATATCTATATATATATATATATATATATTTATCTATATATATATATATATATATATATATAATAAAAATTTTTTCATTCTGAAATAGATAAAATGTATATTATAATCCCAAATTAAAGGATTGTATTAGTCTATATCTATATAATGTATATATATATATATTATATATATAATATATATAGATATATATATATATATATATCTACTAGAATACTATCGATAGCACAAAGTTAGAATGATAGTGGTCCCCTAAGATTTAGTAGGTGATTGGTTGAATAGTAAAAATTTTAGAGGACCACTATAATTCCAACTGCACATATTTGCATTTAAGGGCTAAAAATTTAATAGAATCAATAATTTAGTGCTATCGATAGCATTCCAACCAGACTCATATATATATATATTATATATATATATATATATTATAATATATATATTAATATATATATATATTTATTTATTGTACTTGTGATTGTGTCCTTTTGTGCAACATTTCCTTAATTTACAAGGAACTAACTACGAGATTCGCGGCAAAAAATACTCGCAATTATATTCATTTAGCTCTCAATTGATGTTTCCAAGAAATTATAGTGCGTGTTTGGTTGGCCTCTGTTTCACGAGAAAATTAAAATCGAAATGGACGAATTAGTTTATGAATATTTGGGTTTTTTTTTTTTTTTTTTTTTTTTATTTTTTTTTTCAATTGCATTCAGGTGGAAAGTTATTTTATAAAAATATCATAATTATAATTTTTTTATTTTTTATTTAAAATTAAATTAAATTTTTTATTTTTAATTTTTAATTAAAATATAATTTTTAAATTTAGAAATTAAATTTTAAATTCAAGATTTTAATTTAAAATTAAATTAAAATATAAATTCAATCCAGTATTTTGAATTTGATTTATAATTATAATTTTAATTTTAATTTAATTATAAGCTTGAATTTGAATCAAATCAAAAATTAATTTTATATTTTGAATTATTCACACAATTTTAAATTTTTTAAAAATATATATTTAAAATTTTGACTTATCATTTTAATATTTTGATGTGAATCTTCAATATTTAACTTTTAGTTTGAATCTAAATTATAAATTTAATTTTATGTTTTGAGATGCAAACTCAATTTTAAATTATTTTTATATTTTTATATTTTAATTTAATTTAATTTTAATTTTAATTATTTTTAATAATTTTTATATTTTGTATTTTAATTTTAATTTTAATTATTTTTAATAATAAAAAAATTTTAAATATTGAAAACAAGAATCAATCATATTGATTCCGATTATTAAAATGAACAAAAAAAATTTTATTCAGTTTTCGATTTTTATCCATTCCTTTTAAAGCACTAATAATAATAATAATAATAATAATAATAATAATAATAAACAGCATTTATCTAGAAATTTACTTTTAGTTCATACTAATATCCTTATCATCATAATTATTTAAAAATTATTTCAGGTATTTATCATGTTATTATTCATCTACTAATTACTGAAGCAAAAAAAAAAAATAATAATAATAATAATTTAGTAGGTAAAAAAATTGTGGTGAGCAATTTCAGTAAGAGTTCGAGAATTATCATTTATCAAATATTTAATTATTATTTTTAGAATAAAAATTTCTAGAATAAAAATAATATTTTACTAATCAGGATTAGAAGTAAATAATTTTTTCTTAAAGTGGACTTGTATAGCTGGCAAGCATTTAAGGAGAGAGATGAGTAGTTTAATAATAATTATAATAAATTATAATGAAAGGGCAATTTTTTATAAATACCACTTAAAAGTTTTCAATTTTTTTATTTATTCTGTTTATTAAAAATATTTTTTACATGTTTTCAATTTTTTCAAATATATTTTATATTTTTAAATATTTTAAATTCTTTCAAATATATTTTTAAAATTAGATTCGATTAGTAAACGATTAGAAACAATCGTTATCCATATAAAATTACTATTTTATTCTTTTAAATTTATCTTTGTCACTAACTTTCTTATTTATTCCAAAATTAGAAATAAAAAAAAATATTTTAATATTTTATCTTTTCAAATATAGTATTTTATCATCATCAATTTTTTTTTATTTGTGTTCAAGTTAGAGACAAAATAGATATTTTAATTTTTTTGACTTGGATAGAAATTTAATTTAGATTTAATTTGAAATAATTCAACGTACTAACAGCAAGACAGAAAAATATACGAAATAATAAAAAATAAAAGTAAATAAAATGTTTCAAAAGTATTAAAAAGTATGGTTAATTGCATACGGCTCCCTGCAAACATATCGAATAGCAGATATATCCCTATAAAGTTTAATTTTTCATATTTATTCCTTCAAAAGTTCTAAGTTATTCATATATATATCCATCCGGTTTATTATCGTTAGTTCACTGTTTATTTTTTAACAGATTATATGTGAAATGATAGTTCAAAAATGTCCCTCCAAAAAATAATGCAGAAAATAATTCAGAAATATCTGAAAGGATAAAAAGATAAATTTACCTCACTAACTAACCAAGATTAAGTATTTAACCTATGGTTAACTAAATTTTTTTCACCAGAGATAGACGGTAGGATATATATGAATAAGTTGGACTTTTGAAGGGATAAATATATGAAAGTTGAACTTGTAGGAATATATCTCCTATTCGATATGTTTGCTGGGAGCCGTATGCAATTAACCCTAAAAAGTATATAGACAATGAATATAATTATAAAATTTTTTACTCTTTTGAGAGCGTGACATGATAGGCATATATATATATATATATATAGTGCGGCTAGAATATTATGATAGCACCAAGTAATTGGTGATATCAAGTTTTCTGTCGTTGGATGAAAAAATATACGGTTGAGATTATAGTGGTTTCATAAGATTTTTACTATTCAACCAACAACCTAGTAAACCCTAGGGGACCATTATCATCTTAACCATATATTTTTTAATCCAAAAACTAAAACCTTGATAGCACCAATGACTTTGTGCTATCGATGTATCTGTCTAATTTTATTATATATATATATATATATATATATATATATATATATATTATGGAAAATGAGTATCTTCAAATTATTGCCATTCTGAAATAGCCCTCTCAACTTTAATATATATATTTTTATTGACACCCTTTTGGGCTTAAAATTTATGAATTATATGATTTTAATCAATTAAATTAGAAATATTATCAAATTGGATTATTTGCAATAAATAGAGGAATTAAATATAATAACATTTTTAACTTTAGAAAGTATACATATTAAAGTTTAAAAAAAACAAAAGTTGAGAAAATCTCAATCAAATAAACATAATTGGGGGGTTTAATTCAAAACGGCTTATAGTTGTGGGGTTCTCCGTACAGTTTCACCAAATTTGAATTTCCATCGTAGCTATAAAGTTCGACATTCGAATCAAAAAGAAATTTCAAAAAGAAATTTCAAAAAATTCGCCCAAAAAATTTGACAATAGTTCAAATTAATAAATCGTATATATATTATATTAAAAACATATAAAATGATCACTCATAATTTTCAATAAATTTTCAGTCAATAATCATAAATTTGTGAATAACTGAGAGAAATATTTGAAGAATAAAAAAAAGTGAACCTCTTAATCATAAATTTGCTCTATGTATAGATTAGATTCGTTTTATCGATCAAATTTAATGAATCTCTTAATAATAAATTTTGTTTTGTTATCATCACCACTAGGGGTGTCAACGAGCCGAACACGAGCGAGCTGCGATTGGCTCGTGTTCGGCTCGTTTAATAAACGAGCCGAACACGAGCTGGCTCGTTTAATATCGAGCTGAAAATTCGGCTCGTGTTCGGCTTGTTTATTAACGAGCCGAACAAGAGCTGGCTACGCGAACAACAAGTTTGATTTTCATTCCTACTATTAGGTGTAAGTTGAAAGAAAATTAAAAAAATTAAAATTTTTAATCTAATAATTAAAATTTTAAAAATTGATGGTCTAAAATGTAAATAGAAAGTTTAATAGATATATATATACTATCGATGTCCGAACCCGAGCGAGCTGACCCAGCTCGTGTTCGGCTCGTTACTAAACGAGTGATTCGATTCGCTGAGCTCATTTCGAATCGAACACGAGCTGGCTCGCGAACAGCGAGCTGGATTGCCACCCCTAATCACCACTAAAGAAAAAAAAAAAAAGTACTCTTGAGCCATTTCCGCTCCGCTTGATAAATGATAATTCTTGTCTTTTAGTTCAATTTCTATATCTGTCAATTATTATAACTCGAAAGAGTAACACGAAGAAGCTCGTAGTACATTTCTACGAGTTGTATTTTATACAAATCTCAGTTAGTCCAAACAGGTCCTAAGGTAGTGTTTTGCGTGCAAAATAGAACGGTGATATATATAGGGATAAATATTCCTACCATTCTTTGAGAACATTTTGGTGACATTAGCACTATCTCTGCTCGAACATGATGACCAATGAGAAAAACCAAAATTGTCATTATACATTGTTGACACCTAAAATCAAGCGACGAGACCAGAGCAAATCCAAAAGAAACTCATGGTGTCGAATTAAGACTTCGGCA